>CM060975.1:137494186-138094186 GCA_030765065.1 Deroplatys truncata
AAATAGTAAAAGATTCAATTTGTTTTAGTTAATATTAATACTTATTCTTTAGACAGAGTTTTGTGTAAAACAATGTGTTATCTCGATGGGTTTGAAATAACTATCTCAAACATCTACTGAGAAACGTGGTAGGGAATTTGCACGTTTCTCGAAATCTCTATCCTCATTTATCCCACATTTGCTGAAAAATTGTTGCGAAGTTTCCTATTTTTATGCTGTACTGTTTTTGGAAATACACAACTTAAAAAACAGTGTTCTCAGAAATTGTAGTTTATAATTTTTGGCACTTAAAATGCTCCCTACAATGCAGCATAGCAGTGATATTTTTACTTTCTCTGCAGCCTACCCTTTGCTTTTCATAAAAACGCTCATCAAATGTTTCAGATATTAGAATACGAAATAAAATGTATGTGCTAATTTTCTAGGAATAGCCTACAAAACCATCTTTACTCTATGTGAATTTCATGTAACTTAATACCATAAGAAATAGCCAAAAACCTTTTACATAAAAAAATATAATCTCAAGAAAAAGTTCAAAACAGTATTTTTCCTAAGGTTATAGAAATATTTTGCGACGTATGTTTACAATTCTCACATGTAGGTGTATCTGCACAGGGATCCTTTAAAAATATGCGATTCTTCTTTTTTTCTACCCGCATAATCTCGTTTGATGTGGCAAACTCACATGGCTTTCCCTATTCCTTACAATTTCACAGGTATTTACTATTCATACAAAATGCAATTCTTCCTTTTCTTACGTTCACTATGATAAAATATTTGGATGAAAATGATTTCAAGTTTAGCGGAATTAATAATTTGTACCTGTTCATACTCAAGGCAGTAAGCTGTTACAAGTAAAAAGTGAACAGTCGCGAATTTTCAATCTATTTCTGTCAAATGTACTTAACTTGACAAAATATTAATGTATTATAGCATGGAATATTTCCAAAAACGTTGACCCTAGGAGAAAATTTATTTTGGGCAAGGCATGTATTTTAATGACCTCCACGTGTTTTCTAAATGTTTTTGCATATCTCTAATGGTTTCTCAGTTAAATGCAGTTTTGTAATATTCATAAACATATGGTACCTCGCATTTTAACCAAAATCGTTAAGATCGTTTTTAACAAAACGAAAAATAATAACAATTCTTTCATGTAAACAGTAGTTTGCGGTGTATGGAATTTCGTGAAAACCTTCGTGTAACAGCCTGGGAAGATGTAGAACTTAATTGAATCAGGGACCTCAAAACTTGTATTTTACAGTGAAAACTCGCCTTAGGTAGGCTGTAGAGAAAGCAAGCTGACTTTCCTGCATAAACAATACCATGGAGAAATAAATATAGCAAAGTCATGTAGCTTCATTTGAAATCATTTCTAGCCAGACATTTTGAGCATTATTAAGGCAGGATATGAAGCGTCACTTCTGAGATGAATACTGTAATATGCAAGGGCAATGCAACGTTTGGTTAGAATGCAATACTTTCTTACCTACCATCTAGAGGAAGTAAAGACGGGAATGTTAACTTTGTAACAATTCTTAAGTTTTGCTGGAAGTTTAATTCAAGTGATCAAAAATATGCAAGCTGTTGAAAATATATTTCCTAGCAATCGTTTGACTCGGATCGTGGTTATGTTCACCAACAAGTCTGTAATTCACGTCGTTATATACCTCAGAGAAGAAATGCGCGTTACAGTTTTTACGTATACACCGCCACTTCTGACCGGCCAGTGTAAGCTGTGCTTATATTTGAAATGTTCAATAACTCGCAACTTTCGGTTCCGTTTGATGTATTTAGAATACATATTCACTAGCAAACACAATATAAAAAGCAAGATGAAGTCTGAGAACATCTTGATCGTCGGCGCAATACCAGTACCTATTAAGAAGGTAATTAGCAACCCCTCGCGCATCTCAAAGTTCTAATGAACTTCTTGGAAAAAGGGTCAGGGGACAAATTAATCATCGGCATAATACAATATTACCCTAAATTCTATGTAAAGTGTTTGCTGATACTGGCACCACTATAACAAATTAAGATGCGAGACAGGTCAGACAGTGGCGGCTGTGACTCGCATTCGGGTCACAGTTTCAAATCTCGTGTACCGGCAAATACGACTGGGATTTTTTCGTGGTTTCCCTCAATTGAGATAAATACCAAATTGGATATTAAATACCGCGAACCAAAGCTCTACATGCAGAACAAAAGAAATGTAAATAAAAATCTGTTGTGTTTCATTCACAAAATTTTCTCTACCCTCTATCGTTTATTAGTGAGTATGCAAAATACTCATACGAAAGCTTATTTTTATATCTACTTCATTATCATCGAGATAACCTTTGCAGAAATAGCTACATTACACATTTCGTTACAGGTACAAAGGGAACAGTGATAGTCAAATGTTTAAGAACTGGACGTTAAAGTACACTGGCTTTAAAATATCATACTCTTGTCATTGAGGATTTAACAATTCAGACCATTAATAAAGGATATCTCGGAAATGTCTTTTGCCACAGAAAAAATTATTTAAGTAAATCGTGATCTCCATTTTTGTTTAGTATGTTTTCATCTATCGCTTAACGTTTATCAGTTACACAAAATTCCTTCCGAATGAAGAGGGCTACACAGACTATTCCCAGAATAGTCAAGATAAACATTTTATTTATAATGTTAATATCTCTAATATATGATTATTCAGTCAAAGCCGTTACAGGCTTTTTAGAAATTCAAAAAATTCGAAAACATGTTCCATGTAAAGGGTAGTTTGGGGTGGGAGCATTTTATTGAAAAATTTCGTGTCGCATCTTTGAAAGATACTGAACTTAAATACGAAGTTTGGTGGTTATCCGACTTTTCGTTTTGAGTTATGCTGTTCACATGTTGACATACACGCGCGCGCGCTCGTGCGCCCGGACAGTTTGTAATTTTTATCCAGGAGGCTTCAAAACATGTATTTCCGGTGAATTCTCGGTATCGAATTTTTGGCTGGAATACAGTCCTTCTCTACCTACTATGTACGTGGTAGAGAAAGTAAAAATAGATGATACAGGAAGGCGATTCCGCAATTAAGGCCACCAATCAGCAAATTCCTCAAGCAGATGGTACACGAAGTCGACTACGTAACTAAGTCCATCTGCCCGGCATAGATTGACTCAATTGAACTAACGAACCTCCGGTACCGTCACAATATGACCAAGAAGTTAAAGCAATGATAAATAATTAAAAATATATATTACACTGTTAATTTAGAGAACTGGGAATCTGAGAGGCTAGCGGTCAAATTCGGAACCACAGCGCGATGTTGTCAACATATATACAACACGTACTCATCTGAAGTGTGTATATACAAACAATGCAACAGCGAAAAACTAACCAATAACAAGCAACAAACGATTCTGGAGGAGCAGAATACAAAACAGAAAAAAAGTAATATCTGCGAGTTAATGCTAATAGTTTAACGCGGAGAATGAATACCTTGTGTTGTAGTAAATTGTCTATGGATTAAACCAACTGACGCCAATACAGCGTCACTAACTCCGGCAACATAGCCGTGGTTGCGATAGCAACGGTCCTCCCTTGTTTTTTCCAATCACGGTGACGTGAAACCCTGATCTCGAAATTGGTACTAAACTCCGATTTTTGCAATTAACATTAACTCACTTGGTTAGAATGCAACGACTTAAAATCTGCTTTTAATAATCACAGTTCCCTAATTTAAACACTCATCCACCCGATCACTCGTTCCATCATGACCCTTCAGAGAGAGAGGGAGAGAGAGAGAGAGAGAAACAATCTGCCTCGCCTCTACCACCACACTACATGGCACTACCTTATCAAATCATTTTCTCTGACAGTACGAATGCTAAATGATTACCAAATCTCTCCAAAAATAAAATAGCTGCAGAAGGCGTTAACAGCAGTTTGAATCTAAAGTGCATGGCCCTCGATAACCACTTGGTTAAGTCCTAGTTGATTTTAGAATGCCGCTGTTCCTCACAGCGGTGGCTATCCACAATTTAATTCAGCTGAGGTGGGTGCCAGGGCATGTGGGGATTTTGGGTAATGAAAGATCAAACGAAGCTGCTAAGCCAACTGATAAACATTTTATTGGACCTGAACCAGCACTGGGGCTATCATCAGGACCAGTTAAGCTGGCTATCAGAAAACTAGTTGCTCAGAGAACACGAGAAATAGTGGAAGTCGTGTTTAGGTTTCAGGCGCTCCAAAGCTCTCATCCGAGGCGCATTTTTAAAGTAAGTACTGTTTTAATATTTTGCCGCTGCAGTACGCGTCGCGATTTTGAGCATGCGCGATCACTTCCTCAATTCATTGGGAAGTCAGACGCAGCTGTGAGCGATCGCACTTTGTGTTTTCCTGTAGTTAGAGCGTTTAAAATATTCAAAATAATCGAAGGATCTGCCGACTGTAAAATCAGATCAGTGATTCGTTTTCGGAATGCGAGAAATGCTATGCCAGCAAACATTCATCGTCAATTGTGTGCAGTTAATGGGGAAACAATAATGAGTTATGGAATGGAGGAAGTGGGTTTGACGATTTAACGAAGGACAACGAAGTCATTACTTTTGCTTTTAGGCGTCCTGTAGTCGACAGTTTACAACGAGAGGGTTACCTGTACAGTTGAGTCAAGTGTATTGGCGTACAGTGTTCACGTAGACGAAATGCCAAAGGAAAGGTTAACAAAGACAACAACCAACGTTGCAAAACAATATATTGGAGTATGGGGAAAATCTTCTCTATTATTAAAGAAAAACTTTTATTGCAAACCATGCAGTAGCATAATTGCTTCTGCGTATAGAACTAGTAATGTGCGAAGACATGTCAACACAGAAACACATAAGCCTTGTATTGCAAACTTTGAGGATAAGCTGCTACAGCAAGAGTCACCTCCATAATCCAACGTTTAATTAACTATGCATAGCAAATATTTCTGCCGATATTCCCTTATATAAACTACAGGATACAACATTGCGGGTTGTAATTCGTTGCAATAAATTGACTTAGAACCTTATCCATGTGCACACTGTGACGTAGCGTTTTGCAGTAATGATTTAATAAAGATATTTCTCTTATATATGTCAGCTGTATATGTTATAAATAGTATTGCAGAAATAAAGTAAATATTCACGAGACATGCGTAATTCTTCTTGTATAGACTGTGCCGCGCGTGGTCAATGTCAGCCCTTACCTTCCTATTCTATACGCTTTACGCTTTCCTCCACGAAGTCGCAGCCCTGGTGATCACAGATGATTTGGTGCAAGCTGTGGAAGAAAACATTCGCGACGTCAGACGTTCCACCATATCGGTGTTGTCATAGCATTTTCCACAAATTTCAAGGCCAGTCCTCTAGAACAGTGACAGAACGCTTAAGATTTCGGAAATTGTGCTCAAGATGGGTGCCTAAAAATCTTACTGATGAGCAGAAGAACAAGTGATTTGCCGTTGCAATGACTTTTCTCACGCGATATGCTGAGGAAGGCGCTGATTTGCTAACGCACATCGTTACAAGTGATGAGACATGAGTGTCTCGCATCACTCCTGAATCAAAGCCACAATCCATAGAGTGGAGGCACACAACATCCCCGTGAAGAAGAAATTCAAACAGACGATATCCATTTGCAAGATCATGTGCACGGTTTTCTGGGACAGACAAGGTGTTTTGGTGGTTGAATTCTTGTCCAGGAATTGGCAATCTACAAAGACGTATAAGGTGAGATACTACAAAAGCTCCGTCGTGCAATACAGAACAAAAGGCGTGGAATGCTTTCACGTGGAATCCTTTTGTTTCATGACAATACCCGGCCATATACAGCCAAACAAACTCAAGATCTGCTTGCATCATTTGGTTGGGAACAATTCGACCACCCTCTCTACAATCCGAATTTGACATTAAGCGATTTTCATTTGTTTCTTCATCTGAAGAAATTTCTTTTTGGAAAACATTTCAACGATGATGTTGTGAAACAAGAAGTGCAGACTTGGCTTTCATCACAGGCGGTAGCATTCTTTAATGAAGACATACAAAAACTGGTTTCACGTTACGACAAGTGCCTGAATAACGGCGGTGACTATATGGAAACGTATGTAAGGTGTAAGGTAATGAATGATAATAAAGTATTTGGAAAATAATGTTCTGTTATTTTTTAAAAAAAATTATCGTCACTTTATTTAAAAATTTCCCTCGCAGGTACATTGGACAGAAGTAGGACGCGAGAACTGCCAACATTAAGCAGGAAAAATCTCCCATAGGCAACGGGCCTCTTTACAGGACACTGTCCCCTTAAAGAACACCTCCCAGAATGGGATAGCAAGTGAATCCTGACTGTAGACGATGTCAACAGGCAGATGGGCAGCTACTCATGCTCACATGCTCACCAAAGAGCCCTCATTTTTTGGGAGTCAATTTCTAAAATTGGAGGACCTTTCAGACATCACGGTCCAGAGTCTGATTCAGTTCACTGTGAAAACCAGACTTGTGGATCTTTGACAAGACTGGGGATGCGCAATAGATCTGTAAATGTCCCATTGGAGGGACGTTTTGCCTCCCCCTATCATACTATACCAAACTAAAAAGTGTCAGGCGTCAAAAGATAATAACAGTCATTGTATAATTATCCTTGGCATTTGGAAAAAGCAATTATGAGAAAATGTCTCAATATTCTGCGATTAACATTGCGTTTGCGACATATTATCTATGACAGTTGTTTTAAGATAGGCCGAGCTTAATTATTATTCCTACAGCAAGCACGAAAACATCTCATTCTCTTAGCCTTGAAGAGTTGCCCTACATCGCAAATCTTTAAGTTTCAGCCGGCTTTCTTTTTCTTTTTCCCCCCAGCACTTTTTATTAAGGTTTTTCATTGATAGCCGTAGCAGAAGCTGATGAAAATAAATGAGGACTGTTCTTTCTATATGATTTCTCCTCTAGGGTTGCCAGGTTTTTAAAAGTGAAAATAAGGGGGATTTTGAAAGTGACTCTCCAATCAACCCGAAACGATGTTTATTGTAACTTCATTAAGAACGGCGTTCAAACAATAATGCATATTTATAGCTTGATTGCAATGATTCAAAATCTTTGCATCGGCCACTGAAATTTTGGAAACACCTTTACTAGAATTGGAAAGTTAGAGCAACGGCATGGAAAGCCGAACATATGTGGTTCAAATCCCGGCGTTGGAGTTGAATTGTTCAACCTGATTTTTACCTTTCCAGCTTTAGCCTAGGCACGCATCTGTGGAAGAACAATTATCATTATTTACAATAATTTCAAATTTGTTACAATACAAGTTCAACAGTACTTTCTTTTATCACATCTGTTCACTTACTGTTCATCAACGAGAACACTTCTTATATATGGATTTTTAATCACACGTTCTTAAAGATAGCTTTTATTCCAAACTGGATACATTAGTATCCCTTACTCCTGTATTCACAAAACACAGCCACTCACGTTTCATAAACATTATCATTAATATTTACTTTTTAGTTCTGTATTTCTCTAACGCTACAACATTATTCATATGTAAATCATCCTCATTAAAAACTCAAACTGAACATATTTGGAAATTTTCTGCTGCTCGTACAACTAAATTCTTTTCTTTTTTGAAACATAGTGAAAAATGTAGTTTGTTGCTTTTGTATTCCTTCAGCATGAGTTCAAATATAATTTACACATAAGTTTTAAATTATCTTGACAGATACAATTTTGGTTTAAATGTAGACATCTATAATTCTTATATTTACAATATATTACAAAATGTTTAAGTTTTTGGATTATAAGTACGACAAATTAGGATACAAAGCGTAATGAAAGAGTTACGAAAATCTTAGATATAATGATTGAGTAATTTTAATAAAGTTGAGGGAGAAAGAAAAAAGTTAAGTAAGTTTCTTAGGTCATAGCTTCACCAATTTTTTATACTATACAAATGTCACCTAACCCGTGTGTCTGTTTTTACTTTCTCTACAACGTATAGTAAGTATTGTATTCCACCCAAAAATTCGATACCGAGATTTCACCGGAAATACATGTTTTGAGACCCCCTGAATAAAAAAAAGCATTTTTGGAAACATGCCTGTGTGTGTGTCTGTGAACAGCATAACTCACAAAAACGAACAGTGGGATAAACACCAAACTTGGTATTTAGGTTCAGTATCTTCCAGAGATGCGACACGAAGGTCTTCAAGAAAATCCCCCTACCCCAGATTACCCTTTACATGGAACATTTTTCTAAAATTTTAATTTTCTCAAAAATGGCTCTAACGATTTTGATTAAAATATCATATGTTTAAGATATTTTCATGACAAATAAAATGTATATCTTGAATTTTCTAGGAATATCTCCAAAATATTCTTCATTGTGAACGACTTTTGCATAACTGGTAAACCATAAGAGATAAACAAAGTTTTACTACACAAAAAATGTAGAGCGCGTTAAAATACACAATTTATGTCATATAAATTTATTTTTTGTTGAGTGAACCATTTTCGAGATATTGCTTGTTATTCCCTTAAATTTTTCAATACTTATTTTCTCAAATGGAAATTCGTTATTATTTTTTTTTTGTCCTGGATATGCAAAGAGTATTAATCTGTGGCAAAGAGAATGGTGCTGCACATAGCAACCAGCTATTAAGAGATATGTCTATGCTTAAAGGCTACTGTATTTCTATATTGTCCTTGCAAATACAAAACAAGGGGAACATAGTACGCCTTAAGCGATAGTCAAATATTTTTAGAGCTGGTCGCTATGTGCAAAATGCAATTCTCTTTGCATGTCAAAAGATCGTTTCTACAAATGTTTATCTCGATTAATATGAAATAGATGGAGAATAAGAATTTGTAAAAATAGTTTGTACAAGAGTAGAAAAAGTCATGTGAGTGTAACACATCAGATTTTTTAATGTTTAAGTAACTAGACGATCCTATTAGACGAATACGCAAAGGGGCTTGAGATGTAAATGCTAAAGTTATCGTATGTTCATTTTAGGACTGTGGAAAAATGTCAGATAAAGACGTTAGCCATACAGCTTAGACCCAACCTGTATTAGAACCAACGCCAACAGAGTGAGAAGAAAGAACCTTATTTTTCCATGACAGTCCGAAGACAGCAGAATGTATCATACAACTCTTAACATTAGGAATCAAAAAACGAAATTTTGAATAAAACTTATTTTAATTGTATGTAGTACATTTCCACAAACAATCATACTTGTAGTTTTAAACTGAACGAAAAGTTGGTTTAACTTCTTAAATATTCAACAAACTTACATTTTGTAAATTATGAAATATGTCAAAACAATTATCCTAAACCTCTGTAGTATAATGTTTTTCAAGCAACTCAGTAACAAGTTCATATGCCACAACCTCCCTCTTTGGGGGGTAATTAAAATGAAATCTAAGCTTATTCTTTAAGCGGGGCTTAGGGCATGATATATACAAAGTTTTATAGCAATCAATTCAGGCATTCTTGAGCGAAAAGACAACACACACACACATGCAACTCCTTGTTGCAATTGTCCGAGTGGACCAAGGCCTACTACACGTCCGCTGTAACCTCTTTCTCCTATCACATACATACGGGCAGAGTGTATAAGTTGGTATGTGGTCGTCATCTGACCCCGGCCACTTAGACGCGGTTTGCAAGACTGGTGCAGGAATAGAAGCCGGGTCCACTCGTAGCGCACGCAGGATAGGAGGAGTTAGGGGTAGTCAGAGAGAGGGGCCCCCTTTAACTAGAGTACAGCACCGCACAAAGGCCATAGTGGGCCCTTTGCGCTTCCAATGTGACCCCTGGGAGGAAGGGATGAAGGGCAGATCCGAAGGGTGACCAGATCCGTACGACGATGTGCGCCAACAAGGTCGGGGAAAGATTCCAGCATGACACAATCTTAACGCCGATTATCCCTGCCTTAGTCATACTCAAACTGGGAGTCTGGGAGTATAAGAAATAGCTCCCAGGAAGGAAGCGGGCCCCAACACTCCGACAAGCGCCAGGGGGAAATCTTTCCAGAGCGCAAATTCCACCGTCCTGCTGCAACACACAAACCGTCGTCGCCTGGTCCTACACCCTGAAATAGATGACGTGAAAAGAGATAAAAGGAAACGATGGGGACAGGAAATTTGTCGTAGAAGGAGAACCGCCCCAGCATTTGCCTACCGACCCGGAGAAACCTAGTCAGAGTGACCCGCTCGAAGGCAATCGAACCCGGAACCTCCCAAATGGAAGTCACGTTACCGCGAAGCCATCTCGTTCACTTACCGCAGCGGTACAAGAACTGCCAACATACACGCACAAAAAAGTTTTTAAAACGTAATTTTTGTCTTTAAAATAGCCCACTGCACGTGTTAACATCGGTTATTTATCTAAAACCAGCAACATTTTGGTTGCAGTTGAATACATGTTGCCAAATTTGAAGTTAAATACAAAGGAGGCACTACGAGTTCTTTGCCGACCCTGTGCACCCCCTCTACTCCTATTCGCAAGCGTCATTTGGTTTTAAAATGCATGAAAGCTGGTTGAAAGCGAGTTTGTGTTACTTTCATTCCGGTTGTTGTGAGGAAACTGGGGAACTGTGTTAGGAAGTCGAGAAACCTACCTCACGCACTCGTGTACCAGACTTGGCTCCGTTAGGATCACAGCCGCCGACATGAGCGAGGCACGAACTCTGTTACTTGTCGTCCTACTCTCCTTACTCATCTTCATCTTCATCCAGCTCGTCCTGGGCAACGACATCGCCACGACGGGCGAGAAGCTCACTTCCAAGTCTTGTGGTCCTGGTGCCGTATACAGCGAATATACAGGCAAATGCAAGGATCTCGTCAACTCAAACAAGAGGTGAGGTGTTTACTGATTGTCCTGCAACAGATAAATCAATTATTCTCAAAATTTTGTCTCTGGATCTTACAAGGGCTACCACCTTTTATTACTTTCTCTACCAGTTAGTAAGTACAGGAATATCTATTACATTCCAACCGAAATCAGACACCAAATTTCATCGGCAATACATGTTTTGAGACTCCTAAATCCAAAAAGACAATTTTTAGAGAAAGGTCTGCGTGCGTATCTATTAATAGCATAAATAGAAATAGAAAAGTCGGTTAATACCAAACTTGGTATTTAAGTTCAGCAACTTGCAAGGATGGGACACAAAGATTTTAAAGAAAATACCCCAAAACAAACTACCCTTTAGGTGGAAACATTTTCGTCATTTTTTATTTTCTCAAAATTGTCACTAACGATTATAATTAAAATACTATATGTTTAAGATATTTGATAAATGAAATGTAGGGAATAGCCTGTGAAGTTGATTTAATTCTGAATGACTTTTGTATTATTGGTAAACCGTAAGAGACGGACAAAATCTTACCACAAAAAAATTATGTTACATTCACATTACTTTCCCTATCCTCTATCGCTTATTAGTGGGTATATAGACTGTTTCGTAATTGATACAAAGAAAGCAGCGATATTTAAGAACTGGACGCTATATGCCGGCCTTAAAATTCCATATTGTTTCCATGGCGTAAAAGCCTACGAAAATTCCAATATTATATCGCACAGGTAAAGCCGCGTTAGCGGCCAGGTACTGTAGCGATTTTACGTTTCGCCCACGTAAACCTGGGCTACCTGCTCTCGATTCTTGGATTCCTGGATTCAATCGCAAGGAACAAATGAATATTAACAGGACTTAAGAGAATGAGCAAGAAATGAGCAATTCGAACTTTTAATAACGGATATGTCAGAAATGGCTTATTCCATACACACGCGCGCGCACACACACACACACACACACACACACACAAACTTATTTGAAATAAATTGTGCATTTTAAAGAGATCTACACTTTTTGTGTAGTTCGTTTACGTCTATCGCTTAAGATTTATTAGTTACACAAGTAATGGAAATAATTGTTCTTTCACACAAGCCGTGTGTTGGACAGGGTTGGAAAGGTAGAATCATGACGCAGACCGGGAGATCCGTGGTTCAAATCCCGGCTATGGCATTGGATTTTTCAGTCATCTGATAGTTACACAAGATTATACAAAATTTCTTCCAAATGAAGTGGGCTTCGCAGGCTATTCCCAGAAAGTTCAAGATATACATTTTATTTGTCATGTAAATATCCTTAATATATGGTATTTTAAACAAAATCCTTAGAGTCATTTTTTAGAAAATAAAAAAAATCGAAAAATCATCTATCTAAAGGGTAGTCTGGGGTGGGGATTTTCTTGAAAATCTTCTTATCGCATCTTTGGAAGCTACTGAACCTAAATACCAAGTTTCATATTTATCCAACTTTTCGTTTTGAGTTATGCTGTTCACAGACACACACTCTCTCTCTCCCTCCCTCTCAGAGACGTTTTTTCTAAAAATGCTTTTTTTATTCAGGGGGCTTCAAAACATGTATTTGCGGTGAAATATCGATATCGACTTTTTGGTTGGAATACAATAGTTCCCCTACTTACTACACGTAGTATAGAAAGTAAAAGTGTAAATCTCAAACTGCACAACTTATATAAGTTTTTCTGTGGCGTTAGCTGCTTCCGAGATTCTCTCTGTTATTGGTCTGAATTTTCAACGCTTATGCCTTTTTCAAGCGTTAAGTCGCTATTAGTTTTTTTCTTTCTTTCTTTTCTCGTCACGTAAAGGGCGTAGAATTTCAAAGCCATCACATAGTGAGCCGCTTTTATCAGTTTAGCCTACTGTAGATATGCTTCTTATACCTAGAAGGAAAGGTGTAAATATGTATTGAAAATTTATCTCCATTAACAAGAAGTAAATAGAATAAGCTTTTTTAAAGAATAGTTTGCATAAGAGTGGGTAGAGAAAGTCATGTGAATGCAACACATCATATATTTTTACTAAAATAGTAGACAATGTAGTCCAGTAACTAAATTACTTTATTTGACATTTTGAATTTGTCCACTTCCTACTTTAATAAGTAGTGGAAACATTGTATTCCCCCCCCCAAAATTCTATATCGCGATTTCACAAATTCATGTTTGAGGTCCACGCGCGTGTGCGTATGCGAACAGCATTAACTCAAAAATGAAAGGTCTGATAAATGCCAAAGTTCATATTTGAGTACTGATTAAGCATGCCAGGTGAAGATTATCAAGAAAGTTTCCCAACCCTTAAGTAGCCTTTGCATGGAAACATTGTCGTTGCTTTTCATTTTCACAAAAATAGCTCTTAAGAATTTTAATTAAAATAAACATGTTTAAGATATTCACATGACCAGTAATATGCATATCCTGACACTTCTCTGAGTAGACAATGAAGTCCTTTACGTTTTAAGTGAATTTTCTATAATTTTTTATAGTCGGTAAACCATAAAACATAAATCTTACTACAAAAATATATATAGAGCTCGTTGAAATATGTAATTTATGTCAACTAATCTTTTCTGTAGCACTCACTAACCGTTTTCGAAATATTCGTTGTTACGTCCTTAGGTTTTCTCATGTTCAACTGCCATGCAGCATCTAACAATTTCCTTTTTATTTCTCCGCACGAGTTCATTAGTAACAAAAAGTGACTTACTATATGCAACTATATAGTAAGTCATGAATATAAAGTGTTTTTGGCTTTGCGTAGTATAACCATCCTCTACGAATTTCCTATACCAATTGTAAATATGTTTATGATGAGGCGGCTCTTTGTTGAATTACAACGAAATGCACGCTGTACTGAAACAATGGATTCACTCTTTACATGCTGTAGCAACAAAATGTGTTTTCCTGTGGCGTTGTTATTTTCTCGTAAACAAACCACAGCATAGAATATGTAGGCATAGAATAGAAACTAAAAGGTGGGGGCTAAAAACTTTGAGCGTTCCTCTGTTTAGTGATGTATTGTAAGTGTCGATATCCATCGTGGTTCATTAAAAATAAATATTTAAAATCGGATCTTCTTTTTGAATAACCCTATATAAGGAATTATGTGAGGTAATGGATAGAAAAAGTCCTGCGAGTGTGACGCATCAAATGGTTTAAATTTAACAAGTTATGCACGCAACTGCTGAAGAAAGTGATGTTTCCCTTACGAGTGAGAAGTTTACGACCAAGCCGCAGGCGTTTTTCTTAATAGTATTTAACGTCCGCTCTTACTACATACGGGACCACAGGCGGTGACATTGATGATACATGAAATGAAATAATAATTAAGAAAGGAAATTTGGGAAGGTAAGGTTCCAGGCATAATTTTATGATACCTCCCCGGCATTCATCAGTTATGACTGTGGAAAACCTGGAAAAAACCTAAGTGTGAACGGTCATGGCGGAATTTGAACCGTAGATCTCCTATTCACGATTCCGTGCCTTAACGACCTGGCTACCCGTGTCGTTGCCGTAGGCTTCAGAATTTACACTTTCTTACCGGGTATTGTGTTTCGTATCACATTAAGTCTAAATTCTATTATTCTGATTAACTATTGGTTCATGTGTTAAATACATAGGCAAACATGGCATGATTAGCCATATAAATGTCGTACTGTTTTGTTTTATGGCAGCTAGGCTAAGAAGCTTTGAGAATTAGGTAATGTACGCGTAACGTAAATTTCTTCTTTTCGCAATAATTCCAAAAACGTAAGATACTAAAGTAATACGTAGCATGACACAATATTGCTGTATTATTTGCGTATTAATGGAAGGGACCTGTGAAAATCCTATTTTTATATACTTTTTAATCTATAAGATATATTCAAGTACAATATTAATACACTGATTTCATTTTCAGAGCTACTCATTCATTGCTTACATTAGAAAACAATAGAAATGCAGGTATAGATACAAAATTATACAACTTTAGTATCTTTTGACATAAAGATTTGAAATTTACTTACATAGAAGCTTACGAAAACCCTAAAATGTGACAGAGGCAATTATTTTTATAAATGTTTAAAACCCATTTATATTTAAATTCCTATGAAAAGTCTAAACACATATATAAAAAAGAAATCCCCTGTTGTAAACTCATGCCTCTTATATAATTATGCCTTAATGTATGATAATCCATTTCAATAGTGTCCGAGTGATGACTGAAAAATGTAAAAAACTTCAATTATCGAGAAATACAAAAACAAATTTGGATTTACTGTAACACTATAGTGTATACATAATAAAATAAGTCCAATCAGCTATTTGACATCATATTACGATGTGAATTTTAAGAATTAAATCTGCATTGGTTGAATGATTCTTTTTGGGATGTAATATAAACATCTATTTTGATTCATATTTTACTATTTTTATATGTGGCCCCTCCATAATAGTATTGTGAAGTAGTATCTGCTGAAACTTGAAATATTACGTTTCAGAATTTTTCCTGGAAATGTGTGTAGGGAAGCAAGTAGTATTAAGAACAGGTATTGAAGTTTAAATTATGTTTATGCTCGACCATGCCAAAATGTAGTATTTATATGACTGGTAGCAGTACTTTAATGGACCTCATTAAAGTACACCTGTTCATTAAAGTATTGGCATTCGACCAATCAGAGGTGGCCACGTAACACTATGAAAGCGCAAGTATCGATTATTCTGCGTAGTACGTCTCCCTACGCTAGCAACTTTGTTTGACACAGGTGTTACAAGGTCATTGCATTGTAACCATAGATAAAGGAATAACGATTGTAATACATCACTCAAACCAGAAACGAATACTTACGAAACCTTTAATTTAGATACATGGTCGAGCATAAACAGTCGTATGAAACGAGACTATAATGGTGATTGAAACGCTCGTATGATAATTATTAACCTCGCTTCGCTTCACTTCGCTCGCTTGGTTAATAATAATAATAATAATAATAATAATAATAATAATAATAATAATAATAATAATACTGGCTTTTTAATTACTACCATTATAGTCTCGTTGCATGATATACTATTTCCGCGTAGCTTTAATTTAGTCACAAATTAACCTTCGGCGCAGTGTGAGGGATACTCCAAGTGTGAATTTAAATTTCTGTTTTAAAAGTTATCTAAATTGCCTTATATACAATTTAAACTCAATTAAAATAGAATTTGTCGGCCAAATAAAAATAAAATTTAGTAGGAAAATTATTAATTTCTCTGCCTGCAAACAGCAAAATTCTGTCTTCGTTATTTCCATTGTAACTCGTACCAGATGGCAGAAAATTACTTACTTTCTTTACACTTAGTATTTCTTGCTAAATTATTTCCAGGCTTCTACTGTCTTTTCTTTGCATACAGTGTAAGCTGTGCGTGGCAGTCACAGGTGAAGACATCTATCTCTGTTACATATATACATCCGCGATTGAATAGTGTTATTTAACTTAATCCCTATTAGGCATATTGTCAATTTATAGTTATAATAAAATAACTTAGTTAAATCCCTCAGTCTACGACTGCGCGAGTATTCAGAAGGGATAAATCGCCCCCACTCTACTTAACCTTAGTCTTTAGCTACTGAGTTATCCAATGAGGTGTTTTAAAGAGGAAGTGGGCTGATACGCCGGAAACAAGTGTCACATCACTGTTGTGAACACAACAATTTTATAGTGTAGGGAAATGTAATAGGATTTTGTTTACATCGTGATAACTCAAAAACTAAAATCCTTATTCCAGTTCTGTAAGAGGTATATTAAAGAGCACAGTTTCGACATGATGATATGAGATTAGTCTCCCCTTAAAAAAATTAAAGCCGCTGGTTTCCTTTGTAAAACTTCAATTGAAATAATTTACATTATGAAAATCAATCAGCGAGGAAATTTTTCCTTGGGGAGATAGTTAAGGCTATGAAATACCCTAAAAAATGTGAATTAACTTTTGGAAGATATCCCATGAAAATACCACAAGTATGTGAAATACTATCGCTAGTTATATGCAAACATTTGTTTTCACACCCGCTACACCTTGCTCTTTGCGTAGCCTGTCACAGCAATCTACAAACACAGCATTTTTGTTGCAATGTTCTTGTGCTTTTAGTTCTGCCTCTACAGTTGGATAGTTACAACAGTGGTGTGATTAAGTGATAAACCATTTTGTGAGAATAAAATAAAACACGGGCTAGTCAAAACTTTGCCGTGTGCTGCTTAAGCAGTGTCTCAGAGGCATGCCCGAGGCTGTTAGAGAGGAGGAATACATGACCAGGCGAGTTACCCCTCCCAAGGGTTTTTTGTAAGTTTCTGAAATATAATAACCTCTTTTCCAGTGGAGAGGTACTTAATGACATATGTTGCTCTAACATAGTGTCAGCCAAATGAATGCTCTGTGTCATCAGTGAGCAAGTCTCTTCTTGCTTTCGGCTCTAAGCTAGGAACTGGGTGCGAAGTGCAAGGCAGATGAAACGAAAGAAAAGGCTTAGTTATTGTTATAAAATATATCAGACAAGAACTACAAGGCAGAGAGGACTCAACCCGCACGTGTTTGACGCTACGTAAGTACAGATAGGTAGCAGCGCTATCTTTTTGACAATAAATCGATTAAGTCATTGCCAGCAACTTATTAAAACTATGTGTTACAGAATTAATATTATTGTGTAGTAGGTTCGGCGTTTATTTCTTAAGCATCGCGAAACAATGCGCAATCATTTGCCTTTCGCCACTTGACCACTTCATAAGGTTTACCTCGGTTGTGTTTTACTCGTATTTCGGCAGATTGACAACCTATTCCATATGATAAGCTGGCTGCTTTTAAACTGTGTACAAGTGTGTTGGGCTTGTGAGGTATGCGAGAAGTGTAGGAAATATAGTCTTAAATATCAGAAGCGACTCTGCACCTTAAACAATAATATCTGAATAAGCATTCACCACGAGACCTACGTATCTGCTTCATTCCGAGAAGGCCGTACGGTATAGGAATACATGTACAGAGGGTTGTTCGCAATCTATGGTAACAAATTTAAGACTCCCTTACCTTATGAAAAACCACGCCTCCACCAGCAGTGATGTTCTATCAGGCAGCCTTTAGCTTGAGCTATCAATCTGCAGCACAGCTTCCACTGGAGCAAACTGCTACGAAATACAGGGATGTCCAGTTTATTCCATTTCTCCTGGCAGCTTTCCAGAGATCATCCAAAGTTCCGGTCGTCTGCTTCCAAGGGCTCTTTTTAGTAACCCAAATGCAACAAAACTCCATCAGTGATGCATCAGATGACTTAACACGGATGTCGCTAAAAGCTACGGAATGTATCCCCATTTCTCTCTCTGTGTTCTCCAAAAAGTTGTATGTTGAAGCAGACTTATGGCTTGATGCCGTATCCTGATGCAACCGAAATTTATTTACATCTGCACTATAGAGAGCAGGGATTACTATATGGAAAATTGGTATTTGGGCGTTAGTCTGATTGTATGTCGAGTTGATTTCCACATTTTTATGTCCACGACAACTGGTTAATTTGCCATTGTAACTGCACCTTGCTAGTATCATGAAACCATTGGGGAAATTTCCACTAGTTTCCTTATACCAACTTTCAAATTTTTTATTCTGCCCTTGGTCGGTAATATATAGCCCGGGATTTGTTGCAGTCACTTGGATAAATATAAGTCTCATCTAAAAAGACAACAAACATCCATTTTACACCAGCTGGCATCGTTCATGCAGCTTTTTGCTGTTAGCGGCACGTTCTGCAATGTGTTTAGGCAACAGCTTATATCCCCGGCTCTTATAGCACTTTTCTAGATTCAAATCCTGGTTGATTATGGTGTTCACGTAGTAACAGAGATCCCTAGTTAAAGTGCAATGGTCCTCTGAGTTGCAGAATTTGGTCCAGAAGCATGGGTCTTCACCTTCCAAATTATCTTCGGGTACGACTGGTGGCCGGTCGTGGATTTCCCTATTTATTGCCTTTTGGAATAAGTCTGATGTGGCCTTACCTTTTTAATTGAGTGCACTTGAGATAACTTTCTTGGATATGGTAAAACCACGCCTCTTGCACTGCTTAATAATCCTAGAACACAGGTACTTTGCATCGGAAAGAACAATAGTGTACCCTCATCAGAATGGTTCCATTTTTTACACCATTTGATACAACAAGAACAAGAGCACACAACTGAGCAAACACACTGACTGATACACTCATATTGCTGAACTTTCATTCGGTTCCACATGTTTCAGCGCGGAGCTATTGTGCTCGCCTGATATTGGTACCATAGATCGCGAACAACCCTCCGTATATATAGGAATACAATATGCAATATGTATGCAATTAGTAATACAAAGTTAGGCTGTATATTATTTAACAATAATAAACTAATAGTTATAACTGCACCTGTCTTCTGTTTAATTTATGTCCCTATGCTTTTGTATACGAGGTACGTCCAGAAAGTAAGTTCCGTTTGGTAATAAAATTAAATTGTGTACAGATACAGAAAAATTATTTATTGCACAAAATTCTACAACTCTTAAACTACTTTTCCACATAACTGCCGAAATTTTGCAGGCATTTGTCATACCGTGGCACAAGTTTTTGTATACCTTCTTCATAGAAGTTTGCTGCCTGTGTCTTCAACCAGTTGGAAACATTTTCTTTCAACTCCTCGTCATTGTTGAAGTGTTGACCGCCAAGGAAAGAATTGAGATGTAAGAACAGATGAAAGTCGCTGGGAGCGAGGTCAGGGCTGTACGGAGGATGGTCAAACACGTCCCAGCCAAATCCCTGTAGGAGGTTTTGCGTCACATTTGCAGTGTGTGGTTGTGCGTTGTCGTGAAGAAAAACAACACCTTTTGACAGCAATTCTTGGCGCTTATTCTGTATTGCGCGGCGCAATTTCCTAAGTGTCTCGCAATAAACATCTGCTTTGATTGTTTGACCACGCGGTAAGAAATCAATGAGTAAGATGCCTTTCCAGTCCCAGAACACTGTACACATCATTTTTCGAGGTGTCAAGATTTGTTTCGACTTAACCTTTGCTGGGGATGAAGTGTGCCTCCATTCCATTGATTGCCGCTTACTTTCAGGGGTGTCGTAAGAAACCCAAGTTTCATCTCCTGTGACTATCTGTGTCAGAAATTCTTCGCCGCCTTCATCATAACGGGTCAAAAACTGAAGTGCACTACCCATCGGGTTTGTTTTGTGTTGCTCAGTAAGAATCTTTGGTACCCAACGAGAGCAAAGTTTACGAAATTTCAGTTTTTCGGTAACAATTTCATGAATTAGTGATCGTGAGATTTGGGGAAATTCCATAGCGAGAGCACTAATTGTAAACTTGCGGTTTTCCTGGATCTTGTCATCAATCGCGTGAACCAGTTCTTCTGTAACCAAAGATGGACACCCACTTCGTTCTTCATCGTGCACTTCACTGCGTCCTTCATTGAACTGTCGGACCCATCTTCTCACCATTGAATCACTCATCGCATTTTGTCCGTAAACTTCGCAAATTTGCCGATAAATTTCAATTGGTTTCACTTTCCTAGCATTCAGAAAACGAATCACAGATCTGATTTCACAAGCGGCGGGATTTTCAATCAACACCGACATTGTAAACAAGCACAACAAAACGTACGTGGCTGACAGCGATCTCAAAATGGCGCACGTTTCTTCTCCTTGATACAGAGCGTCTACCGCGCATGTGCGGAACTGCGATCGCAGCGCTGCAGCGGAGAGAAATTGAAACGGAACTTACTTTCTGGACGTATCTCGTACATCTGTTATAAAGATTCCTTTCAGAATTCACGAGCCCAGAACATATCTGTAGTGGAGGATACAGAGAAATTAATCCAAGCATTTGTATCTTTCTCTCCCCGAAACTAATTCGTGCTGAGCAGTAATTAGAAAATTAATTACAATCCTGTACTTCTTAGAGGCGGCTATTGCACGATAACAAGTAAAAGAAAACACCCATGAACTTCCCTCCACCAATCAACGGCTGACAGTGTTCTGTCTCACTATCTCTATTTCTCTCTTTTTCCTCTCATATGTTTACAACAGGATCGATCTAGTTCGAAACAAGTTATAGGGAAGTGGGTGTTATAATTATACTACGTGGCTGTAAGACACAAAGCCTGCTCTTCCCTTTGCACCGCTTGCTTACGATTCCCAGAAACGGTGTTACGTCACACGACTGCAATACGTTACATGTAGGTAATTGATTGCCTGAAGATTCACTCATCAAAATATTCCTTTCTGTATTTGTAACCTTCACAGTTCAATTTGAGTTCATTTACACGTCTCCATTAAGTAATGTTGTACTGTTTTGCCCAATCAATTTAATATCAGCATCCGTTGAAGGTTTATTTTTTGCAGTCTCAGTAATTTCACTTTTTCGTCTATACTTTCTTGGTCCGTGGAACTATACATAGTAATTCAACTCACTGGTGAACGATTTAGGAATGACAAAATGGCTAACAAGTAATTAATTTCTCCGTCCCTACCTCGATCTTCGGTGTGGAAGTATATCCAGATCCTATGTACCTGTGTTGGAAAATCAGACGAAAATGCGCAAAAACGTTCCGACTAATGTGGCAAATTCCCCAAAACTAAATAACCTGATGTGTTACATTCACATTACTTTCTCTGCTTTTTATATCACTTTCACAAACAATTCTTACAAAATTTGTTTTTCTATTTACTTCAAGTTAATCGAGATAAACACTTGCAGAAGTGGTATCATTACATTTTTATTTTAGGCATAAGGGGGATACAGAAGCAATACATGGGATGAAGCAGTAGCCAAATCTTTCAGAAGCGGGTCCCTATATGGTGACTTTAAAATACGGTACTTTTTGCACATCACGAAAAACACAAAAAATAATGCCGCAGTACTTCTAAAATGTAAAAGTATTGGAAAATTGAAAGCAACAACAACGAATATCCCAGAAAAGTTTAATGCTATGAAAATGTCATTTCACATAAATTGTGTGTTTTAACGAGATAGAATTATGATTTATCTACAAATTATTCAAAATTCTTCCGAATGAAGAGAACTAGCAGGCTATTCACAGAAAATTCAAGATCTATATTTTAATACCACGCAAATATCTTTAAAATGTGTCATTTTAATCAAAATCGTGGGAAAATAAAAAATAACGACACATCTTGCATGTAAAGTGTATTTTGGGGTATGGGGATTTTCTTGAAAAATATTCGCCGAACTTAATAGCAAGTTTGATATTTATCCGGCGTTTCCTTTTTTGAGTTATGCTGTTCACAGACACATACCTACAGAGACAAACACGCGTACACAGAGCTTCTTCTCAAATTATTTTTAGGAGAGGCTCAATGGACCTTAAAATATATATTTCCGGTAAAATCTGAATATAAAATGGTGTGGAATTCAGTGGTCCCTCTAGGTTTGTGTGAGATAAAGTAAAACTTCGCGCAGCTGACTGCATTTTGATCTCGGAAAAATGATAAAATTATTTAAAATTAAAGAGAGGCAAGTCCAAGTACAAACAAATTAAGGAAAACTTATCTGGTACGCTGTTTTGCTGTCTCTTTTAACAAAATTGTTTCCCTAAGTAGCACTGCCGATATATAAAACATTTTAAACACTCCTTAAGTTATGTGCTGCACGTGTTGTATATTCGCTTCCTGCATTTGAAACTGTATCGTTTATCGTGTAGCTAAATTTGCTTACAGTTTGTCTTAGTGAACCATTTAATTCAGACTTTACAATATCTCCAAAACTTAGCGTTGCAAAAAGAAATAAAAGTTGTTTGATATTATGTGGGAAAGTAAATGCCATTAGTCATTTTGAGGACATTGTGATGGTCATTTTAGTGTCAATTTAATTCTTTAAAATGGGAAGCTACGTTTTTATGTTGTTTTCTCACTACTCATGAAAAACTAAACAAAATATATATAAAGCACTTTGCAATTGTTCTTATACCAACGTAAATAACAACGAGAATTCTTATTGGCTGTGTACGAAGAGTGTAATGAATGGTAGGATCATCCATATTTTCTTATTCCTCATCATAAAATAAACAGATTTTTATAGACCATTTTCTAATGAGGAAACAACATACAAAATGTAGGTTCCTATTTAACAAAAATTAAATTAACCCTAAAATGACCATCATTGACGTCTTCCAGACAAAACACGGCTATGGTATTTAGTTTCGCCTATAATATCAAGCAACTTTTATTAAAGACATTTCTTTCTACAACACTTAGTTTTGGAGATATTGTACAACCTCAACTTAAAGATCCACCCTGTATAATATTATTGCAACAACAACAACAATAACAATAATAAATTATTAATATTCAGATTATAACGGGTATTCAGATTCATTCGGCCTTTACCACTAGTTGGTTTAAATGAATGACGTTTTTATTAGCTCAGCGAGCCCCTTGTCTCAAAGGGGAGGTGCGGAATTGAACCTTGGACTGCATGCGTTTCCGACTTCGTAAACAGTACTGCGGCGGTGCAGAAATGATTTTCACTAGGACATTTTATGCGTTCTTTGCACGCGAGATGGAAGTGACCACCGATCACAGAATTTGCATGATTGACTGCTAAGCCGTGACACTCTACGCTACAAAAACCGTCCAATTATTTGAGTTACCTATCAGCATACATGCTCAGATTGCGAGTTTACGAAACGCAAGCAAAGATGTTTCAGATGTAAATACTGGAAGGGTACGATATAAGTCCCATTTCACTAAGGTGATCTCGAAACTGTTGACATCCACTGTTTCCACTCATCTTTCGCTAGTCCTCTGCCAGAGGCCCTAGTGATAAACTCGCTTCAAATTATTGACGTCATGCGCAGACAACCGGCAAAGGCCAAATACATTTTAAGAAAAGGGTGGACCATTTAAGTTGAGACTGTACAATATCTCCACAACCAAACGCTGTAGAAAGAAATGTCTTTATTAAAAGTTGCTTGATGTTATGGGGAAAAGTAAATGCCATTAGTCGTGTTCTATTTGGAGGACTTTGTGATGGTCATTTTAGGGTCAATTTAATTTTTTTAAAATGGGAATATACCTTTTTATGTAGTTTTCTCCCTCCTCATAAAAAACTAAACAACATTTGTATAAAGCACTTTGTAATTGTTCTTACACCAAAGTAATTAACAACGAAAATTCCAAATGACTGTGTACGAAGTGCACAATGAATGGTAGGACCATCCATGGATGGTCATTTGAGGGTCAAGTTACGTTTCGTAATTGGGAACCAATATTTTTCATTGTATTTCCTTTTTCCTCATCACAAAATAAACCATTTTCTAATGAGAAAACAACATAAAAAACGTAGGTTCCCATTTAAAAAAATTAAATTGGCCCTAAAATGACCATAACGTCCTTCAAATAAAACACGACTAATGACATTTACTTTCCCCTATAATATCAAGCAACTTTTATTCAAGACATTTCTTTCTACAATGCTTAGTTTTTGAGATGTTGTACAGTCTCAATTTAAATGGTCCACCCTGTATAGAGTATACTCTGTACTCCTATCTCTACATAAGAAGCAGAAGAAGTACTAATGAAACCACTCCTGTAATATAATCTATAGTATTTTCTTAATGGGTTTCTTGTAATATTTAAAACTATTGGGAACTGTTCAATCGACAAAATAACTTAATATTGTTCAGCATATTGAGGTGAAATAAATAGTCTGTAATAATGAATGAAAACCAGAGTATCCTATGTAGGCTTGTAAGTAACTCATACGACCTTATCCAGAAGATGATTTTCAAATGCTTAAAAAATCTTCTTACTGTATTATTTTAACCCCGTAAATAATATTACTCAAAATATTAACTTTAAATACTTGTTCTTGATCTTCCGATTTTTTTGCGTTATAAATCTATAATAACGGGTGCTGGCTGAGCAAATATTTTCACTGTACAATAAGCATAAACACAATTTTCAAAATGTACACCTTCCTCCTGCTGGAAAATTATCAATATTTGAATATTTTGTATTCTTCTTTACAACGTCCAGATAAAGCGAGTAGTACTAGTGATATTCCTTTGTAGGTTCTCAGTCTCCAATGAAGGATGACTCAGATTTCACCCGCTAATAGAATATGAAATTGGTTGTAGAAAGTTTCCATGAACTTGTCTTACCTTCATTAAGAGTTCATTGCTACATAGTTTGTGGCTTTCCCTCCATTACTCTAACTATAGATAATGTCTATAGTTGCCTGTTTGTTCTTTTTCCTTTTATGCACGATGAACCAAATAGCCAACTTTTAGCTGACATATTTGTAGATAATTAACAGTTGTCCAGTACAGGGACGTGCAAAACATGTTACCAAAATAGAAGCGCGACAGTTTCAGTTATTATTGTAATGTTAAAAGTCCGTACCTCTTCCAGGCGAATGAAACTTGTTAAAAGGCCTGCTACTGGGCTTTCAAATTAGACTATTCTACGCTCACTTCATTTACATCCAGCGAATTTGATACGTTCGGTTTAATGTCCATTTTAACAACTTTGGTCTTCAGAAATAATGCATGAAATGGGTGGAATGATGATCAGATAGTCCGGGGAACCGATAAGTCGAAAGTTGCCCGTCATTTTTCTTACAAAGTTAGGGGGAAAATAAGAAAAAATAAAGTTCACACCAATCAGGTTTCGGGCCCTCGGGTTAGAAAGCAGACAAGTGAAGAAAATCTACTGTTGCAGTCAGCAGAGTGGGCAAGACATTTTGAATGTCACTGTACTTAACACCCGAGATTAAAATAGAAGATAATTTATGTAACTCTGAAAATGGACAGCATTATTAGTTGCAGAAGGTGTTAGACAAATATTTATTTTAATATTAAAAAATCTGATGTGTTACACTCACATGACTTTCTCTACTCTTGTACAAACTATTTTTACAAACGCTTATTCTCCATCTACTTCATGTTAATCGAGATAAACATTTGCAGACTCTATCTTATTGCTAATTTTCTTGTAGATGTAAGGGGAATATATATTTACAAGGGCAATTTGGAAATACAGTAGCCTTTAAGCACATACACATCTCTTAATAGCTGGTTGCTAGGTGCAGCACCATTCCCTTTCCCACAGATTAAGACTCTTTGCATATCCAAGACAAAAAAAAATGAATAACGAATTCCCATTTGAGAAAATAAGTATTGAAAAATTTAAGGGAATAACAAGCAATATCTCGAAAATGGTTCACTCAACAACAAAAATGTATATGAAATAAATTGTGTATTTTAACGCGATCTACATTTTTGTGCCGTAAAATTTTGTCTATCTCTTATGGTTTACCAGTTATGCAAAAGTCGTTGACAATGAAGAATACTTTTGGAGACATTTCCAGAAAATTCAAGATATACATTTTATTTGTCATGAAAATGTCTTAAACATATGATATTTTAATCAAAATCGTTAGAGCCATTTATGAGGAAATTAAAATTTTCAAAAAAATCTTCCATGTAAAGGGTAATCTGGGGTGGGGGGATTTTCTTGAAAACCTTCGTGTCGCATCTCTGGAAGATCCTGAACCTAAATACCAAGTTTGGTGTTTATCCGACTGTTCGTTTATGAATTATGCTGTTCACAGACACACAGACACACACACGGACATGTTTCCAAAAATACTTTTTTGGATTTAGGGGGTCTCAAAACATGTATTTCCGGTGAAATCCCGGTATCGAATTTTTGGGTGGAATACAATTCTTCCCCTACTTACTATACGTAGCAGAGAAAGTAAAAAGGAAAAAAAATGTGTATGTGCATGCGTTTGATTTGTGTGTGTGTGTGTGTGTGTGTGTGTGTGTGTGTGTGTGTGTGTGTGTGTGTGTGTGTGTTATTACTTTCTCTACTACGTATAGTAAGTAGGGGAAGTATTGCATTCCACCCAAAAATTCGATACCGAGGAAATGCATGTTTTGAGACCTCCTGAATCCAAAAAAAGCATTTTTGGAAACATGTCCGTGTGTGTGTCTGTCTGTGTGTCTGTGTGTCTGTGTGTCTGTCTGTGTGTATGTGTGTCTGTGAACAGCATAACTCAAAAACGTACAGTCGGATAAGCACCAAACTTGGTATTTAGGTTCAGTATCTTCCAGAGATGCGACATGAAGATTTTCAAGAAAATCCCCCCACCCCAGACTACCGTTTACATGGAACAGTTTTCGAAACTTTTAATTTTCTCAAAAATGGCTCTAACGATTTTGATGAAAATATCATATGTTTAAGATAATGTCATGAGAAATGAAATGTATATCTCGAAATTTCTGGGAATGTCTCCAAAAGTATTCTTCATTATGAACGACTTTTGCATAACTGGTAAACCATAAGAGATAGACAAAATTTTACTACACAAAAAATGTAGATCGGGTTAAAATACACAACTTATATCATATACATTTTTTTTGTTGAGTGAACTGTTTTCGAGATATTGCTTGTTATTTCCTTAAATTTTCCAATACTTATACTTTTTCTCAAATTCGTTATTCATTTTTACTTTCTCTACTACGTATAGTAAGTAGGGGAAGTATTGCATTCCACCCAAAAATTCGATACCGAGATTTCGCCGGAAATACATGTTTTGAGACCTCCTGAATCCAAAAAAAGCATTTTTGGAAACATGTCCGTGTGTGTGTCTGTGTGTGTGTCTGTGTGTGTGTGTGTGTGTCTGTGTGTGTGTCTGTGTGTCTGTGAACAGCATAACTCAAAAACGAACAGTCGGATAAGCACCAAACTTGGTATTTAGGTTCAGTATCTTCCAGAGATGCGACACGAAGGTTTTCAAGAAAATCCCCCCACCCCAAACTACCCTTTACATGGAACATTTTTCGAAAATTTTAATTTTCTCAAAAATGGCTCTAACGATTTTGATGAAAATATCATATGTTTAAGATAATGTCATGAGAAATGAAATGTATATCTCGAATTTTCTGGGAATGTCTCCAAAAGTATTCTTCATTGTGAACGACTTTTGCATAACTGGTAAACCATAAGAGATAGACAACATTTTACTACACAAAAAATGTAGATCGCGTTAAAATACACAACTTATGTCATATACATTTCTTTTGTTGAGTGAACCGTTTTCGAGATATTGCTTGTTATTTCCTTAAATTTTCCAATACTTATACTTTTTCTCAAATGCGTTATTCATTTTTTACTTTCTCTACTACGTATAGTAAGTAGGGGAAGTATTGCATTCCACCCAAAAATTCGATACCGAGATTTCACCGGAAATACATGTTTTGAGACCTCCTGAATCCAAAAAAAGCATTTTTGGAAACATGTCCGTGTGTGTGTCTGTGTGTGTGTGTGTGTGTCTGTGTGTCTGTGTGTCTGTGTGTCTGTGTGTCTGTGAACAGCATAACTCAAAAACGAACAGTCGGATAAGCACCAAACTTGGTATTTAGGTTCAGTTCTTCCCGAGATGCGACACGAAGGTTTTCAAGAAAATCCCCCCACCCCAGTCTACCCTTTACATGGAAGATTTTTCGAAAACTTTAATTTTCTCAAACATGGCTCTAACGATTTTGATGAAAATATGATATGTTTAAGATAATGTAATGAGAAATGAAATGTATATCTCGAATTTTCTGGGAATGTCTTCAAAAGTATTCTTCATTGTGAACGACTTTTGCATAACTGGTAAACCATAAGAGATAGACAAAATGTTACTACACAAAAAATGTAGATCGCGTTAAAATACACAACTTATGTCATATACATTTCTTTTGTTGAGTGAACCGTTTTCGAGATATTGCTTGTTATTTCCTTAAATTTTCCAATACTTATACTTTTTCTCAAATTCGTTATTCATTTTTTTTATGTCCTGGACATGCAAAGAGAATGGAATGCGCCACATAGCAACCAGCGTTAAAATATTTGACTATCGCTTAAAAACTACCCTATTTCCCTTGCATCTACAAGAAAATTACCAATAATATCGACATCTCGATTAACATGAAACATATGGAGAATAGGCGTTTGTAAAAATAGATTGTACAAGAGTAGAGAAAGTCATGTGAGTGTAACACATCAGATTTTTTTATGTCCTGGACATGCAAAGAGAATGGAATGCGCCACATAGCAACCAGCGTTGAAATATTTGACTATCGCTTAAAAGCTACCCTATTTCCCTTGCATCTACAAGAAAATTACCAATAAGATTGACATCTCGATATCTCGATTAACAGGAACCATATGGAGAATAGGCGTTTGTAAAATTAGATTGTACAAGAGTAGAGAAAGTCATGTGAGTGTAACACATCAGATTTTTTTATGTCCTGGACATGCAAAGAGAATGGAATGCGCCACATAGCAACCAGCGTTAAAATATTTGACTATCGCTTAAAAGCTACCCTATTCCCCTTGCATCTACAAGAAAATTACAAATAAGATTGACATCTCGATATCTCGATTAATATGAAGCATATGGAGACTAGGCGTTTGTAAAAATAGATTGTACAAGAGTAGAGAAAGTCATGTGAGTGTAACACATCAGATTTTTTTTATTTTTTCTGCTACGTATAGTAAGTAGGGGAAGTATTGTATTCCCTTCAAGAATTCCATAACGACATTTCACCGGAAATACATATTCTGAGGATCGATGAATTAAAAACAGCATTTTTAGACAAAGGTACGCCCGCACACACGTGTGTTGTCTGTAAACAGCATAACTCAAAATGAAAATTTTAGCTCCCTCCCCAATTTTACACAATCTAAACTAATGCGTCTTCAGGTACAGTTAACCATTAAATATATATATATATATATATATATATATATATATTCTAGTATTTCCGTGCATGTAACACTTTAAAACGATTGGAGAGTTTTGACTTGAATTGATAAAATTTGATTTAATTCATAAGATTCAAATACATTTTAACATATTTCCCCAGAAATTTGTTCAAAAGTAAACTCTAAACAATTAATCAGTTTATTTGGTCTAATTATGTGTTCTAGTCATCGTGAAAAAATAATGAGAACCTTGAAGCAAAATTCCGGCAGAAAATTGTATCTAAGTGATTGATATATGGTTTAGAAATAACTTTTTTGTCGCCGTATTTTGGAATAAACGTATGTTTATTCCATTACAGCAGGCGCGGCAAAAATGCCTTCCTCTTCCGAGTTCCATGAATGCGTGACACCACCTAGTCTCACATAGAATACAAAATGAAAATCAAGGGGTCTGGTGTTCTGAGAGGTAGCAACAGAGTGTTCAGAAATACATTTTTCAGTGAAAATTAGGCCATAATGAATACCTAACAACCTTAATCGATGCTGTTCGTATATAATATAACAAATAATATAATAAGTGGTTAATGCCACGCAAATTTTATTTGATGCAAATTATTCATTTTAAGCAAATTTTTGTACATATCGTGGTTTACGAGTTATATAAAATCCAATGAGAATGAAGATAATTTCACAGACTATCTACAAAAAAAGAAGAAAGAAAAACAGATACGTTATATTTACCATTTCAATACCGTGAATGTATACTATTTAAACAAAATCGTTAGAATCTCTTTTGAAAGAATTTAAAATAACATACGCGAATGTTTTATGTTGGTAAAGATGTTTTGGGGTATGGTGGGAGAGTTTGCTGAAAATATTCCCCTTGCATCATTAGAAGATATTGGATTTAAGTACTAAATGTGTTGGAATAGAATGTGAAGCGTAGGGGATTCGGCACCGATCCAGTGAGTCCGGATATTCTTCTAGGTCCCCATGAGGGGGCTCCCCCGGAAGGAAGGGATGCGGTGAAGGGAGACACTGACCGGCCGAAACCAGGGTGACGGCACAGCAATGACGGGATCCCTACAGTTTCCAGATATAAACTCCCCCGCAGACGGACAGGCAGATCGGCAACTCCACCCCACATGGGGTCCAACGACCCCACCGGGAGCGGTCCTTGTACCCCGGCAACGAGCTGAAGCCCGAGTGACGGAAAAAGTTCACAGAGAGTATCCTTTTACCCTGCCACGCTCACCGAAACTCCATCGTCGACACTTCCAGCCCTGAAACAGACCAAATGGGGTGAAGGATGAATGAAAGGATTAATGGAAGGGGTGAAAGAAACCACTCCAGCATTCGCTTGACGACCCGGGAAAACCCCGAAAAAAAACATGGATCAGAATAGGTGGTCGCCGAGGATCGATCCCGGAACTCCCCAAATGCAGGCCACAAACGCCGTTTGAGCCATCCCGCTCGGTATAAAATGTGTTAGTATTCGACCTTTTGATTTTGATTTACGCGTGCGTGCGCACAGACGCGGACTTTTTTTTCTAAAATGCATTATTTTTTTAAATTTAAAGGACCTCAAAACATGTATTTTCGGTTCGGCCAATGAGAACGAATATCTTGGAAATGTTTAACGGCAGAAAAGTGATTCAACATGAATTGTGTATTTTAAAGATCTACAGTTTTAGGGGGTAAATTTTTGTCTATGTCTTATGGTTTAGCAGTAATAAAACAAATTATATAACATCCATTAAGAATGAAGAGGACTTCACAGGATATTCACAGAAAATTCAAGTTATACATTTTGTTATTCATAGACATTTCATAAACTTATGGCATTTTAATCAAAATCTTTACAGCCATTTTTGAGAGAATAAAAAAAAAAAAATAAAAAAAACGAAAACGAAAACCTTTCCGTGTAAAGTTTAGTTTGGGATGGGGGATTTTCTTGAAGATCTTTGTCGCCTCTTTGATAGTTGAAAGTTGCTGAACTTAAATACCAAGTTTGACAGTTAAGGCTGTGTTGAGTATTCAATTGTAGCTTTTCTTTCTCTAATGCTTACCTATAGTAGATAAGTAGAGGAAGTAATGCATTCCACCCAAAAATTCAATACCTGCATTTCGGTGGAAGTACACGCTTTTGCGGTGCCCTGAAAAGAATGAAAGCATTTTCAGAAAAAAGGTTTTCACGTGTGTGTGAACGGCATAATTCAAAAACGAAAAGTCGGTTAAATACCAAACTTGGTATATAAGTTCAACATCCTCCAAGGATGCGACACGAAGATTTTCAAAATAATCCCTTCATCTCAAACTACACATTACATGGACAAATTTTCCTTATTTTTTATTTTCTCAAAAATGGTTTAACGATTTTTATTAAATATCATATGTTTAAGACATTACATGACAAAAAAAATGTATATCCTGAATTTTCTGGGATTAGCCTGTAAAGTCCCTTCATTCTGAATTAATTTTTTATAACTTGTAAACCGTAAGAAATAAAACAGAAATTTACTGCATAAAAGACGTACATAGATCTCATTGAATCACACAATTTATGTCAACTAAAATGTTTTGTGGCGTTAACAATTTTCCAGCTATTCTTTTTTATAGATCTGACTTATCAAATACTTACTTTTTCAACTCAAAATCGCTGTTCTATATTTTTTTTCTCGTACCAGGTAAAGAGAACGGAATTTCATAGCCATCATATAACGACCCGCTCTGAAACGATTCGACTATCGCTTAAGCCTACTGTATTCCCTTGTATCTACTAGAAAATATGTAATAAAACTATTTCTGTTAATGTTTATCTCGATAAGCATATAAAAATAAGCTTTGTAGGAATCATCTGTTGAATGGTTAGAGAAAGTCACGTGAATGTACTATGCATACGATGTTTTTTGTATCTTATCCATATATTAATTTACAACCGAGCGAGATGGCTCCATGGTAACGTGTGAGGCTCGCATTCGGGAGGTCCTAAGTTCAATTCCCGTCGACCGCCCACTCTGACATTGGGTTTTTCGTGGTTTTCCTTGGTCGGTAGGAGAATGCTGGGGTGGTTTCTCGTCTACCACGATTTCCTTTCCATCATTTCTCTTGCATGCTGTTTCCTTCTCATATTTCAAGAGTGCTTCTAGGTTTCGTGGCGTATGGCCTTGCCGGATAGATGGCGCGGGTGCTTGCTCAAAGGAAAGAATACTTCCCTGCAAACACTAGTGGGCTGCTTGGTCGACGGGTCGTTCATCGTCTTCTCTAGGCAGCTCCAGCAGTGGGACGTGTCTTCAAGCCTGGAACTGTTAGGGGCTTCCGCGCGTCTCTGTAGCCTATCTGCCTGCGACCTGTAGCCTCCTGTGGTTCCTTCACTTCATAGGTCGCAGTGCACAAGGTGTCCCCCTCTTGTATAAGCTATACTCATGTATTAATTTATTATTTATTCGTTACATTTGTTAAATTGTTCTTATTCTATCACAATTGTTTCACGCTTTTTATGTTCTTATTTTTTCCTTTCCTTTGTTAAGCGTTGTTATTTTGGGCAAGCTCATAATTGAACATGTTAAATAGATAATACACAAATGTCATGTTTCTCATTCAATTTGTTTATATTGCAGGTTGAGCGAGCGGCTGTCCTTGTTGATACCATATTTTGCAGCCCATGCAGAGGCCACCAGAAATTAGGAGATGATCTACTTTTGACTAGGGATATGATAAAGTTACATGAGAGAGAAACGCGAGCGTTTTCTTCAGAAAATGCAGATTTGAACTGTATAAACTGAAAGAAGATATGAAGATTCCTGTGTACATTTTACCATAACCTTTGACTTATGGGGGTCATTGGAATCACAAATCACATTGTTTTGTTTTTGTTTTTTGTTTTTCTGTTAGTGTATTTTCATAGGTAATATGTGAGAGCAATCGTGGAATTACACAGAAAATGTGCTGTCGAAGATGGAAATTTCGACAGTACAAAGGACTGAATAATGATTTTATCAATTTAATGTTACATGTTCTATAAAATACTAACGTTAAGTACACTTTGGAGTGTAAAATTATATTTATTTTCAAATAAACTGATTGTTTAAAAGGATATTTCATAGCTATGTTAAATTAGCAGAAACCGCAGCTCTGAACGCATTATTGCGTTCTCTGCGAAAATTCTGCTTTGTGCAGCTCCCCCTTTATCTCTCTCTTCATTTATCTTTTCCTCCATCCGTCTTTCTCTCCTTTTCTCTGTATTAAAAAAACAATGGTGGAGGGTTTTGGAATATGTGGGGGGAGGCATTTGGAGACTTTTCAGCACGAATTGACCTGCTTCCTCAATCTTTGCTAAATGAAACATTTTGTTCTCTTCAGCCTGTTTAGATGATGTAGCACAAAAAGCACCTCTGCCTCTATTCTGAAGGAGGTAATTTCGAGGTTTTTCAACACAAATGGGATTGTTTTCCCAATCTTTTTACAGAATAAAAATACGAATGTTGTTCTCTTCATTCTTCTGTTAAATAATAATAGTTTAAATAGTTGGCGGACAAAATGTTCTTGGAAGAAAATCTTGAAGCGTTTGATCATGGATGTGCTTCACTGCCTCATAGATTTTTCCCTTAATGTTGAAAGTGAAGTAAGCAGATTAAAAGAATTAAATATAAGCCATATTGTAATTCCATTATTTCATTTGATGGCAAATAAATTAATTAATTTCGGAAAATTGTTCGTTTTCTTTATTATCACAGAATCCTACGCAAAGTCGGGTATTTCAGCTATATCCTACAGATGATACAGGAATACATCGTTATTATTCACCGACTTAATGTATATATAGTATGCGTTATTCCGATCTCAAAAACTACTGTACCAATTTTAATGAAATATATTGATAAGCAATTTTGGGGGACAAGAAACTATTTAGGTTGCCTCATTTCTAGCAAAACTCATTTCATAGACTTTAAAAATCATTATGAACTAGGACATAAAATAAATAATAGTCATGAATAGTTATGCACAAAATTTTTCAGAATGAAGAGAGCCATGAAATTTACTAAACTGTATCGTGTAATGTGTACTCCTTCAGATAATTACATTTAAGTGCAGTATAATCTCAAGACATGTAATCCGTGGCATATTGTTTTATTATGCGTGAATTAAACTTGGCTAAAAGAAGCTTTATTTCATCTAGCTCATACAAGAGTGATTACTATAAGCTTGCTGAGGTCATCCTTAGAACTCGAAATTTCAGCTACACAACCAACGGATAAAGTGAGGGGACCGCAGGAGATGTATGGGTTGCAGAGCGAGGCAGGCCTAAATCGACAGAGACGCGAAAAGTTTCCTAATAGTTCCAGACTTGACCACCCGTCTATGGGAGGGTCACTCGGAGACGTCCCGGGACCGGGGAAACACGACTCAGCAGGGGAGGCTCGACAGGCGTCCCTTGGCAGGACCGAGAAGTTCCAATTCGCAAGCCTCTACGCCATCTGCACGACACCGACCGAACCACAGCCTCGGAGTCAACGTGAAACATGAAAGAGGGAAATGAAACGAGAGGAGGAAATGGAGGAGAGAGGAAATCCGTGGTAGAATGCACCACTCCAGCATTCGCCTTTGCCAACAGGGAAAACCACGAAAAACCCATGATCAGAGTGGTCAGACACCGGAATAAAATCCGGGACTCCCAAACAGCAGCCTCACACGTTACCGCGGGGTCATCTCTTGTTCATGGCTCTTCCATGTTAATTCTATTGAAATCGCTGATTCTAAATCCGAAAATGTCGCAGAAGATACGCTCCTGAATCAAGAAGTTGACTTCTTCTCGGCCAGTCTGTGCAGCTAAAGTGTGATGAGTTTAGAAATTATATGAGCATTTTACAGCTTCAAAGCGAAAGCGTTGATGTTTACGATTATGTAGATCTTTTTGTGAACTAGCGAGAGTAATATGTAACGAAAGCACCGCTTAGAAGGTCTAGGAAATTATTGATAATTAGCTGCTTTCATTTTCGACAATAGATTTTTATTCTGACTTAACAGTAAGAAAGAGTTGATTTTACACCTCGTTTATCTCCTCCGAGACAGCTATAACATCAAGTAGTACTGTTAATATACCGAGCGAGGTAGCGTTGCGGTAACGTGTGCGACTTGCATTCGGGAGACCCCCAATTCGATCCCCGGCGAATGCCCACTTTGACCTTTGAGTTTTTCTGTGCTTTCCCCGGGGACGGCAGGCGAATGCTGGGGTGGTTTCTTCTCTACCACGACTTCCTTTCCATCATTTCCCTTTCATTCGGCTTCCTTCTCATCTTTCGGGTGTGCTTCTAGGTTTCGTAGTGTATAGCGGTGCCGGACAGATGGCCTGGAATCATGCTCAATGGAAAGGGTACTCCCTCGAGGGCTGCTTGATTGGTGGAGCGTTCATCCCTCTCTCTCGGCGACTCCAGCAGTGGGACGGCTCTGCGAGCTTGGAAATGTTAGGCACTTCCGCGCGTCTCTGTGGTCTGTCTACCTAAGACCTGTAACCTCCTGCGGTTCCTTCACCCCATTCCTTCCCCTGGGGAGTGGTAGCCGCAATAGATCTGTGCAGATCGCAGCGTGCGGGGTGTCCCCTTGCGTGGAATCATCTCGACCTGTACTGTTAATACAATTAACTGCTTTCTGAGTTATTTACTATATAGAAAGCTAAATGATATAAATGGAATCAGATTACACTTACTATAGAAACACTTACTATACCTAAAAATCATTATTTTCGCTGTTCAAAGATTTAAGGCTCTTAAAATATATTTGGGTTCCATGTATGATTCTACTTGACTAGTATATAGCGTAACTTACAATAGCTGTCGATTGTGACATGTCTTCTACCTGAAAGTTAGTGAGGCCTTCGTTTCCCGATAAAGGAAAACGACACTAAAGGAATTCCAGCAATGGATATAAATATCTCGACTCTAGTAATACTCTCGTTGGTATTATTTAAATATATTATTATCTAGCTCTACCATCCTTTATTCCCATGTTATTCTTTAAAACACTACTAAAGAGATTCTTAAATTATTGTTTACATTTAATGTTTAACGCATATCCAGGTGCATAGATTTAACACTTAAGTACACATTTAGCGCACATTTGAATGTTTTAGTGCACAACTGTGGCCATATTTTGAGCATATTAACAACGCATTTATATCCTTGGCCTAGTGATCCCAGAGCAGAGCTCGGGGGCGTCCAGATCATATTTTTTAACCTCACTAATAAGTATACTTTTATTATGCATTAAAGTCTCCCAGTTCTAAACTTTCTCAAATAAACGCTAAATACGAGTAGAGAACTGCTCCTAATAAATAATTATCGATGCTATAGAAAACGTATCATAAGTCGCATGAAGCAACGGGGAGCCAGAACTGAATGCTGCAGGATGTGAGAGAGAGGAGCAGGAGTGCCTAAGGCACGGATGTCAGGATAACTATAATTTTTATGTCCTTGAAACCAGAATATGACGTCTGCTTATATACAGTAGATAGGAAAAAGACTTCGCAAAACAACCGATGGAACGAAGCACTGTTAAAAACACGCTTTGGGTCTATTTTATTCTTTCTGCTCTCGTGTTTGTGATTACAACTTATGTTTGCTAGTTTTGTATTTGAAAGGCCTCAAGGGCGAATTCTTTGTTACGGATTGTATACATGTCTTTCAATGTTTACATTATTATTCAAGAAAAAAAAAGAACGAGTTTTGTTAAATTTGATCCAGCGGAATTTTAAGGTCATCTCAAATAAAGATCAAATTTGTGTTTGCTTCTTTTTTGATTAAAAAAAGCATTGTTAAGAACAAAAAATGAAGGTCTGTTATAAAGTATTTTCAGTTATTTTGTGTAATATTCGTTTCAGTTTTGTTAAATATCTTGCAAAAATAATATGTTATAATGTATATTCCAAACATTAATTGCTTACTTGCGTATAGTCAAAATCAACTAAAAAAGCGGAGTTTCTATCTTAAAACTATCAGTTATATTCGTTACATTGAAAGCAGTAACTAAATCAGTTTAACTAAAAGCATCACTCCCCTCCCCCTTCAGCTGAAGTAACATTGCTTTTTAAGTTTTGCATAAGCTGTGACAAGTTATTTTCCCATATCTTTTTTGACATCTAATACTAACCACGAGAAAAGAAGAAATTCAGGTTCAAAAAATTCAGGTCACCGTTAGGATTCGAACCACAGAGAGCTTCCTTGTGATGCTTTTTCAATTATGCTACAGTGACGCCTCTGCAAATCGAACGGCAAATCTCCCCCACCCTGGGCCTAGGTACGTACACTAAGCTCCATAAATGCCGTCTCCCTTCTCGTTCCTCATTATCAGGGGCAGGATCTTTTGGTGTTTTTTTAACCTTGAAAAATATAAAAAATGTCGTACTTATAGTTTAAAATATGTTAGACATTTCGTGAAAATTTCGTGGTAATTTTTAATGTCATAAGCAATGGCTCTCATTGTAGCAGCTGCGGCGTGATGTTTTTGAAATTCGGCTGGAAATAAGCCTTCAGTCGGTGTTATCGATTGTTGATCACGTGCATTGATTATGTTCGCATTTCCGTCTGTGTATTTCTGTTGTTAGTTTCCACAATTAAAATTGAATTTTATTTATGGACGCCCTTTAACTACTGTGGTCCTTAGCGTCCCATTCTATATTGGGCGTGAAATACCGCTAATTTTGCTCAGAGCCCTCTTTATCAGGCTGAGGTTCTTTTACATGCCGTAAATCTACGATCACTGGCTTTACTTCCCTTCCGAAGGAAGCCATGTTAAGGATTTTTACACCCGAAAAAATCCATCGCCCTCCGCCGTGTTTGAACCCGCGACCTCGGGAACTAGAGGCTAGCATGGTAACCACTACACCACGAAGGACGACGTTAGTTTCCACGCGGCCAATGTTTTTCCGCTGCAGCAATTACTTCAAGAATTTCAAAACGAAGGTATTTATGTGTTCCAAAAGCTCAGGAAAACCCTATCAGCTGTCATGGATGGTCCTACAGGCCATAAAATAGAATAATAACAGTCTAAATTTTCGGATTAATGTACCTTTCCAAATGAATTTTTATTCATTTACTGCGAACATCTTCAAAATGAATACTTTTTTAAAATGTCATTTTTTCGTTTTTATCGTAAAAATAAAACATTTTGCAGAAAGCATAAATATTCGCAAACATTCGCGACAAGATTACAGCCATAAATCGGTCACAGTTGTCATAAATCTTGCATGTACTTCTTGCTGTATCTCTCCGTTACATTTTGAGTTTATTGTTAATAAAAAAAATTCTGATGTGTTACACTCACATGGCTTTCTCTACTCTTGTACAGACTATTTTTACAAACACATATTCTCCGTATGCTTCATGTTAATCGAGATATCGAAATGTTAATCTTATTGCTAATTTTCTTGTAGATGCAAGGGGAATTGGTAGGTTTTAAGCTATAGTAAAATATTTTAAGAGCTGGTTGCTATGTGGAGTATTCCATTCTCTATGAATTACCAGGACAAAAAAAAATGAATAACGAATTTGAGAAAAAGTATAAGTATTGGAAAATTTAAGGGAATAACGTACCTCGAAAATGGTTCACTCAACAACAAAAAAGCGTATATGGCATAAATTGTGTATTTTAACGCGATCTACATTTTTTGTAGTAAAATTTTGTCTATCTCTTATGGTTTACCAGTTATGCAAAAGTCGTTCACAATGAAGAATACTTTTGGAGACATTCCCAGAAAATTCGAGATTTACATTTCATTTGTCATGAAAATATCTTAAACATATGATATGTTTATCAAAATCGTTAGAGCCATTTTTGAGAAAATTAAAATTTTCGAAAAATGTTCCATATAAAGGGTAATCTGGGGTGGGGGGATTTTCTGGAAACCCTTTGTGTCGCATGTCTGGAAGATACTGAACCTAAATAGCAAGTTTGGTGTTTATCCAACTGTTCGTTTCTGAGTTATGCTGTTCATAGACACACACACACAGACACACACGGACATGTTTTCAAAAATGCTTTTTTTGGATTCAGGAGGTCTCAAAACATATATTTCGGGTGAAATCTCGTTATCGAATTTTTGGGTGGAATACAATACTTCTACTTACTATACGTAGTAGAGCAAGTAAAAAGAGAGGTCCTACTCATTACCATCATCCATACGAAGTGGCAACTCATAAACAAAAGCCAAACTCGCAAGAGTTACCGTCCTTCTCATGGTTAAATCAAAAGGAGATGGCATTAATGCAGTCAAGTGTACCCTTAGAATATAATACGCATGGCGAAGTTACATCGCTGCTCGTGGCGTAAGTCATGGTCGCTACATCTAGGTCACATCTTTTTAACACAAAACCACAGGTATAACGGACTAGCACATGTCGCAGATGCTCGCGGTAATTCATTGTGGTTTACTTCGAGATCTAGAGCGATTACACGGAAAATTGTATCATTCTGGGTGGCGCAGGTAGCTGAGCGCTGGCTTTGTACGTCCAAGGCACAGGACGCTGGCATTCAAGTGTGCTTAAATGCGACAGTCTCATTCCTGTACATTTAATTGCATATAAAAGAACTCCCGCGGGATAAAATTCCGGTACACTGGCGACGCTTTCGCCCTGAAACCTTTTAGCGTCCTTAAGTAAACTAACAATTATCATTATTATTATTGTTGTTATTAAAATTTATGTTTTCTTCACCGCAACGAGACCTATATTTAGTCTGTATATGTTTAGCTAGCGACATTCTACTAATATCTTCACATACCACTCTACACAGTCCTTCTTAGTTTCGAGATTTGTGATACAGTTTCATTTATTTCCTAAAGCTGACTATGAAAAACGAACTAATGGATTTGTATTTAATACTCTTCTTCTTCTTCTTTCTCTGTTTAACCTCCTCTTATGTAGGACTTACACCCCCCAGGACTTATAGGCGGGTGCCTGGGGTCAGAGGCCCGTCGAGGAGCAGACACTCATCAGAATATCCAGGATGAGTGATCAGCCCGATGCCTGGTATGGGAGGAAGGAAGTAGATGAAACGAAATGATGGTGAAATGGATGAAAGGAAAGGTGATAATGGAGCAGTTGGTGGAATGAATGGCGGGGGAAACCGGAGAACCCGGAGAAACCCCGCCCAGACGCCGCTTTGTCCACCACAAATCCCACATACGGTCCCGGGCCGCCTCGGTGAGAGGCGAGCGGTCTAACCACTCGACCACGGCGCCGCCTCATTTAATACTCTACTCAAAAATTCCCAAAATACATATATGCATGCAACTGCGCATTAAAAGTAAAAGGTAAAGGTACGTATCATGGAGGGGCCCCCCCCGGAACCGGGGCAGAGCACCGCACGCAGACCATCGGCCCATTGTGCTTCCAACGTGATCCCTGGGAGGGAAGAGTGAGGGGAGAGAACCGAAGGGCGACCAGATCTGGATGCCGACGGGCGCAAGCATGGACGGGGTGCCTAACTTTTCCAGATAGAACGCATCCGAAGCCGCACGGTCCCTGTCCACAACCCACCAACCTCCAGGGTCTCCGAGTGGAGCCCCACGCTGAGGAGAGACCTAACTGAGGGGTACTGCAGCGACGCCAGGGAAGAAACATTTACGGAGCGCAAGCCACCGCCTAGTCGTAACCCTCCGAGCACCGTCGTCTGGTCCTACAACCCTGAAACAGATGACAAGGAAGATGATGGGTACAGGAAATAAGAGGAAGATGTACTACCCCAGCATTCGCCTGGCGAACCGGGGAAACTACGAAAAACTCATGGGCCAGAGTGGGCGGTCGCCGGGGTCCGATCCCGGGACCTCCCGAATGCGGACCACAGACATAACCGCCTGAGCCATCCCGCTCGGTACTAAAAGCGAAACATATTCACTTAATTGTGAACTAAAACGTTAAAACCATCTCCTTGTATATACATGAAACATTAAACGTAAGCAATAATGTATAAAACCAGCACAATCAATTACAACGAACTGCACCTTACAGAACATAAAGCTCGGGGAAGTTAGAGAATAAATAAGGTCAACGAGGCTATTACTGGAGTCGAGCTATTATACTCATGTTCGGATTCTCTTATTGCCATTTCCTTTTACGAAAAACAAAGGCACACATATGGTATAGACGACATAAACACCAAAGCAGCATAATTTGATTAGTGACTGGAAGAAAATAATCACACATTTAGAATCAACAGGTGTTTAATATACAACTAAGACATATTGCTAGCCACCAATATAAGCTATTCTTAAAATTATGGTTAATATTTAGGCATATTATGCTAATGAGTCATTATTTAAATCCTGAGTAATACAAGAATAAAAGTCATAAAGAACTCCCGGAAATCATATCAAACCAACTAAAAAAATATTTTGAGCACTATGACAAGACCAAAGTAATGTTTCTTTTAGTTTTATCTTGCACCGCGAGAAAGTTTAGATACTGAGGTGCTGTTTGTAATGTGTGGGACTGTGATAACTAAATGCAGGAAAAGTATTAACTTTTTATTCTAAATCAGCTCTGCTAGAGCTTTTATTTTTACAGTTTGCTATGTGTAGAATTCAATTAGCATATTAAACATGCATCCATATATTATATCTGGTAACATTGTCGTATTTCAGAAAAATGCTCACGCTACTTCATATTTTGCAACATTTTCAAATTTTCGCTTTTAAAACAAGATTTTATTTTCAAGATTTTTAGAATCTCGTTTGCGTTTCAGGGTATTTTTCTACAGATCTATGCAACATGGAACAAAAATGTTGAAAAGCCTTTTCAGTGTACTCATCGAGATCCGTCTCCGGTTTAAAGTATGACATTTATACCCCTTCTAACCTGTAGGTATAACATACCGCAATATGGCAGATATTCATTAAACCATCTCCTTCCACTGGGTCATAGCACAGAAACTTTGCTATTTGCATACATCGGATCGCGGCTTAAATCTAAACGAGCAGTGTGAGGTTCGTATTCCCGTCAAACCTATCACTTTGATCACGTGCCTTTTCGTGGTTTTCTCTAGCTGGTAGGCGATGATGGTGTGATTCCCTTTCAACTCGAATTTCCCATCCATTATTTCCTGTTCCTCATCATTACCTTTCATCTGTTTCAGGATTGTAGGACCAGGCGACGGCGGATGGTGTGTTACGACAGGACGATGGAATTTGCGCTATGGAAGGATTTCTCCCTGGCTCTTGGCGGGATTGCTGCGGCCCCCTTCCTTCCTGGGAGTGTCTGATCTATTCCCGGGATCCCGAAGTTCCGGGTGGCTAAGGTAGAGCTCGTCGGCGTCAGAATTGGTGTCATGCTGGAAATGTTAGGACTCACTATGGGCTACATGTGGTGCGTGCTCCAGTTATTAAAGGTCCCTCTGTCTGACTCTTCTTAATTCCTAACGAACAGTGATGTAGTCATCCGGATATTTTCATTACAGTTTTATACCCAAGATTTACCGAGCGGGATGGCTCAGGCGGTAACGTCTGTGACCCGCATTCGGCAGGTCGTGGGTTCGATTTCCGAGGCCGACCTCCCTGACACATGGGTTCATTACATCCCCTGAATTTCCTGTCCCTCCATTTCACCTCCAATCATTTCACTTTACCTTTCATCTGTTTGGTCTGTTTCAGGGTTGCAAGTGTCGGCGGGAGTCTCGGCGTTGCATGGCAGGGGAAAACGTTGCTTTATATAACACCCCCGGAATGGGGGCGGTATCCGAGTCCCGGGCCCCCAATGGAATGTTAAGCCTGCAGGGGGAAGTGGAGCCGGTTTCACCACCTGCCATCCGGGGAGTTTCAATTTGGAAAGGTAGGGACCCTGCTATCTTCCCTGTCCGGCCTCCTGGTCCGGTCGTCCTCTGTCTCCTCACCTCACCCCTTCCTCTCGGGAGCATCCCATCAGAGGCTTAGGCAGTAAAGATCTTGTAGGTCAAGGTGCCAAGCTCCCTCTGTACCTACTCCTACTTTATACCTAGGACTTGAACTAAAAATACTTTTAGACTCAGGTTAGGTTAGTCGGCTACGATATGCTAGTTGATGGCAGAAAGACGAAGATGCATTGTTCAAGTTCACGCCGTAATCCGATTTTTTTCATACCTGATTCTTCTTTTCCTATACACGGCTTGAGAGAAAGAAAGCTTCATTAATAATATTGAATTATAAGTTGTTGGTGCGTAAGGGAAATATGCAGTATCTCGTTAGCACTAAACTTTTTAACTTCGGGCATACTTAACTCGGCAACCAGATCAGCGATTGGAAATTTAAAGCATTTTTGCTGTATATGATGTATACCCTTATATTAAAGAACAAGAGAGTAATTAATTACTTTATCATTTACCGTTGGTAGAGAGAGGAAGTATTGCATTCCATGCAAATGCCGGTTATCGAGATATCACTTGAAATACGCGTTTTGAGATTCATGAAACCCGCAAAGCATTTTTAGAAAAACGCCCGTGTGTGTGAGAGTGCATAACTAAAAAATGAAAATTTCGATAAGTACCAAACTTGGTATATAAATTTAGTGGCTTCAAATGGAGCAGTTCCACGCCTGCCGACTGAGGATCGATCAACTTCAGAGGCTATATCGTCTTTCCATGCACATTCTGTTAGTGAGCTAAACATGCAATGGCATGAGAGGTGCTTGCTAGTAAGGGTTGAATCGGGTTCCACTTGAGCACCCGGTTGGTACGCTACTGGTCACGTTACTTGCTTGCGAACAAGTCAACGTGATGACCTGGGTGATACTGTCTTCCACAGCAAAGAAAGTCCTCGGGGAATGAAGGGCAGAGGGGAAATTGCTGATTAGACACGGTCCGAACCCTTCCTACTTGCTTATGTTACACACACGACAGCTCAGTTGAATAGTTTTACTCTTTGCGTAGCATGCGTTCTCCGTCACACATTCAGTCCTTATCGCACTTTTTTCAAACAGATAAGGGTAGCACATTCCTGTCAGGGACTTTCTTTCTGTTGGCGAACACACATGCGAGCAATATGAAAATGTTGTTTTTTTTCACTGCATGACAAAATTCTCATACTGCTCGCGAAACCTTTACTAACTCTTAACTCAGCTACCTTTCTAACAACTCATCTCTTCATCCCCATGCACTAACCCCTGGTGGCGTATTTATATATTTAATAAATTTTAAATTTTGAAACTAGTTTTTGAGATACTCATAACTAAAATAGCACAAAAATTGAGAATATCTGCCCTAACGTTTGCTGTGTTTAAACCATATCTTAGGTTATTTTTAAGTCAATCAACTTAGGGGTCTTTAAAACCTAATAAGAAACCCCAACATGGGATTGTGTACGAGCTAGGCTATATTACTACAGGGGCAAAAACCTTCTTTTTATGATATTTGAATCGAATGGTGTTCACACTCTCCGTCGGGATATGTTTATGAGACAGAATGCTTATAGTTATGTACCAAATTAACGTTCTAGTCAAGCGAGATGTCTCAGTCGTTAGCTAGCATCCGTGGCTCGTATTCGGAGGACCCCTGTTTCAAAATCCATGTACCGACCAACCATCTGGGGACGTTTTTCATGGTTACCCTCAGTCGCCAGATAAATAACGGACTGGATATTCAGTCACGAACACATATTTTAGCTACAGAATAATAGAAATGGAAGCAAACCAAATGGCACAGGAAGGCGACTATGCAACTAAGGGTATTTGTCTGGCATTACAATAACTACATAGTTAAAACCCATAGAACTGCAATCCATGTCTCAAAGAGGTCACCTTCCAATTAAATCAATAGCAAAGTAATGACACAGGGAGGTGACTACGTAACTGAGGGCATGTGCAAGAAAATTATTAAAGCAGGTGCTATTACGCAAAAAAGTATTTCTCTTTTTGACAAGTAGAGAATCATGTGTACCAAAGAACCTACTGACACCATTGTGACATTACCTCTGATATGATAACATTTTCGAGTATCTGGGTAAATGAAAAAAGAAAAAGGAGTAGGCTTATCACAAGCTAAGTCTGTTCGATGTTGAGGTCACACATTCTGTAACCCAATTTGTTTTCTGGAAGTTTTATTGTACATTACTTTGACAGGCACTTTGAAATTTCAAGGCAGCCCCTAAACTTAGCGATATGACTTGCAATTCCTTTCTCTTTTCTCCTTCGCCCGTTCTTATATTACTAGGCTATTGTGTTGCCTTACGCAGCATTTCTTCTCATTCATCTTGAAGGTGAAACTTCTCTTTGTTTGTCTTCAGAGCATCATCACTGCGTTAGAAAGTGAAGGAAAGGGGTAGTGGGAGATGCCAGAACATTGTCTGTCGCCAGCTAATGTTCCGTGCTCTAACATTTTTACTTTCTCTATCGTTTGGTTATCTAAGGTGGACATATTAAGTACTGCATTGGATCCAAAAATTCGATAGGAAATAGACAACTAGGAAAAGCCCGTGCTCGTGTTTTCTGATCAACATAGATAAAAAATCTGATGTGTTACACTCACATGACTTTCACTACTCTTGTAAAACTATTTTACAAACTCTTATTCTCCATCTATTTCATATTAATCGAGATAAACATTTGCAGAAACAATCTTTTGACATGAAAAGAGAATTACATTTTACACATAGCGACCAGTTCTAAAACTATTTGACTATCGCTTAAGGCGTACTATGTTCCCCTTGTTTTGTATTTGCAAGGGCAATATAGAAATGCAGTAGCCTTTAAACATAGACATATCTCTTAATAGCTGGTTGCTATGTGCAGTACCATTCTCTTTGCTACAGATTAATACTCTTTGCATATCCAAGACAAAAAAAAATAATAACGAATTCCCATTTGAGAAAATAAGTATTGAAAAATTTAAGGGAATAACAAGCAATATCTCGAAAATGGTTCACTCAACAACAAAAATGTGTATGACATAAATTGTGTATTTTAACGCGATCTACGTTTTTCTGTGTAGTAAAATTTTGTCTATCTCTTATGGTTTACCAGTTATGCAAAAGTCGTTCACAATGAAGAATACTTTGGAGACATTCCCAGAAAATTCGAGATATACATTTCATTTGTCATGAAAATTTCTTAAACATATGAGATTTTAATCAAAATCGTTAGAGCCATTTTTGAGAAAATTAAAATTTTCGAAAAATGTTCCATGTAAAGGGTAAACCTTTGTGTTGCATCTCTGGAAGATACTGAACCTAAATACCAAGTTTGGTGTTTATCCGACTGTTCGTTTCTGAGTTATGCTGTTCACAGACACAGACAGACACACAGACACACAGACAGACACACAGAAACACACACGGACATGTTTCCAAAAATGCTTTTTTTGGATTCAGGGGGTCTCAAAACATATATTTCGGGTGAAATCTCGGTATCGAATTTTTGGGTGGAATACAATACTTCTCCTACTTACTATACGTAGTAGAGAAAGTAAAACTGTAAGTAGATATCTTTTAAACACCCAATTTATTCCAAATAACTTTTTTGTGCCATAAGCCATTTTCGAGATATCCGTTATTAATGGTTCGAATTGTTCAATGCTTGGTCATTCTCTTAAAAGTCCTTTCGATATGCAGTCGTTTCTCTAGGTTGCATGGAAACAGTATGGACCTTTAAGGTCAGCATGTAGAGTCCAGTTCTTAAACATTTGACTATCGCTATTTCCTATGCATCTATAAAGAAATGTATAATGTAGCCATTTCTGCAAATGTTTATCTCATATAAAATGAAATAGACAGAGAAATAAATTTTCTTAAGAATAGTTTGTATGATCTCTAATAAAGATAAGGGTGGGGAATGCAAATGTGAATGAAAAAGTCAATGGTCGTCACATTTGAAGCCGTTTACTTTACCTGCTTCGTTATTGATTCTGCTGCCGTGATCACGTAGCTCGTTCTGCTGTCTCGTGCGCCAGCTGCTCCAGTGTTAAGGATATAAGATCTTTCTCTCGGGGTTTGCGTTGGCGTATTGTTAAAGCATAACACCAGCTTAAATTGAATGAGAAATTTAATGTAATCTGATTCTTGAGCTTCTGAAGCGAGTAGCCGACTGTTTGATGACAAGGAATGAAACTGATTATGAATCGTAGCACTCGAAATTGTAATAACTGAATCATTATACGTGCTAACTTCTGCAGTATCAAAGTTGCGGTCTGAAATAACTGTTTTCGCATTAAAATAAACTAATAGCGTAACCTACCGTGAGTCGTTAAAATGCTTTCCGGCCAGATCTCTCGCAATAGCCGCTAAATCTTAGTCAGACAAGCGCGTCATTAGGCGCTTAAAATATCACACAAGCAGTACGTACCAGTGACGGTACCACAGAGAGTAACGATTTGATCTAAAATTGCACTCGTTTATTACTTTTAGCTCCACTTACTTTATTATTTCCCACCAATGTTATTTTTCACGCGCAGCCAATGCTTAAAATCCTAAGTGTGCCTTTTAACTTTGTTACAATGGGGCTTGGCTAAATTCTCAGAAATACCCTTCACTTCTCCTTTTCATGACTGGGCTACGTGCTTCTGAAACCTACTTAGCTTATAACCTAACGGAATTCCCAAAATCTTTAAGCTTAGCGTTCGCTACTTCGGCTGTCGCTAATGACTTTGGTTAACTAGACTCCCTAATTACCTTCATCTTTCTGGACAAACATTTCAACAAAGTTTATTACGCTATACATTGATTTAATATACGGAAACTATTTATTGCGATTATTTCTCTATCTTACTGTTATTTCTTTATCTAATTATTTATATATGTCAGTGAATAATTACGGAATCACACATCAGGTATTCTGAAAAACGTCCGTGTATGTTAGTGCCTGCTATGAACAGCATAACACAAAAACGTAAAGGCGGTTAAATATAAAACTTGGTATTTAAATGTAGGACCTTTCAAAGATGCGACACGAAGATTTGGAAGAAAATCCCCCCATCCCAAACTACCCTTTACGTTGAAAATTGTAAGTTATTTTTTATTGTTTCAAAAATGGCTCTAACGCTTTTGATTAAACTACCATATCTTTAAGCCATTTTCATGACAAATAAAACGCATATCTTAAATTCTTCTGAGAATAGCTTCTGAAATCCTCTTAATTCTGAACCACTTTTGTATAATTGGTAAACCATAAGAGTTAGACAAAATCTTACCGCACAAAAAATGTACATCTCGTCGAAGCACACAATTTGTAAAAACGTTTTGTAGCGCTAACCATTTCCGAGATATTCTTTGTATGGGTTTGAATTTTCATATCCTTTATACTTTTTCAATTGCAAATCGCTATTCTTTTTGCTTCCTCTACCATGTTCACACTAAAAAAAAACTATCAGCAGACTCTCGAAGCGTATATTGGTGTAAGTCCAAATCGTTTCCGCGGCCGGTTCAGAATGGTGTCTGGGAGATGTGCCTTTAGCTTCATTCTATTGTCAGCTTTCATATTGAGTCCCAGCTCACGCATAAAAACTGAAACACTCATTTCGTTTTTAAACTAAATAAGTAAATATTGTAGTCCTAAATGGAAAAGCAATTAAAAATATAAACTAACTTAATATCGGGCGTGGAAACCCTTTGTTTCTATTACCGTCCTCATTTTACGGAGCATGGATGATAAATGTCTAGTCAAACTTTAACGAGAGGATGCTTCCTTCCGAGCATCCTGTATTTTATTCCACAAAACGTATTTTGTCTTGCGTTGTGTTGCAGGCCAATTTAACTCCAAAACTTTCTTCACCTTTGCCCACATATTTTCAATAGGATTCAAATCTGGTGAGCAAGGAGGTCAGTCAATCACTGTAATATCTTGGCTTTGCGAGAACTAGTTTAAAACCTGCTGACTTGTGTGGACAGGGTGATTATCCTGCTGGAATTCAATTATTCGATCGTGATGTCTAGCCCTTACAGGAGGAACCATGGCGTTTTCGAGGATGTCTTTATACCGCTAGCTATTTAATGTGCCATCAAGCTGCCACAATACACCTAGACCACTTCGTGACATCCAACCCCAACACCACACAGGTACTGACCTCGGCGATCCATTTGTCCACGTATTTTGCATCGTCTGGGGCGGTAGAAAATTGCTTTACCGCCATTTGTAGGTGAAAATGTCACGTCGTCTGTGAATATAACCGTATTCCAGTTATGGTTGACATTCTCTTCCGCAAATGCTAGGCGACATGATCTGTGATCGTCTGTAAGACGCTGCTTCTTAGCTGCCGATCGAGCAAAGAGACCTGCTGTAGTCAAACGATACAAGGCTGTGCGGTTCGACCGAGGGAAATGAGAATTACTTCTAATATTAGACACATGCCGGAAGGGACTGCTGTCTGCCTCTTTTGGAAATGCAGTGTCCTGCTAAGAAGTGGACAAACGTTTTCGACTCGAACCAGATCGACGACGAACAATCTCTTCTCTGGATAAATGCACCCGCCTCGTATCCATAGATATAGGGGCTTCAAGTGTTCTTGCAGCCTGAGATACAGAGTATCCAGCATGTTGACTAACGTAAGGAGAGATCTTCTTATAGCTTCGTCTTTATGTGTGCGCTGTCATAGCAAAAGCTAATATGATTACTAACATATCATGCAGAACTCCAAGGCTATAAGGTGCGCGTGCATCATCATGCCAGCGCCATTCATAACTGAAGAATGAGACAGAGAGTTTGCACATCCAGTAATAAGTGAATTAAACATCTGGTTTAATTTTTCACCTCAGAATTGTTACTAATATGGCATTTATTTTAAAGCAAAAAAAGGTCCGCACGCGCGCGCGTGTGTATGTGCCTGTGAACAGTATAACTCAAGAACGAAAAGTCGGATAAATACCAATTGGTATTTAAGTTTAGCCTTTCAAAGAAGATTTTTCAAGAATATCCCCACACTCCAACTATCCTTCACATGCACGATTTTTTGAAATTGTTTATTTTATAAACACTGGCTCTAACTTTTTTTATTAAGACACCATATATTAAAAATATTTACATGAGAAATAAAATGTGTATTCTATTTTCTGGGAATAGCCTGTGAAGTTCTCTTCATTCGGAAGGAGATTTGTATAATCTTATATAGGTAACTGGTAAACGTTAAGGGATAGACAAAAGCGCACTGCACAAAAAATGTAGATCTCTTTAAAACACACAATTTATTTCAAATAACTTCTTTTGTGGCATCAGCCATTTCCGAGATATTCGTTATTAATGGGTTCAGTTATTCTATCCTGTCATTCTTTTAAATCATTTCAACATTCAGTTGTTTCTCGCGACTGCATGGAAACAGTACGGAAGTTTAAGGCCAGCATATAGCGTTCAGTCCTTAAACATTTTACTACCGCTGTTCCCTTTGTATTAAAAAAGAATGTAATGCAGCTACTTCTGCAAAATTGTTTTGTTTGTCTCGATTACAGTGAAATAGATAGAAAAATAAACTTTCGTAAGAATAACTTTTATGTCCATTAACAAGCGTTAGAGGAAAGAACAAGTAATGTGAATGTAACACATCAGACTTTTTCTTTCTTTCTTTATTTTTCGTGTTCATGCAAAGAGAACGGAATTTCAAAGCCATCACATAGCTTTGAAAAGATTTGACTATTATTTTAGCTTATTGCATTCTTCCTGTACCTACAACGAAGCAGACAATGAAACAGATAGAAGAATAGCTTGTAGAATAGTGAGTAGAGCATGGCATGTGAATCCACATCAGATTTTGTTGCTTTGATCACTGTAAAGTATGTACACTTACAAAATTTTACTTTCTCTACCACATACATAGTGGGTAGAGAAGGTATTGCATTCCACCCAAATATTCGATACCGAGATTTCATCGGAAATACATGTTTTGAGGTCCCTGAATACAAAAAAGAAGTATTTTTAGAAAAGGGTCCGTGTGTTTGTGTCTGTGAACAGCATAGCTCAAAAACGAAAAGTCGAACCAGCACCATACAGGTATTTAAATTCAGTACCTTTCAAAGATTTTCAAGAAAAGCTCCCTACCCCAAACTATCCTTTGCATGGAAGATGTTTAAAATTTTTGATTTTCTAAAAATGGCTCAAACGATTTTGATTAAAATACCATATAATGAAGATATTTACATGACAAATAAAATGTATATCTTGAATTTTCTGGGAATACACTATGAAATCCTCTTCATTCGGAAGAATTTTGTATCATCTTGTATAACTGGTAAACGTTAAGCGATAGACGAAAACGTACCACACAAAAATGTAATCTCTTTAAAACATATAATCTATTTCAAATAAGTTTTTTGCAGCATTTTTGTAGCAAGATTTTTGTATAATTTCCAGGATATATGTTATTAATGGTTCGATTTGTTCATTACGTTTGTCATTCTTTTTAAGTCCCACCGATTTTTAGTTGTTTTTCACGATTGCATGGAAGCAGTATGGAATTTTAAGGCAGCATATAACGTCCAGCTCTTAAACATTTGACTGTCACTGCTCTCTTTGAATCTATAAAGAAACGTGTAATGCAACTATTTCTGCAAAGGTTTACTTGCATTAAAATAAAGTAGATATAAAACTAAGCTTCAGTAAGAAGTATTTTGAAAGTTCCCTTTAGGGTAGTTTGTCATTTTTAAGGTAGGAAAAGTGAATATATATGCTATATCTGAGAGGAGGAGGAGGAGGAGGAGGAGGAGATTTCATTAAATAAGGTATTAGTTTTTGTGATAAATAAATATTTATTTTAACAAATAATTAAATGACATACACTATAGCAACATTTAAAACAGTTTTAAAACGTACACTTTAGACCCAAATATTGAACCACTCCCAAAGTTTTAGCTATAATGCCAAAACCCTGTCCAGCATGCAGTTATATTCAAATGTCATCTTGATTTCATGAAAACAGTCAGCGTATTCCCTAACCGAAATCAATTCGGAAATGTGTGTGACTAAGTGTGCTTGTATAGTCTTAGATATAATCTAGATAGTTATATGTGCAGTATATTCCTGTGTCCTAGAATGGCATAACTAGAATATCTGTTTACAAATAAATTAGTATGCTACACTATGTTATAAAAGATGGCAAACTAAGATATAATTATGAAAATTCACATAACAGGATTACTTGCTATTTAAGTTCTGAGTGACTGAAAATGTTATGAATGTAAGCAACATAGTATTTTTCTTAAAGAGTGAACATATTGTATTACTTTCGTTGCGTAGCGACTAAATATCTATATTTTTCTACTGGTATAAAGAAGGTACTAATAACATAACATTATTTTCGCACTTCAATGGCAGCAGTTATTGTGGTTGTGGTAAGATATCATTAAAAAAAATATATTAGCGTTGCTGTTTGTGCTACTACTACTATGCAGTCTGTTTATTCTTTTATTAATACCCTAACTCAAGCAGGCAAAACAGCTAAGAGCGCCGATCTTCTTCCAGCACTGGCAGTGGCTTTGGTTTTGAAGTGGGAACGTTGCCTTCGCTCTCAAGTAATGCTGATTAATTGTTAATAACTGTCAAATAACAGTTTTCCGTAGTTAATGAAATAAAACAACATCTTGTACATTTGTATTTCAGAATGCCTTATTTTGTGTGATTACTTAAGCTGTTAATGTTATTATTTTCCAAACTTCTCTTAGCTTTTTCGCTGCTACATTGCTTGTGCAACTGAGTGGTGCTGACTCGTCCGTACCGGCCTCATTTGCTAAATGTTTGCATGCGCGATTTGAGGCCGCACATTTGTATTATCTGCTGGTTTATATGTAATTCCTTTCCTATACTCCTGCTAGAGATTCCTACGTATTTTCTGTGAATGCATGGCGGGACAAACAATGTGCACCGCGTCACATTGTTAGCAGCGAAAGCGTTAGACAGGCAATATTATAACATAAGATAAGCTGTATTTCTACCAAGTGATACCTACTGTTATAATCAATCAATAATACCAATAAGGTATGAATGTTTCCTACATGCTGCTATGCTAGGGTAATGAAAGTTTTAATCCACCAGGTCAGCTGAAGCTTGCAGAAGAAAGAGCATTCTACCTCTTACTCTCTTCAGCCTTTTATTGCAATATTCTAGTACCAACACTTACACAGGGTGTTAAAAATTACACAGAACGATAATAACCATAGACGTTATTGCTGCGTACATTTTTAACGATTAATTGTTGCTCTGAAACATCTCTGAACTGAACTCCTTGCATATAAATATTCGGGAATATGAAAACCTACGTTTCCTGCTTGGCTAATCCCCAATCCCTCATATACTGACGTCATAAACACTAGAACACATACGCTAAGAAAGCTGACTATCTAATCAAAAGTATGCTCTAAAGCTAAACTTTTAATGGTGGACTTCAGATATTAGTTTCGGTATATTCATTATGCCACAGTTGTCGTTTATTAACAACCTCTATAGTTTGGAAAGCATGTTAATGTTTTTAGATACACTAAGTTAGCCATTCTTTAATTTGTCCTTCGCTTTTCATACATACTTGAGTCAAAGGTAGAGCACACAACTCATTCAGCATTTTGATGTCATTGTCATGTTCGTTTGTTGTAATATAAAACATTAGTTCCTCGATGCGTTTCGCGCTTCTATCGCATATGATTTAAATAAGCCTTAAGCATTTAAATAATTGGATTTATGCAAAGAAAACCCACTAAGCAACACAGTAATAAATTAACAACGTATCTAAGGAGATGATTCAGAGTTTCTTTTGTGTCACAGTATCTTCAGAGTCTCTCAAAACGGTAAGTACTTATACTGTCTTTCAAGATATACAATTAACTGCATGGTGAAGCTGGGGGCAATTCGCTCGTGATTTTACCCAATGTGAACCTTGGCCGCTTTGTTGCTGTCAGGTTTACATTAAAGTCTTCTTAATAATGGCACCAGAAAGTTGGCTATTCGAAGTCTCGGCCTGGAAAACACAAGAATAACGAGAAAATTAAATACAAAACATTTTAGCTTGATGATGATAATAATAATATAATAATAACAATAACTTTTACAATACTTAATCGAGATTAATACTATGCAGCAATTAATAGCTTCTAACAGTATTTGGGTTGTTGTTATTATTATTGGTGTAATTTATAGACTTTTTAATACTCATACTGTTTAAGTAAATGATTCCCAAATAACATAATAATAACAATAAACTTAGTAATTTATTGTCAATGGCAAGGACACGTTTTATGGCAGTGTCAGTGCATAAACCACTTTGTCATATTAATTATTATCAGTTGTACACATTAATTCTAATTAGGGTACATTCATCCCTGGAATTCAGGGGATTGCTCAAACAATGTTTCCTTTTTCGGGTATTTGTTGGTAATGAACGGATGAACCTCACATAATGATCCCTGTTATTGTTGATTGCCTTGGATTGGATTGGATTGTCTACGGAGGGGACTCGGCACCGAACCAGAGTCTATATTGTAGCTACGCCTCACGAGGAGGCGTCCCGGGAGGAAGGATGAGGCGAGAGGAGACACGGACGGCCGGAACCAAGAGCGACGGCACAGCAAAGTTTCCAGATAGAGACACCCCGGCAGACGCACAGGCAGACCGGGCACCCCAACTCACACAGAGGGGGCCCAACGCCCCTCAAAGGGGTTCGGATACCCCAGCAGCCAGCCGAAAGCCGAGGGACGGAGAGAGTCACAAAGAGCATCCTTTTCTCCTGCCACGCTGCACCGAAGCACCATCGCCGACACTTCCGACCCTGAAAGAGACCAATGGGACGAAAGATGAATGAAATGAAGAATGGAACAAAATGGAGGGACAGGAAATTCCGAGGATGAAAGAAACCATTCCAGCATTCGCCGGACGACCCGGGAAAACCCCGAAAAAACCCATGGTTCGGAGTGGACGGTGCCGGGGATCGATCCCCAGACCTCCCGAATGCGGGCCACATACATAACCGCCTGAGCCATCCCGCTCAGGTCATGATTGCCATTTTGTGGAAATTATGTTTGCTTCTGGTGATATAAAGATGATTTTTTTCTGGAAAGATAGAGCCAGAAAATAAAATGCCATAGACGGGATTGGAACCACAGATATTAGCCTTACCGTGCCGCTGCTCTAACCACCTGAGCTACCTTGGCAATATTCCGGCACGACATTAAATTTTCCAACTGACTCACATTTTTTTTCCGGCAAACCACATGGCGTTCTCGAATTTATTTTTGAGATCACATACCCCAATGGCGACTTACAATTTTGTAAGTACTTAAGTCCTGGGCTTCTTAGTTAACCACTATTACATCAATCAATGTCGTGTCGAAACAGCTCAGTTGATTAGAGCAGCGGCACAGTAAGCCAAAGATCCGTGGTTCAAATTCCGGCTACAGTATTGAATTTTTCAGCCTGATTCTACCTTTCCTACACACCACAGGTGTGAAACAACAATTAACGTGAATTTCATGATTAGGTTTGCTTTTCTTTTGATTTTGATATGAAAATATGTTAAAAGCAAAATGAGTGCTAAGAATGGGAATGTTGTTCTTGTACAAATGTTTTTGACACATTTTTAGTTATGTCTTTGTTCAAATTGCTTTTCAAGTCTGCATCTTCACATTTGTGTATGGCTATTTTTACATATTTTAATTTACGTCTTCCAAACATATACTCTGTAGTCTTGTTTACACTGTTATTTCATCCATACATTCTGTAGTTTTTGTTAACCTTGGTAATTAATTGTTCTTTCGCACAAGTCGTGGGTAGGATAAGGTTGCAAAGGTAGAATCTGACTTCCATCGGAAGATCCGTGGTTCAGATCCCAGCTATGGCACTGAATTGTACAATCTGATTGCACCTTTTGTTAACGTTATTTACTATATATTGTGAATTTGGGGATCCTTTGGTTTATTCTATATCGTCCTCCGTGGACTAGTGGTAACGTGCTAACCTCTAGTTCCCGAGGTCACGGGTTCAAACCCGGCGGAGGGCGATGGATTTTTTCGGGCGTAAAAATCCTTAGCATGGCTTCCTTCGGAAGGGAAGTAAAGCCGGTGGGCCCGTGTCGTAGATTTACGGCACGTAAAAGAACCTCAAGCCTGATAAATAGGCCTCTGAGCAAAATTTCCGGCCTTTCACGCCCAATATAGAATGGGATGCTAAGAACCATAGTAGTTAAAGAGCGTCCATAAATAAAACTCAATTTCAATTTCTTATGGGAATTGCAGAGCTCACAAAGGGGAGCTGAAAAAGTTAGAACCACTGTTCAAAGTAAGCATATTCCCCTGAAAAATTTTCGGTTACTTGTGTCAATACTAAATTGCGTGTATGAAAAGAATATAGGTAACATACAGAAGGGTAAAAAATTGAAAACGACTCCCTTAAGATTAGTGATACAGCACGAAATAAAGGAGACAACTTACAAAAAAGAAGATTCCCCAAAAGTATAAACAGGTGAAAATGTCTATGAAAATGAGTTAGAAAATAAATAGGATAAATAACAGGCGAATTTTAACTTGTTTAGCCGTTTGCTTATCACCTTGTAAAATCACATTATATATACCTGTTATCATAGTGCTATAATTATAGCCAGTAATACTTATCCTGGAATAAGTAATAACTAAACAAATGAATAGCAGCTAGTAAAACAAAGAAAAAAAATACTAAATGTCATGAAAAAATAAAAGCACTTTCAGAAAAACAAACCGAAAGCAGACCAAACGGTGATGGAAATAAGGACATTAGTAGGGTGGGGGTGGAAGCAGCAGACGTCACAAAACGAAAAAGAGTGAGAGAAGGCGAGTTTACCATCTCTAGAGTAGTAGATGGCACTAGTGTAACGTACATTAAATGGCTTTCAGTAAGAAGAGGTATGATACAAATTGCATTGTACTACTGCTGAACAAAAACACAGTCATAAACAGCGTGGAATATTATACTAAATGCCAATAACTGCGGGTCTCAACTATAGTCGGTGTTAAATGCCAAGATGTTAAGAATATGTATATTATAGGTACCGATATTATATAACCCGAAATTTAGTATAGCGATTCCTTAAATCGCCGTTCTTAAAAGTTGACATTTACTAGTATCAATTTCCCCTTAGTTTACCTCGCTTGTCAACATTAGTGTATCTGATTGACTGCTGAGACGCCTTTTGTGGTACAATTAATTGTTTAATAATAACAATGTCATAATTTATTCAAAGAACCTTGCCAAAATTACGCGTTACCAAGTTTTTGAACGAAATGTTACGTTGGGCGCTGACAGCCTATGGATTATAGAGTACAATATTGGGATGGGCCGTTACTACTCATGTTTAACTTGAATCATCAAGATGAAAGTACGTGCGTTAATTTTTCGCTTCAAATGTACTGGATGCTCATTTCAAAGTGTGCCATGGCTATGATGTTACTTTTTTTTTTTAAGTTCCCTTGTTTTACCCAGTTTTTTTACTGTGTTTTTACTGTTTTCGTTACCGCAATTACACAACATACACAAACACCCATGCCCATGGCAGGACTCGAACCCGCGACCCTCAGCTTGGCGGAGCGCCAGAGCTATACACTCCAGCGAGGGCCGGCAAACTTGCCGAGCCGCTGAGTTAGAATTCAATCCGCCTAGTACTTCCGCAGAGAGGTATGACTCCTGTGTCGGAGAAGTTGGCTAGCAAGCACGGCGTTCGATATCGAATGTCGCTGAAAGCCGTAACCGGAGTACTTGTTACCATCGGTAACGCAAGGTATAACTTGACCACAGTAGCATTATACTTCGCTGGGCTGGCTTCCGCGTGTATTCAAATATACGTTTCCGCAAGGTCAACTGCAATACCGTGGTCGTGTTATAACATGCATTTGTCAAAATGTGTTCTGCGAATGTAAATAAAAACATGGTGTGTGCGGAATGAATGGACGTTGGTGGGATTATGCCAGAAAAATTAACGTTTTGGGTTGTTTATTTTATTTTCCGCTTTTGTATGTGACATCGCGTGTGACTTTATTTGATCTGCATTTTATGATTAATGTCTCCGTAATACTAATTCTTCGGATTAAACGCCGTGCTTGCTAGGTAATTTCTCCGCTACACATGTATTACGTTATGTCCTTCCCCATAGAGCTGGCAGTCATTTAAAAAATTTGACAAAAACAATGACTTCATTACACACTTTAAAATAAACACTCAGTTACGGAAAGACTACAGTTTGTTAACACAGACTGGTATTAATGGAACACGGGAAACGTGTCTACATTTGCACAGCGACAAAACACACGTCAAAACTGGATTCCGAAGTATCGCAAAGTGATAGACAATTTGTTGTATACTTTAATCTTTTACCACAATCACGTCGACATGAAAGAGAGTTTTCTGTTAACGGACGCTCTAAAAGGTGAGTTGAACGTATTTTATAATTGTTTTTGATATTAATATTGTATCATTCAATCCTTAAAAATATTTCTTTGCTTCTAACGGAATAGGTTTTGCATGTGGTTACGTCACCTGTGCATTTCAGGTGTTAGATACGGCGCGGAAATTGCAAACTCTGTGTTAATATTAAGGTAAGAATATAATCAATGGCCGAAATTAACTAAAGCAGAAAAGCGCAGTTCACAAGCTCCATATTTACAGTGAAAACTAAATTAATATGACGCATTTAATCGTAACTCAACTATTGCTATGTACTGCTTGCTAGGGGAACCATATCCGTCACATAATAATTTGACGAGCAAGTGAAGGGAGAGAATTTTAAATGAAGGCTACCCTTCTTTATCAGATGTATTTCTTCCACCAAACAGCGTATGAAAGAGAACGGTAAAAGAAGTAGAAAAAGAACCTGATAAATATGGAAACAAGAGGAGAGAGGGAGTGAGAGGAGGGGAGAAAAAAGAGGAGAGGGAAGGAATGTAAAAAACAATTGGCGGTTAAGAAAGGGAAAGAATGAAAAAGCAGAATGCCACTGATAGGATTCGCTGAAAAAAGAGGTATTTGAAATGAAAGAATATATATAGCAGATATTTTATCGAAAAGAAAGAAAGGAAAGGAAAATAAAGAAACAAATAATTTACAGACTCTCTCTCTCTGCGGACTAGTGGCGCGAATACGAGTCCTTTAAGTAGGATCACACCCCGCCCTCCATAGGGCCTGGGACGAATAAACGTAATGCAAATTTAGCACCGTTAGACAATGGATAAAAAATATGATTGAAATCTAAAATAAAATGAGTTTCTAACACCAGCAACTATTTCTCTTTTCAAAGCCAAGGTATGGAGTTGAGGCAGGTCTGTAAATGGAAGAGAAGAAAATACGTTTAGATGGATGGGCTGAAGAAACTTACCTCGATTTAAGTCGGTGTTTAATTTGCTCGGGCTGCTCTTCGCGGAGAGACGCTGGCTTGTCAGAAGTTGATCCCTCTGTAGTGGTACCACTGGAGTCCCCTGCAGCAAGAATTGGTTTCTCTGACGTGGTCGTCGTCGCATTACCCGCGGTGGAACTTGGAGGTGGAATGTTCCCCGTTAAAAGCTCCAGAAGTTGCTGTTCGAACTCCATCTCACTCTCCAGGTCTCCTCCAGAAGCTCCTGCGGCGGCGCCGAGGGCCAGCAGAGACTCGACGGGAGCATGCACGATGACGACCCCATCTACATGAATACGATAGTTCTCCGATCCGTTTTGTCTCTGATCGTAAATGACTCCGGCTTCCTCTGCAGGCACCGCCGGGGCGCAGAGGATTTGCCCCGGCAAGAGCAATGTCAGTAACAGCATTCCACACCAAGTCGTCATCTCTGTACTGCTGGCCCCTGACAACTGAGAAACGTCTCACTTGAGGAAGCGACCGCCTTCCAGGAGTGAACTTCGTTTTTCTTGTACCTGGTAGCGGAGTTGCCACATGCGTCAGCCAGTGACGGATCTTAGAAATGAGATCGGTTTTTTCCTCTTTCTGAACGTTGTATTATTGTATGGCAATGAACCTTATTGCCCTGCAGGCATCATAGGGACCAGACTCTCGGCTTTCAGAATGCCCCCTCCACTCACTCTCAGGCTTGTTAATAACTGTAATTTTATCAAGCTTCCTTCTTCCTTTTTCTTTTGCTAACATTTAAAAGATTATTTCAACACTTAAATAACATCCAAAATGCAATTAGCTTAATGACACATACTAGCTTATAATGTCATACATCAAAGGTAGAAATAATGAAATGTCGGATATTTTTAATCAACTGACTATTAAGGAAATATTCCCATATTAAAGTATTCCGATTAATATGAGGTTAATTTCAGTAATTCTATCAGCTCGAAATCCGTTGCAGTTTAGTTGGTAAACAAATAAACACTCATATTTTTTTCTGTCCAAAATAACTATTTTGTACCATAATAAAAAATATACCTACTTCCAAAATAAATACAGTGTGTTACCGGTAGCTGTTTTCAATAACAAATATTTACCAGCATTACAAGAAGATATCTAATATTGAAATGTTTCAAATTACAGCAGGATGTGGAATGTACACTCTTGTAACTTTTAGATATCAGTTACAAATTCACATAATTCTACCCTTACACATGTATGGTTCATATAGAAGGTCATGCTTCTATTTACAATACGTTATCCGTGATATGTTATATAGTTGTTCATAAGTAGCACGAGCTTAGTTACAGTGTGCGAAAACAGCATTCAGCTGATTATACCTAAAGTAGTAGAGTCTATAGTAGCACATACTACATATAGAACATAACATGCATGTATGTTATTCATTCATTATCTGTTTACCCTCCTCTCATGTAGGACTTACACCACCCAGGACTTACAGGCGGGTGCCTGGGGTCAGAGGCCCGTCGAGGAGCAGACACTCATGGATCAGACAGAACATCCAGGATGGGTGATCAGCCCGATGCCTGGTATGGGATGAAGGAAGTAGTTGAAACGAAAGGTGATGAAAGGAAAGGTGATGATGGAGCAGCTGGTAAACCGGAGAACCCGGAGAAAACCCGCCCAAACGCCGCTTCGTCCACCACAAATCCCACATGCAGGTCCCTGGGATTGAACCCGGGCCGCCTCGGTGGGAGCGGTCTAACCACTCGGCCACGGCGCCGCCATGCATGTATATTAAGCAAAGAAATAGGTAGGCACTTAGGCGACAATAATCTGTTTATGCTTTACATATTAGCTCTAGGGGAAAACAAATAAACATCGCAGCAATTGTTGCATCGACGCTGAGATGGAACTCGACCTTGGAACATTTCCACATACAACAGCGAATATTTCGGAAACGGTTAATGCCATAATAAAAGCTGGTTGACATATGTTATGCATTTTAATGAGTTCTTAATAAATTTTTGTCTCTTTTCTTCCCTACTTATACAAAATTATACAAAACTCAATCAAAATAAAGAATCCCTCACAGGCTTTTTACAAAACAAAAACAAAAAATAGGACATACTTTTATTTGTCTTGGTAATTCTCTAATATCTGATAATTTAATAAAATGGTTTTAGTAATTTTTGAAGAGATATCTCCACGTAAAGAGTGCTTTTGGGGCTGCGAAAATTTCGTGAAAATCCTCGTTGCACCCTTGAAAGATGCTGGATTTAAATACAAAGTTTGGCTAACATCCTATTTTTCGCTTTTGGGGTATTGTTTACACACTCATACACAAACACACATGGACCATTTTACTTTCTCCACCACGTGCATAATAGGTAGAGAAAGTATTGCATTCCACCCAAAAATTCGATACCGAGATTTCACCCTGAAATACACTTTTTGAAGCCCCTGAATCCAAATAAAGCATTTTTGGAAACCTGTCCATGTGTGTGCCGATGTGTCTGTAAACAGCATAACTCAAAAACGAAAAGTCGGATAAATTCCAAACTTGGTATTTCAGTTCAGTATCTTCCAAGGGCACAAAAAGATGTTCAAGAAATCCTCCACACCCAATTACCTTTTATGTGGAATTTTTTTCGAACTTTTGACTTTCTAAAAATTAGCCCTGGTGATTTTGATTAAAATACCATATATGAAAAATATTTATCTACATGACAAATAAAATGAATATCTTGAATTTTCTGGGAATAGGACGAAAACGTACCTAACAAAAATGCAGATCTCAAAACACAAATTTATTTGAAATAAGTTTTATGTGGCATAAGCCGTTTCTGAGATATCCGTTTTTAAAGATTCGAATTGTTCAATACTTATTTTTTTAAGTCTCATGGATTTTCAGTTATTTGTCGCGATTGCATGGAAACTGTGGAATTTTAAGACCAGTGTAATATAACGTCCAGTTCTTAAACATCTGACCATCGTTTTTCTCTTTGTATCTATAACGAAAGGTGTAATGTAGCTATTTCTCCAAAGGTTTGTTTGGATTAAAGTGTAGTAGGCAGAAAGATAAGCTTTAGTAAGAATAGCCTGTATATCCACTAATAAACATCAGAGTAGAGAATGTCATGGGAAGTATCACACCATTTTTGTTGTTGTTTTTTTAAACTACGTTGTATGTGTATTTAGAGGATTCTAAAATATGTATTTCTGCTAAAAACTCAATGTTAACTGTTTGGATGCAATGCTTACAATTCTGCCTCTACCCACCATAAATAAATAAATAAATAAATAAATAAATAAATAAATAAATGGTAGAGTACTTAAAAAAGAGACCAAAGTCATAAACTCAGATCATTGGGGGAAAGGCCTTACATCCCTGAGCACACAGATGTTGTCATAAAGGAAGAAACCAAATCAAACCGCAGATAACCAACAAAAGAAGATTGCGTTCCGATGGATATATCCGTGGTTAGCAACGAAGGCGTTAAGGTATTTTAAGTATGTGAGTTTGAATAAAAATAAAGAGAGTTTCATCGGCTGTTTGGAGAAAATTCAAATGTAATGCCTTGTCTTGTTCGATACAGATTTGCGTCATTGCTCTGGACGCATTTCAGCCTTGGGCTTATTATCGTTTTAAAGTCCTTTCATTATGTCTGCTCCCTCTATCAAGGAATACAGCTACGGTTTAAAATTCTTCTGGTTCTAAAAATATTTCCCCAAAAGCAATATATCTGCTGTGAGCCAATGCCCCACATAAACTATATAATGTGCCGGGCTGTTTCAGTTTCTCTCTTGCACAATCTGCAATCTAAGTTATCCCGAAAAACTCCTGTCGTGTTAAGATGCTTTTTCACAGGAGCATGTCCTGTCAGAAATGCAATAATTGTTCTCAGCTGAAGTATATTACATTTAAGTAAGCTTTCAGCTCTTTTCTTACATGGTTTTCTAATAATTAGTTTACCATGTTTGTTTTCAGGAGTTTTAAGCCAGGTTTTACGATGTTCTACTTTGGTCCAGTTATTAATAACCTCTCTTACTAAACAACGAGATGTTCCTAGAGCCAACTCTGGCCCAATAAATTGTGAAGCTTCTCCTTGTCTTGCAATTTCATCAGCTTTTTAATTTCTCTCTATGCCACTATGACCCGCCACCCAGATGACTTGAACTTTATTCTGTTCTGCAAGCTTATGAGTGTTTAGGCAGTTTAAAACCAGTCCTGATGTTACCTTAAGACAACTTAGAGCCTTTTGTACAGCCTGGCTGAAAAGATAAGGGCCTGTTTACGAGTGTAAGCTCTCCTTATGTTTTCAGGTATGGATTGAATAATAGCATAAATTTCTCTTTCAAAAACAGTAGCATATTCTCCCAAGAAAAAAAAGTTTTTACACCTTGAAATTCAAATAATACATTATATTCTAAAACACGTTTTTTAATTAAAATCATCAGCACTATTTTTAGAAAATATGAAATATGATCATGATAAGATGATAGGGGATGATTTTTCTTGGGAGAAATCCCTTAAAAATCGTCGCCCTGCACCCTTAAAAGATGCGGCCTTACGACGTTCACGGAACTTTTCCTAAAATGCTTTTTCTTTCATCCCTTCTTCGTGATTCAAATGCCTTAAAACGTGTATTTTCTCGTGAAATATAAATACAGGATGTTTTAATCGAATGCAATACTTCTTCCACCTTGAGGAGCAGAGGAAGTAAAAATCTGATGTGTTGCTTTCACATGACTTACTCTACTCGCTCTTCTACAAACTATCTACTTCTTGTTAATTGAGATAAACCATCATTACACATTTACACCTTCGTTGTAGGTGTAAGAAGTATACAGTCGGCCAGGCTGTTTCTGGATGCGAGCCGTAGAGCTTAGCAGAGGAGTACTCAACGCTGCAGCATGCAATACAGCTCGGCAAGCTATCATGTCTGAAAGAAGTGTTGTGTTGTGCTGTACATTCCATTTACTCATCGAATTTGGCACCTTTTGGTGTACAGGACACTGGAAAAACCGTGCTTTTCGGTAATCAGAAACTGTTTTTCCCACGAAATAGTCAAGTGGCCTCCCCGGCTTGGCATAGTGACATATGATATAAGAAACGACACAACCTCAAGACTGCCAGAAGGCACAAGGGCTTGTGCTATGACTTTCTATTGGCTATCACGCTCCCACTCCAGCCGGGCTCCGAGCACTGTTGCTGCGTACGCACGAGTACTCGCGCTTTAGCCGAGCAGAGTTGGAACAGGCTGCAGAGGCTAAAGGGATAGGGGTTTTTAAAAGGCGGATCTCTATGTGATGGTTTTGAAATACCACGCTCGTTGCATGACCGCCTGAAAAAGAGAAGAGCGACTTCTCACTTGAAAAAAACATAAGTATTTGAAAAGTTAAACCAAAGCAAAGAATATCTCGGAAAAGCGTTAACGCCACAAAAATTATTCGAACATAAATTGTGTGCTTAACGAAATCTACATTTTTCATTTTTTGTGCAGTAAGGTTTTGCCTATCTCTTATGGTTTACAGTAATCATGCAAAACTCATTCAGTATGAAGAGGAATTCACAGGCTATTCGCAGAAAATCCAAAGTATGCATTTGATTTGTTATGCAAATATTTTAAACGTATGGTATTTTAATAAATAAAATCATTAAAGGGTTGAGAAAACCAAAAATATCCAACACTTTTTCAAGTAAAGGGTAGTTTGGGGGGTGCATTTTCTTGAAAATCTTTGTGTCGCATCTTTGGAAAATATTGAACTTAAATACAAAGTTTGGTATTTATACGACTTTACGTTTTAAAGCTAAGCTGCTCTCACACTCACTCACTCACTCACTCACTCACTCACTCACTCACACACACACACACACACACACACACACACACACACACGGATGGTTTTCTAAAAATGTTATTTTTTATTCACGAACCCTCAAAACATGTATTTACATGAAATACCAACATCGAGTTTTGGGGTGGAATATTTACTTCCTCTTACCTCCTGCAGGTAGGTAGCAGAGAAAGTAAAAACGAGCATTAAAGCAATTTTATTATTATAATAATAATATTAAACTACTTGGGTTTACAGAATTGAATTGGTACTCCGTTATAGTAACCATTATAATCACCTGACGCCAATGAAATCCGCCACAGTTCACGCAGAACGATGGTCATGTTAACGACCGAGCGGGAGGTAAGCGGAAGACAAATCCAGATGGTGGTGCACTTGAGAAGGCCAATGATCTGAAGAGATCTCCGGTGTCGCGTCACTGGCCGAGGCTGACCTGGAGATTTCGACAACTTCCTTGTTCTGATCGAGTGTGACGGTCAAAAGGGTATACACGTTCGTTGACTCAGGTCAAGGCGGAAATCCGAGTAGCAGGTTTTTTATCCATAAACAGTACCTATTGAAATCGTGCGTGTTCCCTCAGCATTAAAAACATGGAATCTATCGCTACGTGGATTTCCTAGGCAGTAAAGAGAGGCATATCTCTGAATAAGTATCCTTCAAATTGTTATAAGTGTAAGACATATCTTTGAAACAGAGCTCTAAAAATCATGCATTCTTTCCAAAGTATTTCTAAATATTTAAATACAATAAGTCATTCCATGAAAATATGGAAATACTTCAGAAGAATACAACGCGTTTAAAATGTTTCGAAGCATTTTTATGAGAAAAATAGATGCTAAATGCCAACCAATAGACTAAATGATACCCATAACACATAGTAAGATATAATTCGTCAGTGTTACCCACGTTCCACATGACCATTGCACTGTTTCACACACAACTATCAGCGACGCAACGCTGCACTATACACTTTTCATACATTTGTAAATATGTGAAGTGCCATATAGCTCACACTTTCAAAGAGATGAGCAATGGAATTGATCTTGATCGTATACTTGCCACTTTATGTATCTTTAGGGGGAAAAAAGGTCCAGGGGCGTGAGATCCGGAGAAGATGGTGCCCAAATGCGTTGTATTCCATATTAATCCATCTAAGTGGAAATATAGTACGCAGATACTCACATATAATCCGTGTGAAATGAGAAGGTACTCCATCCTGTTGGAAAACCAACTTTTTCAAGATGCCATCCTGCTCAATTGTGGCTGAAGGAGATACGAAGTCTCGGTTACTGTAGGTTCTGCAAGGAAGATCAATTCAACTGTCCATCTAAAGGAACATATGCAGCATGCCGTGCTCAACGCCAGTAAAAGTCTTTCGCTTGTGTACGGAATTATAATGCGGTGATCATTTGCAATGTTGCTGAAAGACAACTGCGACGATGGATTATGTATTACCACGTTTTAAGGATGTACGAGTATTTCGGAATACTGTTTCTAATCTAAAATCCGTTGTCCTAAAAAATGTATCGAAACATTATAAACCTCATGATGCATATTTTCAAGCAAAAATTCTGGAAGGATGGAAAACTAGTATTGTAGTTCCTATATTTAATAAAGGGGACAAACAGAATCCAAGAAAGCATAGACCAATTCATTTATTGAACATGTATTGGAAATCACAACAAAACTAATTCAACAAAAGCTTCTTCCCGAAACTCCATTTAAGGGATTAACAACAGGGACTTCGACTTCGTAGGTCTTGTATTGATGCTATTTTTATAATTAGATAGGTAATGGAAAAGGCGCTCGAATATACTAAATAAACCTATATTTTTATGTTTTATTGATCTAGAGAACAATCTGACAGAGCTATAATTGAAATATGTTTTTACAAATTTTAGAATAAAGTAATATATCAAATGAGTTGCTGTTACTTATTAAATATATTTTTACTTCTAATTTTAATAGAATAAAAGTGAATTGAACATTATCGGAAGAGATGCCAATTAAAAAAATATATTATGTATTGCATTCACATTACTTTCTCTATCCTCTATTGTTTATTATTGGTATACAAATTATTATTATTACGAAAGGTTATTTTCCTATCTACTTCATTTTAATAGACAAAAATATTTCCAGAAATAGTTGCATTGCACATTTCGTTATAGATACAAAGGGAATAGCGATAATCACATGCTTTAGAATGGAGGCTATATGCTGGCCTTAAAATTCCATACTCTTTCAATGACATTACGAGAAACAATTGAAAATCAACAGGACTACAAAAGAATGGCATATTATTGAACAATTCATACCATTAAATACGGATAACTCGGAAATGGTTAATGCCACAAAAACGTTGTTTGAAATAAATTGTGTTTTAAACAGATTTACAAGTTTTGCGTAGTACGTTTTCATCTATGGCTTAACGTTTACCAGTTATGCAAGATGATGTAAAATTTCTTCCAAATGAAGACACTTGACAGGCTACTCTCAGAAAATTCAAGATATATATTATATTTGTCATGTAAATATCCTTAATATATGGTATTTAATAGAAATCGTTAGAGCCATGTTTTAGAAAATCAAAGTTCTCGAAAAATGTTCCATGTAAACGGTAGTTGGGGTGGGGAATTTTCTTGAAAATCTTTGTGTCGCATCTTCAGAGGGCAGTGAACCTAATACCACATTTGGATTTATCCGACCTTTCAGTTTTGAAATATGCTGTTTACATATACAGACACACACAGATTTTTACTTTCTCTACTACGTATAGTAAGTAGGGGAAGTATTGTATTCTACCCAAAAATTCGATACTGAGATTTCACCGGAAATACATGTTTTGAGACCCCCTGAATCCCAAAAAAGCATTTTTGGAAACATGTCCGTGTGTGTGTGTGTGTGTCTATGTGTCTGTGAACAGCATAACTCAGAAACTTACAGTCGGATAAACACCAAACCTGGTATATAGGTTCAGTATCTTCCAGACATGGGACACGAAGGTTTTCAAGAAAATCCCCCAACCCAGATTACCCTTTACATGGAACATTTTTCGAAAATTTTGATTTTCTCAAAAATGGCTCTGACGATTTTGATTAAAATAGCATATGTTTAAGATATTTTCATGACAAAATGTATATCTTGAACTTTCTGGGAATGTCTCCAAAAGTATTCTTCATTGTGAAAGACCTTTGCATAACTGGTAAACCATAAGAGATAGACAAAATTTTACTACACAAAAATGTAGATCGCGTTAAAATACACAATTTATGTCATATACATTTTTGTTGTTGAGTGAACCATGTTCGAGATATTGTTTGGTATTTCCTTAAATTTTTCAATACTTATTTTCTCAAATGAGAATTAGTTATTCATTTTTTTGTCTTGGATATGCAAAGAGTATTAATCTGTGGCAAAGAGAATGGTGCTGCACATAGCAACTAGCTATTAAGAGATATGTCTATGCTTAAAGGCTACTGTATTTCTATATTGCCCTTGCAAATACAAAACAAGGGGAACATAGTACGCGTTAAGCGATAGTCAAATATTTTTAGAACTGGTCGCTATGTGTCAAATGTAATTCTCTTTGCATGTCAAAAGATCGTTTCTGAAATGTTTATCTCGATTAATATGAAATAGATGGAGAATAAGAGTTTGCAAAAATAGTTTGTACAAGAGTAGAGAAAGTCATGTGAGTGTAACACATCAGAATTTTTCTAAAAATTCCTTTTTTATTCAGGGGGCCTCAAAACATGTATTTCCGCTGAAATTCTGTATCGAATATTTGGGTGAAATGCTATACCTTCTCTACCTACTATGTACGTGGTAGAGAAAGTAAAAAGGTGTCCGACTGAGAGAGTCTTTAAGCTATTATGTATTTAACTTTATAATGAATGAGATAATAAAAGACGTTAATTTAAAAATCTGATGTGCTACACTCACATGACTTTCTCTACTCTTGTACGATCTAATTTTACAAACGCCTATTCTCCATATGCTTCATGTTAATCGAGATATCAGGATGTCAATCTTATTGGTAATTTTTTGTAGATGCAAGGGAAATATGGTAGCTTTTAAGCGATAGTCAAATATTTTAACGCTGGTAGCTATGTGGCGCATTCCATTCTCTTTGCATTTCCAGGACATAAAAAAAATGAATAACGAATTTGAGAAAAAGTATAAGTATTGGAAAATTTAAGGAAATAACAAGCAATATCTCGAAAACGGTTCACTCAACAAAAGAAATGTATATGACATAAGTTGTGTATTTTAACGCGATCTACATTTTTTGTGTAGTAAAATTTTGTCTATCTCTTATGGTTTACCAGTTATGCAAAAGTCGTTCACAATGAAGAATACTTTTGGAGACATTCCCAGAAAATTCGAGATATACATTTCATTTCTCATGACATTATCTTAAACATATGATATTTTCATCAAAATCGTTAGAGCAATTTTTGAGAAAATTAAAATTTTCGAAAACTCTTCCATGTAAAGGGTAGTCTGGAGTGGGGGGATTTTCTTGAAAACCTTCGTGTCGCATCTCTGGAAGATACTGAACCTAAATACCAAGTTTGGTGCTTATCCGACTGTTCGTTTCTGAGTTATGCTGTTCACAGACCCACAGACACACAGACACACACACACACACACACACACACACACACACGGACATGTTTCCAAAAATGCTTTTTTTTGGATTCAGGAGGTCTCAAAACATGTATTTCCGGTGAAATCTCGGTATCGAATTTTTGGGTGGAATGCAATACTTCCCCTACTTACTATACGTAGTAGAGTAAGTAAAATGGCTAAAAATGGAGAATGGTAAAGAACAAATTGTCTGTTATGCTGACGATGGTGCCATGATGACAGGTAATGAGGATGACTTGCAAGGATTACTAGGATCTTAGGTGTCAAATATATGAAAATACCAGCTGCTAAAACTAAATCCTTAGTCATAAGTAAATTCCCGTTGAGATACAAGTTAGAACTCAAGGTAAGGGGGATGAGCAGGTCATAGTTTTTAAATATTTAGGAATGAGATAAAGTTGGGGATAACTACAACATGAAGTTAATGTCAAGGCAGAATAGCAGGCTGCAAGGATGAAAAACATAAATACTTAAATAAGGAAATGAAAACTAGCATTTACAAAATAGTAATACGGCCAATGTTGACCTATGCCTCAGAGATTAGAGCTTATACAACAAAAAGGAAACAGAAACGTAAGCGTATCCTAAGGATAATTCTACATAAAGCAAGAAGATAAAAAATTAAAAATGAGGAAATAAGGGGACATTTGGGCATTTAAGTAATAAATGAATAGGTGGATAGCAGAAGATATTAGTAGAGTCTTAACGTATCTTGAATGACAGCAGCCGGATGGTTCGCGTATAAATTTACCGGCCGATGGAAGGAGGTCATCTGGAAGGCCAAAGAAACGTTGTAAAGACTTGGTTTCTAGATTGAGCTGGTTGTAAGCCTAGTATATGTAGAGAAAAAGAAGACGAAGAAGATGTAAATTTTCATAACGGCGCTTTTCACCTGAAGATAACTAGAATGGATGCTAAATAAACGCTCTGTAATTAAAAATGTTTTGTTATAACAACAGAGATGGATTTTTGGAGGAGAGCTTCTAGAATCTCAAGATGGGATAAATTATAAATACAAAAATGGATGTAAAAAAGAATATATTGAAAATAATAGAAGAGAGAAGATAAAAATGGTTCGGGCATGTGAAAAGAATGGGAAACGCTAGAATAGATAGAATGGTGCTAGAATGGGAAGCTGAAGGAAACAGAAGACGGGGAAGACCAGGAGAACAATGGATTGGATGGGGTCGGAAGAAGCATGGCGTCTAGAGGACTGTCGTCCGTGGTGTAGTGGTTACCATGCTAGGCTGTAATTCCCGAGGTCGCGGGTTCAAACTCGGCGGAGGGCATGGCTTCCTTCAGAAGGAAAGTAAAACGAAGGTCCCGTGTCGTAGATTTACGGCACGTAAAAGAACCTCAAGCCTGATAAAGAGGCCTCTGAGCTAAATTACCGATCTTTCACGCCCAATGTAGAATGGGACGTTAAGGACCACAGCAGTTAAAGAGCGTCCATAAATAAAACTCAATTTGTCTAGAGGAGTAACAGGTGAAGATGCAGAGGATAGGGATATATGGATAAATAAAATTATGAATGGGTTGTAGAAAAATTACTGTGTGTTAGATAATTCCTAAATAAAAAAACATTAAAATTTCAATTTCCAATTACTTTTTCTTTGATTCTGTCTACCCATATGCTCAGCTATAATTTTATGTAAAATTACAACAATGGAACACGTAGTATTTTTAAGTTTTCACTAGACCTACAGACATAAAAAAAATCCCTAAAATGTCCCAGGAACTCTGTATTTCAATTATATTGTTAGCGCTTCAGTGAACAATCAGGTATATTTTGCTGTAGAATACTGTTTCTTATTTACGTTAAACATATATTCATTAGATCGGTCTAATATTTTAACCACTTTATACACATTTTTGTAAAGATGATTAGTACCGATTGTTTGCAATATCTGTTAAGGCTGATTCACAAACACTCGAGAACAGCACCCAGAATGGGAAGCAAAACAGTCTATTATAACCAAAATGTTGTATATGCATATCGATGACCATATGATAGCAAAGTGGAAAGTCGATTTTGCTTATTGGGACGCCATTTGCTTGTAACTGATCAATTACGTACATACACACACATCCATCCAATCCAATCCATCCCATCTATCCCATCCATCCAGGCTGGCCCACATAAACTGTTACTGGTGAATAGAAAAAACGAAACACCAAGAATTCCAAATCTTATAGGAGCAAGGGGCCTTCCAATTAGTGATATGGAAAATATTTCCACGGAGCTCCTTATGGAGCGCACAGAATTTTAAATGAAAACATGATTTTTTTTTCCTTATTCTGGTTCCCTTCAATAAACCAAATAACTTTTATTAAAACCTTTTTTTAATGAATTCTTGAGCAGTTATAAGACGTTTTCATTGAGGTTATTACACTTCATGAACTCGGGTAGGAAATAAAATAACAAATGAAAGGACATGGGTATTGTGGTTTCAAAGCCACCTGAAGTTCCAAAATACAACACTGTATATAGTTAGTCGTGTTCATTATTTACTGTGGCTCTTCAAATTTAAAAAAAAATATGGCAAATTTTCATGTAGAGTAGATATGATTTTAGTTTGAGGTGGATCCAGGAGAAATTATCGAACTGCATCGGCAGTGTTCAATGAGAGATACGGGATGGAATTTCACATACGAAATTCAAACGACTGCAAACACGACTACGTAAGTATGGAAGTATAAAGAACAAGAATCGTTTAAGGTGAACTCAAAAGTGAATGATGAAAATATTGGGTTGTCTCATAAGTTCGTTTTGCTCGCAAGTTCCATGTATAGCGCCTGAAAACCCCGAACCCACTGTACACTCAAGTTATCCTAGTTGCCTAACCACCCTTACACATAGAGAACAACAACCAGACTCACTATTGGTAAGTCAGTGTGTGTTTGTGACTGACGTTGGATAGGACGGCTTGAACTTGTGTTTACAAACTATGAAAAGCAAAAGGGAACATTTCCGACATCTTATGCTGTTTTACTATCGTAAGGGTAAAACCGCCTCACAATGCCGGCAGAAAATTTGTGCTGTCTACGGGAAAGATGCAGTAACGAAGCGAGCATGTCAAAAGTGGTTTAGTCGATTTCGAGCTGGAAATCTCTCCCTAAAAGACAAACCTCAGTCTGGACGGCCAATGGTTACGGACGTGGAAAAAATTCATGAAGCTATAGTCAACAATCCACGAATTACAACTCGGGTGTTGACATTGGAGCTCAATTTAGCTCGTGCTACTGTAGCCAGGGACTTGGCAATATATTGTCGACAATAATGGTGTATACTGCAGGAAAATAGATAGTTTGTTTACAAAACCTAACTGCCGTAGTTATTTATCTTAACGAACTTATGAGACAACCCTATTCTTGCTGCTGTAGAAGTACATCCACAGATAAGTCAACGTGAATTGTCTAAAGTCAATGGGATTAGATGCACTTTAGTACAGCGGATACTAAATCAGCAGAAATACCATCCTTATCATATATGCTTGCATCAAGAGCTCACACAAAGAAATTTTTAGCTTCGAGTTGTTTTTGCGACTGGTTATGCGATGCTATTGCAGAGAATGGATCATTCTTGGCACACATTATTTTCGGATGTAGCAACATTCTCAAATACTGGACACTAACTAATAGGCATAATTTGCATTGCTGGGCATCTGAAAATGCCAAATGGATGAGAATTGTGCCTTTTCAGCATCGTTGGTCGCTACATGCTTGGTGCGGAATTGCTGATAACGTTGTCTTCGACACTTACTTCTTTAAAGGCTCAATTACTGATTAATCATATTGCCATTTTCTCAACCATGAATTACCTTCCTTGTTGGAAAACGTGTCCTTCATTGTGAGAAGAGAAATGTGGTATCAGCAGGATGGTGCCTCCGTAGTCTAGAGGTAACATACTAGCCTCTAGTTCCGAGGTCGCGGTTTCAAACCCGGCGGAGGGCGATGGATTTTTTTTCGGGCGTAAAAATCCTTAGCATGGCTTTCTTCGGAAGGGAAGTAAAGCCGGTGATCCCGTGTCGTAGATTTACGGCACGTAAAAGAACCTCAAGCCTGATAAAGAGGTCTCTGAGCAAAATTTCCAGTCTTTCACGCCCAATATAGAATGGGACGCTAAGAACCATAGTAGTTAAAGAGCGTTCATAAATAAAATTCAACTTATTGTTTACCACATTTTGCAACACGTACACACAACTGCTAAACCAAACATTTGGTGATAGGTGGATTGGGTGTGCTGGACCTATCACATAGCTTACTCGTTCACCCGACATAACACCCTTGGACTACGTTTTGTGGGGATACATAAAACAGAGAGTCATATTTGCAGCACCTACAATCAAAGAGAATATGAAATTTCGAACACGTGAAGCTTGTCGCACTATTAGCCCCTGTATGTTATTAGCAGAGAAAACTTTCCAAAAGAATTGCCAAGTGTTTAGATGTTAATGGAGGTTACTTTGAACATTACATAAAGTAATTTAAAGTAATAATCTGAGTATTCATTGACTCTTTTTATAATTAAAAAATGTATTAATAACTGCGATGTTGAATTCATTATTAATATATGTTGATATATGTTATTAATATGCATTTAATACATTTGTTGGCTCACTTATTTGTTCAGTACTATTTTATACTATTATATACTTAGTTAAAACACGCTATAAGAGCTCAACGATTCATTTTATAAAAATCTGATGATACACTTGCATAACTTTCTCTACACTCTATCGCTTATTAGTGGGTATATTAATGATTCTTACTAAAGTTTATTTTTCTATCTACTTCATTTTAATCCAAATAAACCTTTGCAGAAATAGCTACATTACACATTTCATTATAGATACAAAGGGAACAACGATAGTAAATTTTTAAGAGCTGGACGCTATACGCTAGCCTTAAAATTCCGCACTATTTCCATGCAATCGCGAGAAATAACTGGACTTTAAGGAATGACCAAGTAATGAACAATTCGAACCATTAATAATGGATATCCTGGAACTAACTGATATTCGAAATAAATTGTGTATTTTAAAGAAATCTACTTTTCCTGTGTAGTACGTTTTCTTCTATCGCTTTATGTTTACTAGTTATACAAGATTATTCCTTCCGAATGAAGAGGACTTCAAAGGCTATTTCTCAGAAAATTCAAGATATACATTTTATTTTTCATGTAAATATCTTGAAGATATGGTATTTTAATCAAAATCGTTAGAGCCATTGTTTTAGAAAATAAAAAAATTCGAAAAAATTTCTTGAAAAGAGTAGTTTGAGTTGGAGGATTTTCTTATAAATCTTCGTGTCGCATCTTCAGAAAGTACTGAACCTAAATACCCAGTTGGTGTTTATCCGACTTCTCGTTTTTGAGTTATATTGTTAAGACCACAAACACACACACACACAGACCTTTTTCTAAAAATGATTTTTTTTATTCAGGGGGCCTCAAAACATATATTTCCGATGAAATCTCAATATCCAATTTTTAGGTGGAATGCAACATATCTTCTCTACCTACTATGTACGTGGTAGAGAAAGTAAAACTGTTTAATAAAAGCTGCTTAGTTTATTGGGGGGAAGCAGAATATAACAAAAGTTATGATTTCATTTAAAATTCAGAATTCGGGCCCCCTGTGTCCCATAAGGGATCCCGTGGAAATATTTTCTGTATCATAGTTTGGAAGGCCCCTTGCTGCAATAATATTTGGAATTCTTGTCGTTTAGTTTCTTGTATTCATTTAAGAGCTATTCACCTGTTAACACTTTATGTGGGTCACCCTATTTGTTCACCTACTTTTAACTCAGTGAATATAATGCAGGTTGGCCAAGGTCAAAATTCGAAAGAATAAACATTTTATAAATAAAAATCCATTTCTATTTCCGATTCCTCTAGCCTTACCAAGCTTCATTCCTTTCTTACTAGCAAACATTAAAGTTATTTGTTGTTCTTTACAGTTCTGTGCTAATTTCTGCATTTTTTTTTTTTTTTTTTTTTTTTTTGCTGTTCATTGCAGCTTTTGCTGTTGTTTTTGAGGCAATAGCCAGTTTTGAGTTGCATATAATCAAATTACAGATGATGTTTTTAATAAAAGAATCAACGTTCAATGCAGTTAAGAGAGTGTCGATCTGTGGTCAGGACGCACATTTGCTGGAATTTCTTCCGGTTTCGTTCTCCCAGCTTGCGATTAGAGAGAGCTCTAGCGACTGTCTCATGTTTCGTTTGTTACAGTGAGGAGTCTTATACGCACATTATGGATCTAATATGCCGTGCCCGGGAATGAGAACGAGAAAGTTAACATTCGACTGTGAGCGCTCACATAATACATTATTTTAACTTTGTCATTCTTGTTCTGGCTTCCATTCTCGGTTATTGTTAACCAGCCTTTAGTGTATTATAGACTTGCTTCACAATGAAAGTTGGAATTATATCAACATGGTAACCTCAAGTCAGATAGTTCACTGTTATCAAAAGGTGATAAAAACTTATTTTAGGGCTACATAAAACGTAGTAATACTCATCCATATATCTTTTTTGCTACTTATTGTATTGGAGTATAAAGTGCATACTTATTCACTTTTAAACCGAACGAGGTAGCATTGCGGTAACATGCGCGACTCGCATTTGGGAGGTCCCGGGTTCGATTCCCAGCGAAAGCCCACTCTGACCCATGGGTTTATCGTGGTTTCCCTGGGTCGTCAGGCGAATGCTGGGATGTTTTCTCTTCTACACGACTTTCTTGTTCCTCATTTCCTGTACCCATCATCTCTTTCATTGTCAAAGTTGTAAGACCAAGTGACGGCGTTCGGCGGGTTACGGCTGGGTGGTGGATATGCGCTTACAAAGGTTTCTTCCTTGGCGTCGGGTCGGGAATACCCGGTCGGAACCTGCCTCTAAAGGGGACTCCATCAGGTAGAACGTCGGGGCCTAGGGCTCGTGGGTGGGGTCGGGCGATGGCGGATGGTTCCATCTGGAAACGTTAGGTGCCCCGTCCATATTTGCGCCCGTCGTCCTTCGGGATCTCTACCCTCATTCCTCCCTTCCAGAAGTCACGTTAACAGCAAAAAGGGCGCTGCGACCTATTTGCGGAGTTCTGCCCCGGTTTCGGGACCCACAATATGCACCTTTATCTTTAGGTATCCACTTCTTATACCACATCCTTTCGAGGAACCGCCGCGGCTCGCGGTAGAGCACTGAAACGAAGGGTGCACGATCGCATTGAAACCGGACATAGGAGTAGGACTAGGTACGGAGGGGGACTTAGCACCTCAACCTACAAGATCTTTTGTGCATAAGCCCCTGACGGAGGGAGGGAGGGAGGATGAGGTGAGAGGAGACAGAGGGCGGCCGGACCAGGAGGCACGATAGGGCAAAGGGCAGGGTCCCTACCTTTTACAGATTGAAACTACCCGGATGACAGCTGGTGCAATCGGCTCCGCTCCGCCCTGCAGGCTTGTATATCCCACTGGGAGGCAGAACTCAGAAACCGCCTCCATTCCAGGGGACGAAGTATTATATAGAGCATGCTTTTTCCCTGCCATGCAATGCCGAGACTCCCGCCAACACTTTCAACCCTGAAACAGACCAAATAAATTAAAGGGTGAAGTGAACTGAGAATTGAGGTGAAATGGAGGGACAGGAAATTCGGGGGATGTAATGAACCTTCCCAGCATTCGCTTAGCGACCCGGGGAAACCCCGACAAAACCAATGGGTCAGGAAGGTCGGCCGCTGGGATCGAATCCACGACCTCCCAATGCGGACCATAGACGTTAACGCCTGAGCCATTCTGCTCGGTGAACCGGACATAACCGTGCTAAGCTACCACATACATTTGTAATCCGATTCTCATAACGTGGTTAGGGGACCAAATTCAAACGAATGACTATTGCCAGGTTCTTTTTTCTTGTTTACTTTCTCCACCACGTTCATAGTAGGTAGAGAAGGTATTGGATTTCACCCAAAAGTTCGATGTCGAGATTTCACCGAAAATGCTTGTTTTGAAACCCCTGAATTAAAAACTTGGCATTTACGTTCAGCATCTTTCAAGGATGTGACAGAAAGATTGATTTTCAAAAAAATTCAGCGATCCAAACTATTCTATACATGAAAAATGTCGTTATTTTCTCTCTCAAAAATGGCCAACGATTTTGATTAAAATAACGTGTGTTTAAAATATTTCCATAACAAATAAAACATGCATCTTGAATTTCCTAGGAAGAGGCTGTGAAGTCTTCATTCGTAATGAATTTTGTGTAATTTTGTATATTTGGTAAACCGCAAGTGAAGAAGCTTACTACAGAAACCTATGTAGATCTCGTTAAAACGCACAATTTATGTCAAATAATTTGTTTGTGGTATCAGCCATTTCGGAGATATTCTTTGTTATTGGTTTTAATTATAAAATACTTGCGCTTTTTACAAGTGCAAAGTGATTACTCTTTTTTTCTTCCTCCCCCCCCTGGTTCGCATAATCATGCAAAGACTCCAATTTCAAAGTCAGTATAATTGGTAAACCGCAAGAGATAGGTAATGGAGGGAACTCGGCACCAATCCAGAAGGGATATTTTACCTAAGTGGGGCGTCCTCCCCAGGAGAAAAGATGAGGCGAGAGGAGACATCGGGCCGCCGGATCCAGGAGCGATGATACAGCAGTGACAAGATCTAAGTTTTCAGAAGTAGACACCTCGGCAGACGGACAGGTAGACAGAGGACCCCGCCCTACACAGAGGGGGTTCGGATACACCGGCAGATAGCTGAAAGCCGAGGGACGGAGAGTTCAAAGAGAGCATCCTTTTCCCCTGCCACGCTGCACCGAAACACCATCACCGACACTTCCGACCCTGAAAGAGACCAACGGGATGAATGGAACGAAATGGAGGGACAGAGAATTCGGGGGCTGAAAGAAATCACTCCAGCATTCGCCTGAAAAATTCGGTAAAACCTCTAAAAAAATCCATGGGTCAGAGTGGGCGGTCACCGGGGATCAAAGCCAGGATCTCCCGAATGCAGCCACAAGTGTTGCCGCCTGAGCCATCCCGCTCGGCGACTACAGAATCGTACTACAGAAAATATGTAGATCTCGCTAAAGACGTAACTTAATGTAAAATAAATTTGTTTGTGGTATCAGCCATTTAAGAAATATTCTTTGTTATTGGTTTTAATTATCAAGTACCTACACTTTTTATAAGTAAGTGCTAAGTCGCTTATATAAAAAGAAGAATGGGTTGAGAAAGTCATATTAATGTCGCAAATAGGTTTTTTTCTCTTTCTTTTTTGATTGCTCACCTAAGGAGAGCAAATACTGCATGAGAATCAAAGGACTAGGACTAACTGCGGAGGGGTACTTAGCACCTCGACCTACAAGATTTTTGTGCCTGAAGCCCCTGACGGGGTGCCCCGGGAGGGAGGAGTGAGGTGAGAGGAGACAGAGGGCGGCCGGACAGGACCAGGAGGCACGACAGAGCAGATTGAAACTCCCCGGATGGCAGCTGCTGCAAACGGCTTCCCTCCCCTGTGGACTTGCACATCCCCTGGAGAGCCCGGAACTCGAAGACCGCCTTCCTTCCGAGGAAGGAAGGGTTACATAGAACATCATTTTCCCCTGCCATGCAACGCCAAGAATACCGCCAAAACTTTCAACCCAGACCAAGCAAATAAAAGGTGAAGTAAAATGAGACTGTAGGTGAAATGGAGGGACAGGAAATTCGAGGGATGTGATGAACCTTCCCAGCATTCGCCTAGCGACCCAGGTAAACCCCCGAAAATACCCATGGGTCAGACAGGTTCGCCGCGAAAGTCGAAATCATGATCTTCCGAATGCGGAGACGTTACCACCTGAGTCATTCCTCTCGGTGTGAGACTCAAAGGTCTGCTCAAAAATTTCATCACGTTCTAGGGTACAACGAATCCAGAAAGGCACACTTAAAACAAATCTAAGTGCATGTGTGTGGACACGCGCACGCCTACCTATGAAGAATTAAGAATCTGACGTTAAAACTCGCATGACTATCTCTACCCATAAAATTTCTGATGAAATATGAAAAATCTGATGTGTTACACTCATATGACTTTCTCTACTCTTGTACAAACTATTTTTACAAACGATAATTCTCCATATGCTTCATGTTAATCGAGATATCGAGATGTTAATCTTATTGCTAATTTTCTTGTAGATGCAAGGGGAATTGGTAGGCTTTAAGCTATTGTCAAATATTTTAAGAGCTGGTTGCTATGTGGAGTATTCCATTCTCATTGCATTACCAGGACAAAAAAAATCTGATGTGTTACACTCACATGACTTTCTCTACTCTTGTACAAACTATTTTTACAAACTCAGCATTACCAGGACAAAAGATCTGATGTATTACACTCACATGACTTTCTCTACTCTTGTACAAACTATTTTTACAAACTCTTATTCTCCATCTATTTCATATTAATCGAGATAAACATTTACAGAAACGATCTTTTGACATGTTCCCCTTGTTTTGTATTTGCAAGGGCAATATAGAAATACAGTAGCCTTTAAGCATAGACATATCTATTAATAGCTGGTTGCTAGGTGCAGCACCATTCTCTTTGCCACAGATTAATGCTCTTTGCATATCCAAGACAAAAAAAAATGAATAACGAATTCCCATTTGAGAAAAGTATTGAAAATTTAAGGGAATAACAAGCAATATCTCGAAAATGGTTCACTCAACAAAAAATTTATATGACATAAATTGTGTAATTTAACATGATCTACATTTTTTGTGTAGTAAAATTTTGTCTATCTCCTATGGTTTACCAGTTATGGAAAAGTTGTTCACAATGAAGAATACTTTTGGAGACATTCCAAGAAAATTAAAGATATACATTTTATTTGTCATCAAAATATCTTAAACATATGATATTTTAATCAAAATCCTTAGAGCCATTTTTGAGAAAATTAAAATTTTCGAAAAATGTTCCATGTAAAGGGTAATCTGGGGTGGAGGGATTTTCTTGAAAACCTTCGTGTCGCATCTCTGGAAGATACTGAACCTAAATACCAAGTTTGGTGTTTATCCGACTGTTCGTTTCTGAGTTATGCTGTTCACAGACAGACAGACGCACACACGGACATGTATCCAAAAATGCTTTCTTTGGATTCAGGGATCTCAAAACATATATTTCCGGTGAAATCTCGGTATCAAATTCTTGGGTGGAATACAATGCTTCCCCCACTTACTATACAAACAGAAAGTAAAAAATCTGATGTGTTACACTCACATAACTTTCTCTACTCTTGTACAATCTAATTTTACAAACGCCTATTCTCCATATGCTTCATGTTAATCGAGATATCGAGATGTCAATCTTATTGGTAATTTTCTTGTAGATGCAAGGGGAATATGGTAGCTTTTAAGCGATAGTCAAATATTTTAACGCTGGTTGCTATGTGGCGAATTCCATTCTCTTTGCATGTTCAGGACATAAAAAAATCTGATGTGTTACACTCACATGACTTTCTCTACTCTTGTACAATCTATTTTTACAAACGCCTATTCTCCATATGCTTCATGTTAATCGAGATATCGAGATGTCAATCTTATTGGTAATTTTCTTGTAGATGCAAGGGGAATATGGTAGGTTATAAGCGATAGTCAAATATTTTAACGCTGGTTGCTATGTGGCGCATTTCATTCTCTTTGCATGTCCAGGACATAAAAAAAATGAATAACGAATTTGAGAAAAAGTATAAGTATTGAAATATTTAAGGAAATAACAAGCAATATCTCGAAAACGGTTCACTCAACAAAAGAAATGTATATGACATAAGTTGTGTATTTTAACGCGATCTATATTGTTTGTGTAGTAAAATTCTGTCTATCTCTTACGGTTTACCAGTTATGCAAAAGTCGTTCACAATGAAGAATACTTTTGGAGACATTCCCAGAAAATTCGAGATATACATTTTATTTCTCATGACATTATCTTAAACATATGATATTTTCATCAAAATCGTTAGAGCCATTTTTGAGAAAATTAAAATTTTCGAAAAATGTTCCATGTAAAGGGTAGTCTGAGGTGGGGGGATTTTCTTGAAAACCTTCGTGTCGCATCTCTGGAAGATACTGAACGTAAATACCAAGTTTGGTGTTTATCCGACTGTTAGTTTTTGAGTTATGCTGTTCACAGACACACACACACACAGACACACACACACACACAGACACACAGACACACACACAGACACACACACGGACATGTTTCCAAAAATGCTTTTTTTGGATTCAGGAGGTCTCAAAACATGTATTTCCGGTGAAATCTCGGTATCGAATTTTTGGATGGAATGCAATACTTCACCTACTTACTATACGTAGTAGAGAAAGTAAAAATGAATAACGAATTTGAGAAAAAGTATAAGTATTGTAAAATTTAAGGAAATAACAAGCAATATCTCGAAAACGGTTCACTCAACAAAAGAAATGTATATGACATAAGTTGTGTATTTTAACGCGATCTACATTTTTTGTGTAGAAAAAGTTTGTCTATCTCTTATGGTTTACCAGTTATGCAAAAGTCGTTCACAATGAAGAATACTTTTGGAGACATTCCCAGGAAATTCAAGATATACATTTTATTTGTCATAAAAATATCTTAAACATATGATATTTTAATCAAAATCGTTAGAGCCATTTTTGAGAAAATTAAAATTTTCGAAAAATCATCCATGTAAAGGGTAGTCTGGGGTGGGGGGATTTTCTTGAAAACCTTCGTGTCGCATCTCTGGAAGATACTGAACCTAAATACCAAGTTTGGTGCTTATCCGATTGTTCGTTTTTGAGTTATGCTGTTCACACACACACAGACACACACACAGACACACACACACAGACACACAGACACACACACGGACATGTTTCTAAAAATGCTTTTTTTGGATTCAGGAGGTCTCAAAACGTGTATTTCCGGTGAAATCTCGGTATCGAATTTTTGGGTGGAATGCAATACTTTCCCTACTTACTATACGTAGTAGAGAAAGTAAAAATGAATAACGAATTTGAGAAAAAGTATAAGTATTGGAAAATTTAAGGAAATAACAAGCAATATCTCGAAAACGGTTCACTCAACAAAAGAAACGTATATGACATAAGTTGTGTATTTTAACGCGATCTACATTTTTTGTGTAGTAAAATTTTGTCTATCTCTTATGGTTTACCAGTTATGCAAAAGTCGTTCACAATGAAGAATATTTTTGGAGACATTCCCAGAAAATTCGAGATATACATTTTATTTGTCATGACAATATCTTAAACATATGATATTTTAATCAAAATCGTTAGAGCCGTTTTTGAGAAAATTAAAATTTTCGAAAAATGTTCCATGTAAAGGGTAGTCTGGGGTGGGGGGATTTTCTTGAAAACCTTCGTGTCGCATCTCTGGAAGATACTGAACCTAAATACCAAGTTTGGTGTTTATCCGACTGTTCGTTTTTGAGTTATGCTGTTCACAGACACACAGACACACAGACAGACACACAGACAGACACACAGACACACAGACACACAGACAGACACACACACGGACATGTTTCCAAAAATGCTTTTTTTGGATTCAGTGATTCTCAAAACATGTATTTCCGGTGAAATCTCGGTATCGAATTTTTGGGTGGAATGCAATACTTCCCCTACTTACTATACGTAGTAGAGAAAGTAAAAAACTTGTGTTACACTCACATGACTTTCTCTACTCTTGTACTAAAACTATTTTTACAAACGCTTATTCTCCATCTACTTCATGTTAATCGAGATAAACATTTGCAGACTCTATCTTATTGCTAATTTTCTTGTAGATGTAAGGGGAATACATATTTGCAAGGGCAATATAGAAATACAGTAGCCTTTAAGCACATACATATCTCTCAATAGCTGTTTGCTAGATGCAGCACCATTCCCTTTGCCACAGATTAATACTCTTTGCATATACAAGACAAAAAAATCTGATGTGTGACACTCACATGACTTTCTCTACTCTTGTACAAACTATTTTTACAAACGCTTATTCTCCATCTACTTCATGTTAATCGAGATAAACATTTGCAGACTCTATCTTATTGCTAATTTTCTTGTAGATGTAAGGGGAAATATATTTACAAGTGCAATATAGAAAAACAGTAGCCTTTAAGCACATACATATCTCTTAATAGCTGGTTGCTAGGTGAAGCACCATTCCCTTTGCCACAGATTATAACTCTCTGCATATCCAAGACAAAAAATGAATAACGAATTCCCATTTGGGAAAATAAGTATTGAAAAATTTAAGGGAATAACAAGCAATATCTCGAAAATGGTTCATTCAACAAAAACAATGTATATGACATAAATTGTGTATTTTAACGCGATTTACATTTTTTGTGTAGTAACATTTTGTCTATCTCTTATGGTTTACCAGTTATGCAAAAGTCGCTCACAATGAAGAATACTTTTAGAGACATTCCCAGAAAATTCAAGATATACATTTTATTTGTCATAAAAATATCTTAAACATATCATATTTTAATCAAAATCGTTAGAGCCATTTTTGAGAGAATTAAAATTTTCGAAAAATCTTCCATGTAAAGGGTAATCTGGCGTGGGGGGATTTTCTTGAAAACCTTCGTGTCGCATCTCTGGAAGATACTGAACGTAAATACCAAGTTTGGTGTTTATCCGACTGTTAGTTTTTGAGTTATGCTGTTCACAGACACACACACACACACACACACACACACACACACACACACACACACACACAGACACACACACGGACATGTTTCCAAAAATGCTTTTTTTGGATTCAGAGGATCTCAAAACATGTATTTCCAGTGAAATCTCGGTATCGAATTTTTGGCTGGAATACAATACTTCCCCTACTTACTATACGTAGTAGAGAAAGTAAAAAAATCTTATGTGTTACACTCACATGACTTTCTCTACTCTTGTACAAAGTATTTTTACAAACGCTTATTCTCCATATGCTTCATGTTAATCGAGATATTAAGATGTCAAACTTATTGGTAATTTTCATGTAGAGGCAAGGGGAATATGGTAGGTTTTAATCGATAGTCAAATATTTTAACGCTGGTTGATATGTGGCGCATTCCATTCTCTTTGCATGTCCAGGACATAAAAAAAATGAATAACGAATTTGAGAAAAAGTATAAGTATTGGAAAATTTAAGGGAATAACAAGCAATATCTCGAAAACGGTTCACTCAACAAAAAAATGTATATTACATGAATTGTGTATTTTAACGCGATCTACATTTTTTGTGGTAAAATTTTCTCTATCTCTTATGGTTTACCGGTTATGCAAAAGTCGTTCATAATGAAGAACATTTTGGGAGACATTCCCAGAAAATTCAAGATATACGTTTTATTTGTCATGAAAATATCTTAAACGTATGATATTTTAATCAAAATCGTTAGAGCCATTTTTGAGAAAATTAAAATTTTCGAAAAATCTTCCATGCAAAGGGTACTCTGGGGTGGGGGATTTTCTTGAAAACCTTCGTGTCGCATCCTTGGAAGATACTGAACCTAAATACCAAGTTTGGTGTTTATCCGACTGTTCGTTTCTGAGTTATGCTGTTCACAGACACACACACAGACACACACACGGACATGTTTCCAAAAAGGCTTTTTTTGGATTCAGGGGGTCTCAAAGCATATATTTCCGGTGAAATCTCGGTATCGAATTTTCGGGTGGAATACAATACTTCCCCTACTTACTATACGTAGTAGAGAAAGTAAAAATCTGATGTGTTACACTCACATGACTTTCTCTACTCTTGTACAAAGTATTTTTACAAACGCTTATTCTCCATCTACTTCATGTTAATCGAGATAAACATTTGCAGACTTTTATCTTATTGCTAATTTTCTTGTAGATGTAAGGGGAAAATATATTGACAAGGGTAATATAGAAAAATCTGATGTGTTACACTCACATGACTTTCTCTACTCTTGTACAATCTATTTTTACAAACGCCTATTCTCCATATGCTTCATATTAATCGAGATATCGAGATGTCAATCTTATTTGTAACTTTCTTGTAGATGCAAGGGGAATATGGTAGCTTTTAAGCGATAGTCAAATATTTTATCGCTGGTTGCTATGTGGCGCATTCCATTCTCTTTGCATATCCAGGACATAAAAGAATGAATAACGAATTGGAGAAAAACTATAAGTATTGGAAAATTTAAGGGAATAACAAGCAATATCTCGCAAACGGTTCACTCAACAAAAGAAATGTATATGACATAAATTGTGTATTTTAACGCGATCTACATTTTTTGTGTAGTAAAAGTTTGTCTATCTCTTATGGTTTACCAGTTATGAAAAAGTCGTTCATAATAAAGAATACTTTTGGAGACATTCCCAGAAAATTCGAGATATACATTTTAATTATCATGACAATATCTTAAACATATGATATTTTAATCAAAATCGTTAGAGCCGTTTTTGAGAAAATTAAAATTTTCGAAAAATGTTCCATGTAAAGGGTAGTCTGGGGTGGGGGGATTTTCTTGAAAACCTTCGTGTCGCATCTCTGGAAGATACTGAACCTAAATACCGAGTTTGGTGTTTATCCGACTCTTCGTTTTTGAGTTATGCTGTTCACAGACACACAGACACACACACAGACACACAGACAGACACGCAGACACACAGACGCACAGACACACAGACAGACACACACACGGACATGTTTCCAAAAATGCTTTTTTTGGATTCAGTGAGTCTCAAAACATGTATTTCCGGTGAAATCTCGGTATCGAATTTTTGGGTGGAATGCAATACTTCCCCTACTTACTATACGTAGTAGAGAAAGTAAAAACAGTAGCCTTTAAGCATATACATAACTCTTAATAGCTGGTTGCTAGGTGCAGCACAATTCCCTTTGCCACAGATTATAACTCTTTGCATATCCAAGACAGAAAAATGAATAACGAATTCCCATTTTAGAAAATAAGTATTGAAAAATTTAAGGGAATAACAAGCAATATCTAGAAAACGGTTCAGTCAACAAAAAAAAATGTATATGACATATATTGTGTATTTTAACGCGATCTACATTTTTTGTGTAGTAAAATTTTGTCTATCTCTTATGGTTTACCAGTTATGCAAAAGCTGTTCACAATGAAGAATACTTTTGGAGACATTCCCAGAAAATTCAAGATATACATTTTATTTGTCATCAAAATATCTTAAACCTATGATATTTTAATCAAAATCGTTAGAGTCATTTTTGAGAAAATTAAAATTTTCGATAAAACTTCCATGTAAAGGGTAATCTGGGGTGGGGGGATTTTCTTGAAAAGCTTCGTGTCGCATCTCTGGAAGATACTGAACCTAAATACCAAGTTTGGTGTTTATCCGACGGTTCGTTTCTGAGTTATGCTGTTCACAGACAGACACACAGACACAGACACACACACGGACATGTTTCCAAAAATGCTTTTTTTGGATTCAGGGGATCTCAAAACATGTATTTCCGGTGAAATCTCGGTATCGAATTTTTGGCTGGAATACAATACTTCCCCTACTTACTATACGTAGTAGAGAAAGTAATAAAGCATTTTTGGAAACATGTCCGAGTGTATGTCTTGTGTGTATGTGTCTGTCTGTCTACCTGTGAACAGCATAATTCAAATACGAAAAGTCGGATAAACACCAAACTTGCTATTTAGGTTCAATATGTTCCAGGGATGTGACATGAAAATTTTCAAGAAAATCCCCCACCCCAAATCACCCTTTAGATGGAACATTTTTCGAAAATGTTTATTTTCTCAAAAACAGCTCTAACGATTTTGATTAAAGTATTATTCGTTTACGACATTTTTATGGCAAGTAAAATGTATATCTTGAATTTTCTGGGGATGTCCCCAAAAGTCCTCTTCATTCTGAACGACTTTTGCATAACTGGTAAACCGCAAGAGATAGACAAAATTTTACTACATAAAAATGAATATCGCGTTGAAACACACAATTTATGTCATAAACTTTTTTTTCGTAAAGTGAACCATTTTCGAGATATTCCTTGTTATTTCTTTTCATTTTCCAATACTTACACTTTTTCTCAACTGAGAATACGTTGTTCTTTTTTATGTTTTTCACATGCAAAGAGAATTATATTTTACACATAGCGATCAGTTCTAAAAATATTTGACTATCGCTTAAGGCGTACTATGTTCCCCTTGTCTTGTATTTGCAAGGGCAATATAGAAATACAGTAAACTTTAAGCATCGACATATCTCTTAATAGCTGGTTGCTATGTGCAGCACCATTCACTTTGCATATCCAAGACAAAAAATCTGATGTCTTACACTCACATGACTTTTTCTACTCTTGTACAAACTATTTTTACAAACGCTTATTCTCCATATGCTTCATGTTAATCGAGATATCGAGATGTCAATCTTATTGGTAATTTTCATGTAGATGCAAGGGGAATGTGCTAGGTTTAAAGCGATAGTCAAATATTTAAACGCTGGTTGCTATGTGGCGCATTCCATTCTCTTTACATGTCCAGGACATAAAAATCTGATGTGTTACACTCACATGACTTTCTCTACTCTTGTACAATCTAATTTTACAAACGCTTATTCTCCATATGCTTCATGTTAATCGAGATATCGAGATGTCAGTCTTATTGGTAATTTTCATGTAGATGCAAGGGGAATATGGTAGCTTTTAAGCGATAGTCAAATATTTTAACGCTGGTTGCTATGTGGTGCATTCCATTCTCTTTGCATGTCCAGGATATAAAAAAAATGAATAACGAATTTGAGAAAAAGTATAAGTATTGGAAAATTTAAGGAAATAACAAGCAATATCTCGAAAACGGTTCACTCAACAAAAGAAATGTATATGACATAAGTTGTGTATTTTAACGCGATCTACATTTTTTGTGTAGTAAAAGTTTGTCTATCTCTTATGGTTTACCAGTTATGAAAAAGTCGTTCATAATGAAGAATACTTTTGGAGACATTCCCAGAAAATTCGAGATATATATTTTATTTGTCATGACAATATCTTAAACATATGATATTTTAATCAAAATCGTTAGAGCCGTTTTTGAAAAATTAAAATTTTCGAAAAATGTTCCATGTAAAGGGTAGTCTGGGGTGGGGGGATTTTCTTGAAAACCTTCGTGTCGCATGTCTGAAAGATACTGAACCTAAATACCAAGTTTGGTGTTTATGCGACTCTTCGTTTTTGAGTTATGCTGTTCACAGACACACAGACACACAGCCAGACACACACACACGGACATGTTTCCAAAAATGCTTTTTTTGGATTCAGGAGGTCTCAAAACATGTATTTCCGGTGAAATCTCGGTATCGAATTTTTGGGTGGAATGCAATACTTCCCCTACTTACTATACGTACTAGAGAAAGTAAAAAAACGAATAACGAATTTTAGAAAAAGTATAAGTATTGAAAAATTTAAGGGAATAACAAGCAATATCTCGGAAACGGTTCACTCAACAAAAGAAATGTATATGACATAAATTGTGTATTTTAACGGGATCTACATTTTTTGTGTAGTAAAATTTTGTCTATCTCTTATGGTTTACCAGTTATGCAAAAGTCGTTCACAATGAAGAATACTTTTGGAGAGATTCCCAGAAAATTCGAGATATACATTTTATTTGTCCTGAAAATATCTTAAAACATATGATACTTTAATTAAAATCGTGAGAGCTGTTTTTGATAAAATTAAAATGTTCGAAAAATGCTCCATGTAAAGGGTAATCTGGGGTGAGGGGATTTTCTTGTAAACCTTCGTGTCGCATCTCTGGAAGATGCTGAACCTAAATACCAAGTTTGGTGTTTATCCGACAGTTCGTTTCTGAGTTATGCTGTTCAGACACACACACACACACACACACACACACACACACACACACACACACGGACATGTTTCCAAAAATGCAGTTTTTGGATTCAGGGGGCCTACAAACATATATTTCTGGTGAAATCTCAGTATCGAATTTTTGGGTGGAATACAATACTTCCCCAGCTTACTATACATAGTAGAGAAAGTAAAAATGAATAACGAATTCCCATTTGAGAAAAAGTATAGGTATTGGAAAATTTAAGGGAATAACAAGCAATATCTCGAAAATGGTTCACTAGTAGGTATATATAGAGAGATCGAGCGCAGTTTTTTGCGTTTATATGGGAAAGGATAGGGAAAACGAGGCTAGATGCGACGATTCAAGGAGGAAAATGCGTTTATATGGGAAAGATAGGGAATACGAGGACTGACGCTAGGCTAGACAGTGGTAGGAGGGGGAGTGCGCTTTATATGAGACAGATAGGGAATACGTGGAGAGGTGCTAGGCTAGACAGAGGCTGAGTAGAGCATGGTTTATATGAGAAGTATAGGAAAACGAGGAGAGGTATTAGGTTAGGAGAATTGAGTTTGTGTTTATAAGGAGAGACGAGAAAACGGAGAGAGATCCTATGCTAGGATAGACAGATGTTAAAGTTAGGTTAGATAGGAAACCAAGGAGTGATACTCAGCTAGAGGGGGGCAGGAGGGAATGCGCTTTTGAGAGGTAGGGGATACGGGGAGTGGTGTTAGACTAGACAGGGCTTGAAACGTAGAGCATGGTTTATATGTATGAGAAGTATAGGAACAGGAAGAGGGATGCTAGGCTAGACAGAGGTTGAGGAGTAGAGTATAGTTTATATGAGAGGTATAGGAAAACAATGGGAGGTGTTAGGCTAGACAGAGATTGAAAATAGAGTATGGTTTATATGAGAGGTATAGGAAAACGAGGAGAGGAGTTAGACTAGACAGAGGTCGAGGAGCAGAGTATGGTTTATGTGAGAGTCATAGGTAAACGAGAGAGGCGTTAGGTTAGACAGAGCTAGAGGAGTAGAGTATGGTTTATATGAGAGGTATAGGAACAGGAGGAGAGGTGTTAGGCTAGACAGGTAGTGTAGCAGTAGGAATATGGACTTATATACAGGAGAGATAGGGAATATGAGGTGCTAGACTTGAAAGCGACTTTAGACGTGAACTTAGTGGAAAACTGTTTCATGTCAATGTTCTAGTCATGCTCATCACGTAACCTATTCAGGGAAAAGGTGACTCGTTCAGGGGAAAAAGGTGACTGCTCAGGGAAAAAGGAGGCCCACAAAGGGAAAAAGTTGACTAGCAAAGGGAAAAACGTGACCAGCAAAGGGAAAGAGGTGACCAGCAAAGGGAAAAAGGCGACATGCAACGGGAAAAAGGTGACCAGTAAAGGGAAAAATGTCACCAGCAAAGGGGAAAAAGGCGACCACCAAAGGGAAAAAGGCGACCACCAAAGGGAAAAAGGTGAGCAATAAAGGGAAAAAGGTGACCTGCAACGGGAAAAGCTAACCCACTAACACTAACAGGTAAGTAATTCAGAGAGTATTGCAAGAGGCTGACTGGATCATAGCAGTGTATGATTTCACAGGTAATTCAGCTAGTATCGTATGTATTTAGGCTAATTCGTCTAGTAACACAAGATAGATTCCAGATGCTAACTGCATCATGGCTCTGCATGATTTCACAGATAATTCAGCTAGTATCGTAGGTATTTAGGATAATTCAAGTAACATAGGTGTATAGAGTAATTAAGCAAGCATTACAGGAGGGTAGGTTCCAGGGGTTGGTTATAACCTAGCTTCGTATTTCACAGATAGTTCAGGTAATATCGTAAGTATTTGAGGTAATCGACAGAGCTTCACAGATATTGATAATTTCGATCAGAGATTTGTATCACAGCTATTTAAGGTAAATGCAGATGATTCAGGTTGTATCAATGGTATTTGAGTCATTTTAACAGTTAATTCAGATAGTATCACAGGTGCTCGTACTAATTTAGAGCAGGAATTCGTATCAGAGCTAGTTAAGGTAATTTCACATGATTCGGATAGTATCACAGGTATTTAAATCATTTTCACAGCCAATTCAGCTAGTATCGTGAGCATTTAAGCTAATTCGTCTAGTAACACAGGATAGATTCCAGATGCTAACTGCATCATGGCTCTGCATGATTTCACAGATAATTCAGCTAGTATCGTAGGTATTTAGGCTAATTCAGCTAGTATCACAAGAGGATAGATTCTAGGGTTGGGTATAGCATGGTTTCATATTTCACAGGTAATTCAGAGGGTATCGTAGGTATTTAGGATAATTCAAGTAACATAGGTGTTTAGAGTAATTAAGCAAGCATTACAGGAGGGTAGGTTCCAGGGGTTGGTTATAACCTAGCTTCGTATTTCACAGATAGTTCAGGTAATATCGTAAGTATTTGAGGTAATCGACAGAGCTTTACAGATATTATTGATAATTTCGATCAGAGATTTTGTATCACAGCTATTTAAGGTAAATGCAGATGATTCAGTTTGTATCAATGGTATTTGAGTCATTTTAACAGGTAATCAGCATAGTTTCACAGATGCTCGTGATAATTTCGATCAGAGATTTGTATCACAGCTATTTAAGGTAAATGCAGGTGATTCAGGTTGTAGCAATGGTATTTGTGTCATTTTAACAGGTAATTCAGATAGTGTCTAGGTATTTGGGCGATTCAAGCATCAAAGGTGTTTAGAGTAACTCAGCTAGTATCACAGGAGGCTAGATTCAATGATCAGGGTTTCGTATCAGAGCTATTTAATGTAATTTCACTTGATTCGAGTAGTATCACAGGTATTTAAGTCATTTTAACGGGCAATTCAACTAGTATCACAGGTACTCATGGTAATATAGAGAGTAATTAAATTATAAAACATTTCTCATCCAACGTTACAACAATTTATATACTTTTTTCTAAATCTTACAAACTTATTATATGTTAAACAGTTATTGTACGATGCGGAGAGGGATAAACTGCATATTGGTTCACAAATTGAAAAGCTTTACGTCAGCATACCTTTATTTTAGTTCGTTGTAGATGTCTCTCCCCTTTTATCTAGGCTTGAGACTAGCACTAGGATTGCTCCTAATGGCAGGGTTACCACCTTCCCTTCCATCTTCTTCTTTCTTCATCAGGCGTCAGCTATCTGCATATACAGCACACAGATAACCTTCTTTTTTAAGATTGTAGACTCACGAGAAAATCTTTATCTTTAACTTACATTCTTTTAAGCACTGTTTGTAATGGCGTAATGTCCATACGCATATGTCGTTATCCCATCCTCAGCAATAATTCTTTTATCATCAAACGGAGTCAATGCAATTTTATTCACTTGCACTGTAGCAAGAGCATGCTTTCGTGATAGGTTCAGATTCATAGGTGTTCTGATGATTTCACAGGTTTTAAGACAGTCTGTATAGCTGTCAAACGAAATGTACTGCTTAATAGCGCTACGTTTTATACCTTTAATCTTTTTTATCATTGACCCTTGAATATCTAAGGCATACATCTTAGGACGTAGTCCAACAAAGCGTAGGATGATTTTGCTATTAGCCTCATCTTTAAATTTTCCCAATACCTTCTTGTTCTGAGTAGAGTAACATATATGGTTGGCAGGGTAATCAGCTGTATCGAGATGCTCAAGAAAACGTAGCTTGTCCTGGTACACATCTTCAGTTGTTACACGATGAATGAACGAATCAGTGTCCATATACATAAGCTTCAGGTTTTCAGCTCCATAATAAGGCAACAAAACGTCGTAATGATAGTTATACATTAATGTCTTGGAGATGTCCAACACACTCATACCAATGTATATAGGCTTGTTGAATACAATCTGACGAGAGGCCATATGTACAGCAGCTAGATTATCAGCATATATCGTCCTGTCGATAAACGTAGGCTTGGCGATCAGCTTCTCTAGAGTTTTTTCATTGGTCACCAGTCGTATATCCATACGGTTACGCAGGTTCTCCATAGTTTTTCCAAACATAGCGTTGTTAAAGAGTTTGTAGAGATCCTTCTCGAAATCATTTGCAGCTTGTTGTCGTAGCCTGTTGTTAAATTCCACATAAGGTTTCAACCACTGAGACTGTCGGAATTGTAGCACACGATGGATTTTTGTTAGTCGTAGTCCATGACTAAGAGCTTGCTTCAAAGCCATGTAATGCACTACATACTTCTTTCGAGGTCCAAGATGAGGTATCAGTTTCTTTGTAGATTATTCCAATGGTTTCATACACTCTGGCAGGAAAGGTAGATCGTTGTGTAGATCGTGAAGTTCAGCAGGATACTCGATGTCGACTTCTAATATGTACCCATGAGGATCATCTTCTTGTAGTGTTTCTAAGTTGATTTCTTCAGGTGACACCCACTGAAATCCACCAAAAGGAGGAGCGTGACACATTGCCCACCCATATTGGTTATTAGCGTCCTCGTATGTGATAAATTGGGTTGGTCTCGACAGATCAAACTTATCCATATAAGTGTTATTAGCCTCAGCATACCGATGGGAAACTTGGCATAAACCTCCTCTTATACCTGATTCCACCATGAGTAGTTGATCATAATCTTGTAACAGCTCCAGCTTAATTCCAGTATACAGTAACATGGCGTCCCATGTAAGACCTGGAGAGGTAAAATAATGGGCAGGATCAACTTTGTGTGTTTTAAGGGTTTGCTCTCTGAACGTCTCAAAGACATCAGCTAGGAGAAGTACATCCGAAGTTAAGTAGAGATCGCTGTACTCTCCCAGGTTTCTCACATTAAACAGCTCCCATACATTTCTAGCATGATCGTAGTCAGTATCAGTAATTTCTTCTTCATTTAATCTATTGTAGAAGTAGTCCTTAGGAGGCAAGCAGGTCTCGTTCAGAACATCCCATGACGTAACAAAATCATAGGGAAATACACCCTTACGGGTCATCAACTTCAATTTGTCTTCTCCAAAGTACTTTAGCGTTTCAGGATACGAGGTTAGATTTTTTACCAACTTATCCAAGCTTGTACTGAGGAATCGGAAGCTATCCACAAATCGAAGCTTTATATCTCCTACATACTTGGTGAATGAGATATAGCTTTCTTCAGAGTTAGGAATTACCTCCACACGTTCACTTGTACAACCCAGCTCCTTAACAATGAAATGAGAGTCATATCCGCTAAGGTTATGCATGAAGACTGGTATATATTTAGGTGTTTTACAGGCTAAATTACATTCATTATGAAGACTTCCACGATATTCACCGCTGATGTGATCATGGTCGCGTACTTTATAGTTCTCTTCTGTAAAGGGTTTTCCACACAAGTAGCATGTCGTAGAAGACTCGAAATCCTTTTGCTGTTGATCCGTAAGTTTCAGAGGCTTAGCAGATTTGTATATATTACCAATCATTTTTGCAAGAGATGTCAGGTACAGCATAAACTTCTGAGCAGCATCAGCACCACGATACACATAGGGTTGCTTAGGAAGACCAGTTTCGAGATGTTCAACACTGGATGTAGGCTTCACGTAAACACAGAAGCTCATTGGTGTGTGCTCTTGATAAGGGGTTGTATAGGAAGTTTCAGGATTGGGTATACACGTATGGCATGGAGTGAGAATACTCTCAAAATCCGCATAGATGACATAAGGTACTTTCAGCATCCTCTCAACATTTTTAAACTGTACAATTGATTTCTCCTTGGTAGGCATAACTACCCTTGCAACACCATGTTGATTACAGACGGCTGCATGTTCTTGTAGTTTTTCCTGTCCACTTCGTCCGCTCTGGTCATCAAAATGTGTAAAGCAGCGCTTACAAGTATAAATCCGTCCATTATGGTTAGTTTTCTGGCGTCGAACGAGTTTCTCAAAATTCTTTATATACACGTAGTGATGTTTTCCACTGCTGTCATTCAATAGTAGCAGGTCGCGATGTTCAGGTAGTTCAATATCAGCAACCTTTATCGGATACACTTCATGCTTCTCATCCAGCCCGAAAACGTTAATAGACATATTGTTAAACTTCTCAAATTTAGATATTTGAGAAAGTGGAGTAGGGTAGGAAACACAGCTGAAGTCGTACTTATCTTGAAGTTGTTTGTATTTGCTCACACGTTGCGCATCCTTCCCTATGAATTTAGCTAATATAGAGTACATGAAACATTTCTCGTCGGTAAAGTTCTGAATGTTTATACACGCTTCTTTAGCTCCGACAGATGACGGTAGTGGTATGTAGCTACTTCCTCGTAACGGGTTGTACTTGTTGATATGAAGTCGAACTCCTTCCACAGCAAGCAAAGCCCAGCTGCTACCCTTAAGCTGAGACTCCTCCATTTCAGTCACCAATTTCTTGAATTTCACTTCAATCGTTGACTCCAGATCTGTTTCTAGAAACACAGCTTGATTCCGTGTTTTAAATGTTTTGTCACAGGTTTCTCCAATACTGTTAACAAATCGACACTCAGCCAGCAGATTAATTTTAACACCCTTATGAATGCTAAGCTCTTTATGCACAGCCTGGATTATACGTTGTTTTGCCTCTTGCAGATACATATTCAGGTCCTTAGGTGACTCGCATCGTATAAAATACGATTTTAATCGTCCTTCGAATGAAGTTTCGTATTCTTTCATATCACAGTCCTCCATTGTTGACAGCAACTGATGTTTAGTTGGCTCCAATCTTCTTTTCTTCTGAGGGCTGCTTATTTCACATATATCTTCGTGTCGCTGTCCCTTATAACCATCTTTGAAGGTTACATTACAATGTTTACATTTGAAGAGCTTCTTGCAGCTCATCTCGTGTCTTCTCTTGTCATAACCTCAGAGGAACTTCCTCCCACATTTTCCGCATGCATATCCAGTAGCGCTTGGAATAATATCCTTATCGCTGAGTTATTCATCTTTATTCTTGATGTAATAACGTATTAATCACTGATCAATGAAATGTAGACCTCTTCACCTTGATACCACTTTAGAAAGCTGATTATTCTTGGAGAGAACGCGATGTTAACACCTCCAGACTAATTAGCACAATGAAGTCCAATGCCCTAGATCACCATATTTATAGAGGGAGCACGAACCTTTTAGATCAATCATAAACTCGTTTCATAACCAGATGTATATGATCGCTCAACGTGTATTAACCCCCCAGCCATATAACCTCAAGTCCAGAGACAGGATGTTTATGACGTCACACCCAGAGACAGGATGTCTGGCAGCATCAAACACGTTTAAACTCGTCTCATAACTACCTGCTTATGCTGTCACACCAGCAAGAGAAGCATTCCCACACGCTCATTCAGACATATATTTCAAATTCAAGCCTATCACCACTACCACCACCATCACCACCTATTGTACCAAGGTTAATTCAAGCTGTATTATCACAATACTTAAAAGTAAAAGCTTAAAAGGAAACCTAGAAGATTTTTCCCCTTATTTACTTAATTATTTCATGTTTTCATTCCCTTTTCAATTCTTCCTTTCCATCTTCCCACAGAAAGACCATTACATTTCACTGCAATCACGAGAAAAGCAAACGCTCATTCAGGCATATATTTCAAATTCAAAGCCTACCACCACCATCACCACCTATTGTACCAAGGTTAATTCCAGCTGTATTATCACAATACTTAAAGTAAAAGCTTAAAAGGTAACGAGAAGATGTCCCCCTTATTTACTTAATTATCTCATGTTTTCATTCCCTTTTCAATTCTTCCTTTCCATCTTCTCACAGAAAGCCCATTACATTTAACTACAATCACGAGAAAAGCAATTTTTCCATAGTTACACAGATTCTAAGCTTCTAAATCGAACCGGGTAATACTTTTAATAAATGTATTTTAGCTCCCCAATATCAGCATCTACCATTTAATCTTTACTCGAACCTAATATGATTCATAAGCTTGAAGATATATGAAATCACCCCTTCGGGATTCGATCTGAGTACTTTACAGTAATATTTGTCATGATAACGATATTTAAGGACTAGATACTCTCTTTACGTTTACCTTGACATGTCTATCTAAATTAAATTACGAGTTATTAAATTTTTGCAAGTAAATTTCATTGAATCGGTATTCGAACCCAGAACACCAGGAACAAAATAATTTACAATATTAGTCTGACATGTTAAACAAAGCTGTATGCAGTTACATCTTCGATCTAAGTGATATATTCTAGTGTACAGAGGAAAATTAAGGAAGTCATTAAAAGATGGGGAATCGAACCAAGCACAACTGATTGACAATTATATACAGCGTTAATCACCCAGTACAAAACCTATCAATCATGCTTTGGTGCACTCCTCTACCTCACTTAGTTCCCGAGATAATGAAAATTTAAAAATTAAGGATCGAACCAAGGACGTCATGTATCTAATTACACATCTACAAGATACTACCTAATAACATAAACGCAATAAAGTTTATTTGGCGTCTTTATCTTAAGTCGTTTAACAGTTATTAAATTTATAAGTAAATTCCATCGAATCAGTATTCGAACCCAGAACACCAAGAACAAAATAATTTATAATATGAGTTTGGTATGTTTAAAGGTACTGTATGTAGTTACAGCATCAATCTAAGTGATATTTTCTAGAGTATAGAGAAAAATTAAGGAAGTCATTAAATAATCGGGATTCGAACTAGAGACAACTGATTCAAAATTATATACAGCATTAATTACACATTATAACAGCTATCAAACATGCTTTGGTCCATTCCTCTAACTTTCTTAGTTTCCGAGATAATGGAGATTTAAAAATTAAGGATCGAACCCAGGACGTTATGCCGTTTCTGGCCCTCAAAGGATATGCCGCCATCTGATAAGGTTCTTTGATCTATGCCGGCATGCCCCGCCCATATTATTTCTACTGTTTAATCGCTTATATCTCCTGAATGAACAGAGATACAACATTGGGATAAAAACTAATCAATTCTTTGGAATGCGCCGCGTCATTAGGGTCTTGTTCCAAGTTGACCGGGATGCCTGGGTTCGAATCCTACGAGTGATTACAAATTCATCTTCTAATAAATCAGAGACTAATTAAGATAAAGACGCCAAATAAACTTTATTACATTAATGTCATTAGGTAGTTTCTTGTAAATGTATATTTTCGTACCTGGTTCCTGGGTTTGATCCTTAATTTTTAAATCTCAGTTATCTCGGAAACTAAGAAAGTTAGAGGAATGGACCAAAGCATGTTTGATAGCTGTTATAATGTGTAATTAATGCTGTATATAATTTTCAATCAGTTGTCTCTAGTTCGAATCCCGATTTTTTAATGACTTCCTTAATTTTTCTCTATACTCTAGAAAATATCACTTAGATTGATGCTGTAACTACATACAGTACCTTTAAACATACCAAACTCATATTATAAATTATTTTGTTCTTGGTGTTCTGGGTTCGAATACTGATTCGATGGAATTTACTTATAAATTTAATAACTGTTAAACGACTTAAGATAAAGACGCCAAATAAACTTTATTGCGTTTATGTTATTAGGTAGTATCTTGTAGATGTGTAATTAGATACATGACGTCCTTGGTTCGATCCTTAATTTTTAAATTTTCATTATCTCGGGAACTAAGTGCGGTAGAGGAGTGCACCAAAGCATGATTGATAGGTTTTGTACTGGGTGATTAACGCTGTATATAATTATCAATCAGTTGTGCTTGGTTCGATTCCCCATCTTTTATTGACTTCCTTAATTTTCCTCTGTACACTAGAATATATCACTTAGATCGAAGATGTAACTGCATACAGCTTTGTTTAACATGTCAGACTAATATTGTAAATTATTTTGTTCCTGGTGTTCTGGGTTCGAATACCGATTCAATGAAATTTACTTGCAAAAATTTAATAACTCGTAATTTAATTTAGATAGACATGTCAAGGTAAACGTAAAGAGAGTATCTAGTCCTTAAATATCGTTATCATGACAAATATTACTGTAAAGTACTCAGATCGAATCCCGAAGGGGTGATTTCATATATCTTCAAGCTTATGAATCATATCAGGTTCGAGTAAAGATTAAATGGTAGATGCTGATATTGGGGAGCTAAAAGACATTTATTAAAAGTATTACCCGGTTCGATTTAGAAGCTTAGAATCTGTGTAACTATGGAAAAATTGCTTTTCTCGTGATTGTAGTTAAATGTAATGGGCTTTCTGTGAGAAGATGGAAAGGAAGAATTGAAAAGGGAATGAAAACATGAGATAATTAAGTAAATAAGGGGGACATCTTCTCGTTACCTTTTAAGCTTTTACTTTAAGTATTGTGATAATACAGCTGGAATTAACCTTGGTACAATAGGTGGTGATGGTGGTGGTAGGCTTTGAATTTGAAATATATGCCTGAATGAGCGTTTGCTTTTCTCGTGATTGCAGTGAAATGTAATGGTCTTTCTGTGGGAAGATGGAAAGGAAGAATTGAAAAGGGAATGAAAACATGAAATAATTAAGTAAATAAGGGGAAAAATCTTCTAGGTTTCCTTTTAAGCTTTTACTTTTAAGTATTGTGATAATACAGCTTGAATTAACCTTGGTACAATAGGTGGTGATGGTGGTGGTAGTGGTGATAGGCTTGAATTTGAAATATATGTCTGAATGAGCGTGTGGGAATGCTTCTCTTGCTGGTGTGACAGCATAAGCAGGTAGTTATGAGACGAGTTTAAACGTGTTTGATGCTGCCAGACATCCTGTCTCTGGGTGTGACGTCATAAACATCCTGTCTCTGGACTTGAGGTTATATGGCTGGGGGGTTAATACACGTTGAGCGATCATATACATCTGGTTATGAAACGAGTTTATGATTGATCTAAAAGGTTCGTGCTCCCTCTATAAATATGGTGATCTAGGGCATTGGACTTCATTGTGCTAATTAGTCTGGAGGTGTTAACATCGCGTTCTCTCCAAGAATAATCAGCTTTCTAAAGTGGTATCAAGGTGAAGAGGTCTACATTTCATTGATCAGTGATTAATACGTTATTACATCAAGAATAAAGATGAATAACTCAGCGATAAGGATATTATTCCAAGCGCTACTGGATATGCATGCGGAAAATGTGGGAGGAAGTTCCTCCGAGGTTATGACAAGAGAAGACACGAGATGAGCTGCAAGAAGCTCTTCAAACGTAAACATTGTAATGTAACCTTCAAAGATGGTTATAAGGGACAGCGACACGAAGATATATGTGAAATAAGCAGCCCTCAGAAGAAAAGAAGATTGGAGCCAACTAAACATCAGTTGCTGTCAACAATGGAGGACTGTAATATGAAAGAATACGAAACTTCATTCGAAGGACGATTAAAATCGTATTTTATACGATGCGAGTCACCTAAGGACCTGAATATGTATCTGCAAGAGGCAAAACAACGTATAATCCAGGCTGTGCATAAAGAGCTTAGCATTCATAAGAGTGTTAAAATTAATCTGCTGGCTGAGTGTCGATTTGTTAACAGTATTGGAGAAACCTGTGACAAAACATTTAAAACACGGAATCAAGCTGTGTTTCTAGAAACAGATCTGGAGTCAACGATTGAAGTGAAATTCAAGAAATTGGTGACTGAAATGGAGGAGTCTCAGCTTAAGGGTAGCAGCTGGGCTTTGCTTGCTGTGGAAGGAGTTCGACTTCGTATCAACAAGTACAACCCGTTACGAGGAAGTAGCTACATACCACTACCGTCATCTGTCGGAGCTAAAGAAGCGTGTATAAACATTCAGAACTTTACCGACGAGAAATGTTTCATGTACTCTATATTAGCTAAATTCATAGGGAAGGATGCGCAACGTGTGAGCAAATACAAACAACTTCAAGATAAGTACGACTTCAGCTGTGTTTCCTACCCTACTCCACTTTCTCAAATATCTAAATTTGAGAAGTTTAACAATATGTCTATTAACGTTTTCGGGCTGGATGAGAAGCATGAAGTGTATCCGATAAAGGTTGCTGATATTGAACTACCTGAACATCGCGACCTGCTACTATTGAATGACAGCAGTGGAAAACATCACTACGTGTATATAAAGAATTTTGAGAAACTCGTTCGACGCCAGAAAACTAACCATAATGGACGGATTTATACTTGTAAGCGCTACTTTACACATTTTGATGACCAGAGCGGACGAAGTGGACAGGAAAAACTACAAGAACATGCAGCCGTCTGTAATCAACATGGTGTTGCAAGGGTAGTTATGCCTACCAAGGAGAAATCAATTGTACAGTTTAAAATGTTGAGAGGATGCTGAAAGTACCTTATGTCATCTATGCGGATTTTGAGAGTATTCTCACTCCATGCCATACGTGTATACCCAATCCTGAAACTTCCTATACAACCCCTTATCAAGAGCACATACCAATGAGCTTCTGTGTTTACGTGAAGCCTACATCCAGTGTTGAACATCTCGAAACTGGTCTTCCTAAGCAACCCTATGTGTATCGTGGTGCTGATGCTGCTCAGAAGTTTATGCTGTACCTGACATCTCTTGCAAAAATGATTGGTAATATATACAAATCTGCTAAGCCTCTGAAACTTACGGATCAACAGCAAAAGGATTTCGAGTCTTCTACGACATGCTACTTGTGTGGAAAACCCTTTACAGAAGAGAACTATAAAGTACGCGACCATGATCACATCAGCGGTGAATATCGTGGAAGTCTTCATAATGAATGTAATTTAGCCTGTAAAACACCTAAATATATACCAGTCTTCATGCATAACCTTAGCGGATATGACTCTCATTTCATTGTTAAGGAGCTGGGTTGTACAAGTGAACGTGTGGAGGTAATTCCTAACTCTGAAGAAAGCTATATCTCATTCACCAAGTATGTAGGAGATATAAAGCTTCGATTTGTGGATAGCTTCCGATTCCTCAGTACAAGCTTGGATAAGTTGGTAAAAAATCTAACCTCGTATCCTGAAACGCTAAAGTACTTTGGAGAAGACAAATTGAAGTTGATGACCCGTAAGGGTGTATTTCCCTATGATTTTGTTACGTCATGGGATGTTCTGAACGAGACCTGCTTGCCTCCTAAGGACTACTTCTACAATAGATTAAATGAAGAAGAAATTACTGATACTGACTACGATCATGCTAGAAATGTATGGGAGCTGTTTAATGTGAGAAACCTGGGAGAGTAAAGCGATCTCTACTTAACTTCGGATGTACTTCTCCTAGCTGATGTCTTTGAGACGTTCAGAGAGCAAACCCTTAAAACACACAAAGTTGATCCTGCCCATTATTTTACCTCTCCAGGTCTTACATGGGACGCCATGTTACTGTATACTGGAATTAAGCTGGAGCTGTTACAAGATTATGATCAACTACTCATGGTGGAATCAGGTATAAGAGGAGGTTTATGCCAAGTTTCCCATCGGTATGCTGAGGCTAATAACACTTATATGGATAAGTTTGATCTGTCGAGACCAACCCAATTTATCACATACGAGGACGCTAATAACCAATATGGGTGGGCAATGTGTCACGCTCCTCCTTTTGGTGGATTTCAGTGGGTGTCACCTGAAGAAATCAACTTAGAAACACTACAAGAAGATGATCCTCATGGGTACATATTAGAAGTCGACATCGAGTATGCTGCTGAACTTCACGATCTACACAACGATCTACCTTTCCTGCCAGAGTGTATGAAACCATTGGAATAATCTACAAAGAAACTGATACCTCATCTTGGACCTCGAAAGAAGTATGTAGTGCATTACATGGCTTTGAAGCAAGCTCTTAGTCATGGACTACGACTAACAAAAATCCATCGTGTGCTACAATTCCGACAGTCTCAGTGGTTGAAACCTTATGTGGAATTTAACAACAGGCTACGACAACAAGCTGCAAATGATTTCGAGAAGGATCTCTACAAACTCTTTAACAACGCTATGTTTGGAAAAACTATGGAGAACCTGCGTAACCGTATGGATATACGACTGGTGACCAATGAAAAAACTCTAGAGAAGCTGATCGCCAATCCTAAGTTTATCGACAGGACGATATATGCTGATAATCTAGCTGCTGTACATATGGCCTCTCGTCAAATTGTATTCAACAAGCCTATATACATTGGTATGAGTGTGTTGGACATCTCCAAGACATTAATGTATAACTATCATTACGACGTTTTGTTGCCTTATTATGGAGCTGAAAACCTGAAGCTTATGTATATGGACACTGATTCGTTCATTCATCGTGTAACAACTGAAGATGTGTACCAGGACAAGCTACGTTTTCTTGAGCATCTCGATACAGCTGATTACCCTGCCAACCATATATGTTACTCTACTCAGAACAAGAAGGTATTGGGAAAATTTAAAGATGAGGCTAATAGCAAAATCATCCTACGCTTTGTTGGACTACGTCCTAAGATGTATGCCTTAGATATTCAAGGGTCAATGATAAAAAAGATTAAAGGTATAAAACGTAGCGCTATTAAGCAGTACATTTCGTTTGACAGCTATACAGACTGTCTTAAAACCTGTGAAATCATCAGAACACCTATGAATCTGATCCTATCACGAAAGCATGCTCTTGCTACAGTGCAAGTGAATAAAATTGCATTGACTCCGTTTGATGATAAAAGAATTATTGCTGAGGATGGGATAACGACATATGCGTATGGACATTACGCCATTACAAACAGTGCTTAAAAGAATGTAAGTTAAAGATAAAGATTTTCTCGTGAGTCTACAATCTTAAAAAAGAAGGTTATCTGTGTGCTGTATATGCAGATAGCTGACGCCTGATGAAGAAAGAAGAAGATGGAAGGGAAGGTGGTAACCCTGCCATTAGGAGCAATCCTAGTGCTAGTCTCAAGCCTAGATAAAAGGGGAGAGACATCTACAACGAACTAAAATAAAGGTATGTTGACGTAAAGCTTTTCAATTTGTGAACCAATATGCAGTTTATCCCTCTCCGCATCGTACAATAACTGTTTAACATATAATAAGTTTGTAAGATTTAGAAAAAAGTATATAAATTGTTGTAACGTTGGATGAGAAATGTTTTATAATTTAATTACTCTCTATATTACCATGAGTACCTGTGATACTAGTTGAATTGCCCGTTAAAATGACTTAAATACCTGTGATACTACTCGAATCAAGTGAAATTACATTAAATAGCTCTGATACGAAACCCTGATCATTGAATCTAGCCTCCTGTGATACTAGCTGAGTTACTCTAAACACCTTTGATGCTTGAATCGCCCAAATACCTAGACACTATCTGAATTACCTGTTAAAATGACACAAATACCATTGATACAACCTGAATCACCTGCATTTACCTTAAATAGCTGTGATACAAATCTCTGATCGAAATTATCACGAGCATCTGTGAAACTATGCTGATTACCTGTTAAATTGACTCAAATACCATTGATACAAACTGAATCATCTGCATTTACCTTAAATAGCTGTGATACAAAATCTCTGATCGAAATTATCAATAATATCTGTGAAGCTCTGTCGATTACCTCAAATACTTACGATATTACCTGAACTATCTGTGAAATACGAAGCTAGGTTATAACCAACCCCTGGAACCTACCCTCCTGTAATGCTTGCTTAATTACTCTAAACACCTATGTTACTTGAATTATCCTAAATACCTACGATACCCTCTGAATTACCTGTGAAATATGAAACTATGCTATACCCAACCCTAGAATCTATCCTCTTGTGATACTAGCTGAATTAGCCTAAATACCTACGATACTAGCTGAATTAGCTGTGAAATCATGCATAGCTATGATGCAGTTCGCCTCTGGAATCTAGCCTCCTGTGATACTAGCTGAATTAGCTTAAATGCTCACGATACTAGCTGAATTGGCTGTGAAAATGATTTAAATACCTGTGATACTATCCGAATCATGTGAAATTACCTTAACTAGCTCTGATACGAATTCCTGTTCTAAATTAGCACGAGCACCTGTGATACTATCTGAATTACCTGTTAAAATGACTCAAATACCATTGGTACAACCTGAATCATCTGCATTTACCTTAAATAGCTGTGATACAAATCTCTGATCGAAATTATCAATAATATCTGTGAAGCTCTGTCGATTACCTCAAATACGATATTACCTGAACTATCTGTAAAATACGAAGCTATGTTATAACCAACCCCTGGAACCTACCCTCATGTAATGCTTGCTTAATTACGCTAAACACCTATGTTACTTGAATTATCCTAAATACCTACGATACCCTCTGAATTACCTGTGAAATATGAAACCATGCTATACCCAACCCTAGAATCTATCCTCTTGTTAATCTAGCTGAATTAGCCTAAATACCTACGATACTAGCTGAATTATCTGTGAAATCATGCAGAGCCATGATGCAGTTAGCATCTGGAATCTATCCTGTGTTACTAGACGAATTAGCTTAAATGCTCACGATACTAGCTGAATTGGCTGTGAAAATGATTTAAATACCTGTGATACTATCCGAATCATGTGAAATTACCTTAACTAGCTCTGATACGAATTCCTGCTCTAAATTAGCACGAGCACCTGTGATACTATCTGAATTAACTGTTAAAATGACTCAAATACCATTGATACAACCTGAATCATCTGCATTTACCTTAAATAGCTGTGATACAAATCTCTGATCGAAATTATCAATATCTGTGAAGCTCTGTCGATTACCTCAAATACTTACGATATTACCTGAACTATCTGTGAAATACGAAGCTAGGTTATAACCAACCCCTGGAACCTACCCTCCTGTAATGCTTGCTTAATTACTCTATACACCTATGTTACTTGAATTATCCTAAATACCTACGATACTAGCTGAATTATCTGTGAAATCATGCAGAGCCATGATGCAGTTAGCATCTGGAATCTATCTTGTGTTACTAGACGAATTAGCCTAAATACATACGATACTAGCTGAATTACCTGTGAAATCATACACTGCTATGATCCAGTCAGCCTCTTGCAATACTCTCTGAATTACTTACCTGTTAGTGTTAGTGGGTTAGCTTTTCCCGTTGCAGGTCACCTTTTTCCCTTTATTGCTCACCTTTTTCCCTTTGGTGGTCGCCTTTTTCCCTTTGGTGGTCGCCTTTTTCCCCTTTGCTGGTGACATTTTTCCCTTTACTGGTCACCTTTTTCCCGTTGCATGTCGCCTTTTTCCCTTTGCTGGTCACCTCTTTCCCTTTGCTGGTCACGTTTTTCCCTTTGCTAGTCAACTTTTTCCCTTTGTGGGCCTCCTTTTTCCCTGAGCAGTCACCTTTTTCCCCTGAACGAGTCACCTTTTCCCTGAATAGGTTACGTGATGAGCATGACTAGAACATTGACATGAAACAGTTTTCCACTAAGTTCACGTCTAAAGTCGCTTTCAAGTCTAGCACCTCATATTCCCTATCTCTCCTGTATATAAGTCCATATTCCTACTGCTACACTACCTGTCTAGCCTAACACCTCTCCTCCTGTTCCTATACCTCTCATATAAACCATACTCTACTCCTCTAGCTCTGTCTAACCTAACGCCTCTCTCGTTTACCTATGACTCTCACATAAACCATACTCTGCTCCTCGACCTCTGTCTAGTCTAACTCCTCTCCTCGTTTTCCTATACCTCTCATATAAACCATACTCTATTTTCAATCTCTGTCTAGCCTAACACCTCCCATTGTTTTCCTATACCTCTCATATAAACTATACTCTACTCCTCAACCTCTGTCTAGCCTAGCATCCCTCTTCCTGTTCCTATACTTCTCATACATATAAACCATGCTCTACGTTTCAAGCCCTGTCTAGTCTAACACCACTCCCCGTATCCCCTACCTCTCAAAAGCGCATTCCCTCCTGCCCCCCTCTAGCTGAGTATCACTCCTTGGTTTCCTATCTAACCTAACTTTAACATCTGTCTATCCTAGCATAGGATCTCTCTCCGTTTTCTCGTCTCTCCTTATAAACACAAACTCAATTCTCCTAACCTAATACCTCTCCTCGTTTTCCTATACTTCTCATATAAACCATGCTCTACTCAGCCTCTGTCTAGCCTAGCACCTCTCCACGTATTCCCTATCTGTCTCATATAAAGCGCACTCCCCCTCCTACCACTGTCTAGCCTAGCGTCAGTCCTCGTATTCCCTATCTTTCCCATATAAACGCATTTTCCTCCTTGAATCGTCGCATCTAGCCTCGTTTTCCCTATCCTTTCCCATATAAACGCAAAAAACTGCGCTCGATCTCTCTATATATACCTACTTTCACTCATCAAAAAAAAATGTATATGACATAAATTGTGTATTTCAACGCGATCTACATCTTTTGTGTAGTAAATCTTTGTCTATCTCTTATGGTTTACCAGTTATGCAAAAGTCGTTCACAATGAAGAATACTTTTGGAGACATTCCCAGAAAATTCGGGATATACATTTCATTTGTCATGAAAATATCTTAAACATATGATATTTTAAAAAAAATCGTTAGAGCCATTTTTGAGAAAATTTTCGATAAATGTTCCATGTAAAGGGTAATCTGGGGTGGGGGGATTTTCTTGAAAACCTTCGTGTCGAATCTCTGGAAGTGACTGAACCTAAATACCAAGTTTGGTGTTTATCCGACTGTTCGTTTTGAGTTATGCTGTTCACAGACACACAGACGCACACACGGACATGTTTCCAAAAATGCTTTTTTTTGGATTCAGGGGGCCTCAAAACATATATTTCCGGTGAAATTTCGGTATCGAATTTTTGGGTAGAATACAATACTTCCCCAACTTACTACACGTAGTAGAGAAAGTAAAAATGATTCTTCTGTTCAAAATGCGCAATATCGAGATGGTTGCATGCAAAATACAACAAAACACAACTGTTCGCATATTGTGTTTTTTTTCTCCCTTTCTTTCTTTCTTGTTACAAATGAGCCTATGCGGGAAAAAACAATCGCGGAAGATGGTTTATTTACTTTGTTGCGTATTGTAAGACATTATAACTCTAATTAAAATGCACTAAGCACATTAATAAGCAATTAGGTAATGATAGATACTGTAATGCCCTTTTGTTAAAAGGACTGGTAGCCGTTTCCAAATTGTACAACTGCATGTACTTACGTTGGCGACCTTGTTCAAGAATAAATTATTACTCCGTAACATAGAATGGTGTTTCCACAAGTGTCCGGCTTTTTTTAGTTGCAGATTTATCATTAAGTACGTCACCATTGCCTTCTGAAACAGTGTCTACATTTTTCTTCGAAAACCCATATACACGTTTGTTATACTGCACTTAATATCTTACATGGAATTTCGATTCACTTGTACAATTTTCTGGCATTTTTAATTAATGTGGATCCCCGTATGAACTCATTTTAATAGCGCCAGTTTCTCTTATCACACCACTGTACTGCTGTTCTTCTCTTATGAACAAAAGCCTACCGTATTCAAAACTACTAAAACAAACATAAACCAATCGTTTTTCGCATGAAGAAACTACGCTAATCAAACGCAACAGAACTTGTTCTCTTATGTAAGCAAATTACCATATATTTTGAAGATCCTTCACTAATTTTCAAACAGTCAATTTGGATTTAGAACTAAACATAGTATCATCGATGCCGCAGTTTCTTTTTTGGCCAGATGTTACAATTAGCTTGAAAGAGAAGACAATATTCATGGTAGATTTTTTTGATGCGAGAAAAGGCTTCGACACTATTTCACGTGAGACTGCTTAAAAACTTAATGTTATGGTTTTAATGATGATCTAAAATTGTCAGATAGATATCAGTCTGTATATGCTAATGGAAAATTCTCTAATTTTAAATTGGTGGAACATAGTGCCCCACAAGGTTCCGTAAACTTGGGCTTATATTTTTATTATATAGAGTGGACCATTTAAGTTAAGACTGTACAGTATCTCCAAAACTAAGTGTTGTAGAAAGAAATGTCTTTAATAAAAGTTGCTTGATATTATGGGGGAAAGTAAATGCCATTAGTCGTGTTTTATTTAGAGGACGTTGTGATGGTCATTTTAGGGTCAATTTAAATTGACCCTAATTGTAGGTTCCCACTTAAAAATATTAAATTGGCCCTAAAATGACCGTCATAACGCCCTCCAACAAAACACGACTAATGACATTTACTTTTCCCCATAATATCAAGCAACTTTTATTAAAGACATTTATTTCTACAACGCTTAATTTTGAATATATACAGTGTCAACTTAAATTGTCCAACCAAATTGTAAAATATCTCCCATACAATGTTAGAGATAATTGTTTATGTGGCATAAATTACATATTAGATTGAACTCTGCACTTTTCGTACAGTAAGCTTTTATTTCATCTTATGACCAATTATCTACACAAAACTATACATTCATTCAGAACGAGGTCACGACTATTCGCGGAAAACTCCAGATAAACATTTTATTGCCCATGGAAATATCTTTAACGTATGGTATTTTAATCAAATCAATGGAACCATTTTTGAGGAAATGAAAATGTTTCCAAGTAAAGGATGGATAGCTTGAGAGAAGGAATTTTCTTGAAAATCTCTGACATACTTATATTGCCTAACGTAAATATGAAAATTAATATTTATCCAACATTTCGTTTTGAGTTATCACACACACACACACACACACTGACCTTTATACAAAAAATAGTATAGTTCAGTTTGTTCTTGAGTTATGCTGTTCACATACACATGTAACCTTTTCTAAAAATGCCTTTTGTTTTGATTCCATGGGGCTCAAAACGTGTATTTTCAGTGATATCAAACTTTTGGGTGGAATACAACCTCCTCTACCTACTAGGTATGTGGAAGAGAAAGAAAAAGGTACAAGTATATTTGTTTTAAGTAAGATTTTGTCTTATCGCTTACGCTTTACTAGTTATACAAAAATCATTCAGAATTAAGTCTTTACAGACTATTTGCAGAAAATTCAAGATATAATTTTATTTATAATGCAAATATTCCTAAGCATGGTAGTTTAATAAAAATCGTTAACATCCATTTTCGAGAAAATTAAAAATTACGAAAATTTATCCATGTAGGGGAAGGGGGCACAACGGAATAGTAGTATTTCATTTATTGGATGGTGCTGGAATTTAGCGGGGTTAAGTAGAATTCATTTTATTTGTTTGGATGGTGGTTTGTGGATGTTTTTGCAACTTCTGATGAATTTCCACACAAGGTAAGTCAGCTACCGGTACATAGAATATATTAAATGCTATTTACTCTTAAAGCACCTGTAATTAGCTGTAGTATGGCGTAATTGTTTGGTTAAATCGATCATGTGTAGTGTCCGGTAAACACAGCAAATAAATAGGGTAATTCCGGGAGAGATGGACCCCCTTTTCTGAATTTCCCATATTTCTTTTATTTTTAGTAAAAGTGGTTAAAATGTTAGTACCTTATGTTTTTGGTGGCATCAATAAACCATATATAGCTGTATACATGCAAAAGACGTATTAACAGACTTGTAAATTATGAACAAAAGAATTACACATATGGTCCATCTAACCCGTAGTACTCGGGTTAGATGGACCATGGTATATGGGAGAGATGGACCTGCATAAAATAGGAGGAGAATTAAATGATACATTCGTAATTAGTACTTATTGGTATATTGTAAATCATTTATCATGTAGAACAAACATTTGTTGTTTTACTGAGTTCATTTTGGAGTATGTTTTTTAGATTTACCCTCTCCTCCCACATAAGTCGCACTTCATGCCGTATTTGGTGCAGTTCTCATGAAGCCAACGGGAACACATTCGGCATTGGATCCAGTCTTCATTGCTTTTGGTTGCGTTGTAGTCCTCTCCGCACCCAGCACGTTCATTTTCATTCCACTCTTCAAGATCATCGTCACTGTCATTGCATACACCATCATCGTTTAGGGACCCTTCGGAATCAGAATTGTCGCTCCCTCTTCTTCTGGTTCTTGGCCTCTTAGTTTTAGACACGTTAGATTTCCCATTAGCTCTACTCTTCTTAGCTTTCCAAAGGTTAACATTCCCCTTTGAATTTGGTATCTTGGAAACACTTGCTGCCTTACCACTTAGTGTAGTTTTCTTCTTCAAAGTTGCTATTGGGGAAATGTCATTAAGGAGTTTACTTGGTGTTGGTATTTGGGTCTCCTTGTCTACCTGAGTTTCATTAGGAGAATTATTTTCCACGTAGGAGATCCAAGGAACTGCCAAGGAATCATCAGTTTGAGGACGTGTGGAACTTGAACCATTAGTCAAAGGTAAATCATTTGAAATATCTAGCAACTTCGTTGATTCCCATAACTTGCTTTTTAGTGCATCCACAGCTTTCTGTAAGTGGTCTACACTCCAACATCCTCTTGTAAAGCCCTGTTTCCTTTTGTAGGGTGTTGGCATTCCTCTAAAATAATAATAATAATAATAATAATAATAATAACAATAATAATAATAAATAAGGCATCTATCTCTATTTCTCCTTTTATAAACGATTTATCGATACTCACACTATATATACATGTATATGTATATATCTATGTCATTAGTCAATAAGTAAACAAATGTTCATTTATATATTACACTATAACCACTAAAGTTTTACCAAAAAAGGATTGTATAAACATTAAAGTTATAAAAAATATGGTCCATCTCTCCCGTGAGGACCTGGTCCAACTCTCCCGAATGTCAGGGAGAGATGGACCAGCCTGCCATTTTGCATCGCTTGGGGGCAGCGTCACCAGAACATCCCATGGGGGTACATTTACTTGTTTTACGCTTCCTAAGAAGCTTTGGTAAAAGTGTGATATCAAATAGTGTGTATAATACCTAACTATATAAATAGTGAAAAAAAAATTGACATACCTGATTTTAATTATGCGGTATATAAATGAAATGCTTCAACAAATCAAGACGAAAACAACTGTCACACATTCTCATCTGCCACTAGCAGGCGACACTATCGCTAACTCGCTCTACGGGACGGTTCGAGAAATAATTAACTGGTCCATCTCTACCAGTGGTCCATCTCTCCCGGAATTACCCTATGTATATAGTCATGGGGCAGATAGTATCCCGTTCCGCCCCATTATGTATTACTTTACGATAACGTGCTAAGCATTTTTTTAAATTTATTTCAGATGAGAAATTACATAAGACGGACAGGCAACAATGGATTGTAGCTTCGATGGAAGTGGCAATACAGGCTGTTATGTCACCTGAAATGGATTTTTAAAGGCATCTCAGCAGTTTAAATGTGCCGCAATCTACTTTGGAAAGATACGTAAAAGTGAGGACGCCGATTACATAATAGATAACTCAGAAGGAAAGTGTAATAAGACATTTACAAGAGGTTGAATTGGTAGCATATTTAACATCCACGGAAAGTAGGCTTTTTGGCCTTACGATGAAAGATTTGAGATTATTAGCCGGTAGAAATGGCATATGCCACGATTTAATAGCAACGCTTGTATGGCAAATCAGGACTGGGTTAATGGGTTTCTTAAAAGACATCCTACACTGAGCATTCGAACCTCAGGAAATACATGAACGAGAAGAAACGGTCACTGCAGCAGGGTCATTCAGGCCTCCCATGCTTTATCTTTCCAAGAAGCAAGAATTTGAGCTCATTTGGGCTGAATGACTACAGAGTTAATTATTGTGTGGTTTAAAACGTTTAGACTTTTCTCAAGCAAAGAAAGGGTCTCCTGTTCTCATTCCGGACGGTCATTCGACCCACACTTAAAAACCTCTAACTGGCCGACATGGCCAGGGAGAATGGAGTGATGTTGCTCTGCTGACCCACACCTCCCACAAGCTCCAGCCCCTGGACGTAACATTTTATTTTAATATTTTAAGTCTTTACTGTGAAGAAACTCAACCTGTAAGCTCCTCCTGGATATCAAACGAACATTCTCCTAGACCTAGTACCTCAGCATTTCAAACTGCATCACTAGACGATAATGCCAATTCCATTGATTAAACAAAATGTAAAGAGGACTAAACCAAAAAAGGGGAAAACTGCTCTTTTGACCGAATCTCCATATAAGAAGGAACTAGACATTGCCATCAAACAGAAAGAAGAGTGTGAAAAAAAGAAAAGAGAAGCAAAGGAAAACGCTAAAGAAATAACAATCAAGAATCATTTATTTGACATCAAGACTAATGCAGAAGTCACGAAAAAGAACTTTACCGAAGATACCAAAAGTGATGAAAATGGAGATGCTGCTGAATGTCGTGGAGATTTTATTTAACATCAGATGAAGGCTGGGTGTTGTGCCGCAGTTTTCTGAAATGGGCCCATAATTCTTGTAGTGGTATTGACAGTGACGATGACGAAGCGGTCGTCAAAGTGAACATTATAAATAGCTTCGTGTTTTACTCAAAAGCTTGTGTACATTCTTTTTATCCTTCTATATCGCACAGGTAAAGCCGCATACGCGGCTAGGTACTGTGGCGATTATATTCCGCCCAGGTGAACCTGGGCGACCTGTTCTCGATTGCTGGAAATGACTTTTTCGTTGAAAAATTTTCATTGAAGCCAATGTATCCCATTCTGCCCCGCATATGGGGCAGAACCGGAAAAAATGACAATTTTTAAACAGTAAAAAGGAATGTTAATTATTACTGCATATTTTATCACATGTTCTATGGATATTAAACTTCAGATACCAAGAATGGGTCTCCACTTGTACTAATTAGGTATAATTCATTTTTATCCCGTTCCGCCCAGACATCCCCTAAAAAGTACTTTAGGGTACAGTAATTTTCTTGAAAATCTTAATGTCGCATACTTGGAAGACGCAAAACTGAAATACCTAGTTTACTATTTAACTAAACTTTCGTTTTTGTTATGGTATAGGCACATGCAATGGACCTTATCTTAAAACCTTTTTTACTTTCTCTACTACGTATAGTAAGTAGGGGAAGTATTGTATTCCACCCAAAAATTCGATACCGAGATTTCACCGGAAATATATGTTTTGAGACCCCCTGAATCCTAAAAAAGCTTTTTGGAAACATGTCCGTGTGTGTGTGTGTCTGTCTGTGAACAGCATAACTCAGAAACGAACAGTCGGATAAACACCAAACTTGGTATTTAGGTTCAGTATCTTCCAGAGATGCGGCACGAAGGTTTTCAACAAAATTCCCCCACCCCAGATTACCCTTTACATGAAACATTTTTCGAAAATTTTAATTTTCTCAAAAATGGCTCTAACGATTTTGATTAAAATATCATAGGTTTAAGATATTTTCATGACAAATAAAATGTATATCTCGAATTTTCTGGGAATGTCTCCAAAAGTATTCTCCATTGTGAACGACTTTTGCATAACTGGTAAACCATAAGAGATAGACAAAATTTTACTACACAAAAAATGTAGATCGCGTTAAAATACACAATTTGTCATATACATTTTTTTTGTTGAGTGAACCATTTTCGAGATATTGCTTCTTATTGCCTTAAATTTTTCAATACTTATTTTCTAAAATGGGAATTCGTTATTGACGCAGTAATTTGTATCACAAATTATGTAAATGTCAAGAGTAATTGTAGTGTGAATATGCATTGTTGTGCGACATTGATTTGAGATGTTTGATTGTAAGCATTGTTGAGAAGTGGGTTTATACGGCCTTACTGAAACTGACAATAATAGCGTGCAATAATGTAGCGAGGGGGTGAGCTGTTTATCATTATTAGAGACGAGCAAATGACGTAATATTGGCGCGTTTTTCTTAGAATTTGCGGGAACATTTTTCCCTAGAGCATATGTTTGTAATTTTCATTGGATATAAAAATAGACGCTAATGTTGGCGCGTTTTATTAACCAATTGCAGCTCGGTTATAATCTTTAGGCATATCGGGGTGTGGGAGTATAAAAAGGGCTAAGTCAGAGGTAGATCCCTCCCAGTTCATCCGAAACATTTGTACATTACACGTCGTTTCCAGTCCATCGGAAACATTTGTACATTACACGTCGGCTCCAGTCCATCGGAAACATTTGTGCATTACACGTCGCTGAGTTCAACAAAAACAGTCATGGTGAATACATAGCATAGTTTATCGATTCGCAGGTTACGCGTAGCAAAGTTATAAAAAAGTGTCGTAAAGTTAATTACACAAAAAGTTGAAGTATACGAATTAATAAGGGGCAGTAAAGAAGTTATTATAACAGTTTCAGTTTGGCAAGTGTCAAGATTAATACGTGAAAGTGCATAATGTGTTACGACAATAAAAGTATAAAACAAATTCTTTTATCAGTGTTATCTTTGGATAAAAACTCCTTTCCGTTTACACACCTTGATTAAGAGATTTGCTTGACCGAGAGATCATAGCTAGCCGGAGGACAGTGAACCCAAAAATTAAATACAATAATAGGCGCTCAGTAAAAGATAACACGAAGTGGCCGCGACAAATTGTCTTTTATACGTGTGGCAAATAAACAGTAGCATTCTTTCAAACAAACACTAATACCATCGCAAATTGGCTACCACAACATGGAACTTAACAAAGAATACCGTCACATTATTCATTTTTTTGTCTTGGATATGCAGAGTTATAATCTGTGGCAAAGGGAATGGTGCTGCACCTAGCAGCCAGCTGTTAAGAGATATGTATGTGCTTAAAGGCTACTGTATTTCTATATCGCCCTTGTAAATATATATTCCCCTTACATCTACAAGAAAATTAGCAATAAGATAGAGCCTGCAAATGTTTATCTCGATTAACATGAAGTAGATGGAGAATAAGCGTTAGTAAAAATAGTTTGTACAAGAGTAGAGAAAGTCATGTGAGTGTAACACATCAGATTTTTTATTCTGGAGCCTGAAAACATGTATTTCTAGAGAAATTTTGGTATAAAATGTTGGGTGGAAAGCAGTACATATTTCCCCTACTTATTGCACACAAGTAATAGAGAAAATAAGGATTTTCCAAATTTACTTATTTTTTGTTTCATTTACATTGTCCCCTTTAAGTTTTATGGTTACATCTGGGGCTTTTTACTCAAGAAACAATTGGTGTTATTTACTCATTGAACTGTAGTTTTACTACTTTTGTTGCCATTGAATATTCACTCCCACATTCATACTTCTAGGCTCTGTGGATAGGGAATTATTCTGGTTAAATAAAAATTCCTCATCCCAGCGGGGGACAGAATGAGACACCTCAGGGTTACCTACCTCTAATGATTTCATTTCCATAATGGATTTGTTCTCAAAACAAAACATATTTAGTATTCAACTTTTATTGGTGTAAAAGAAATGCCACCAGAAAAACATGGCATTAATACTTTCTTTTAAGCTTATGGGTAAAACCAGACAGAGAATGCAATTTTGAGGGGAACAAAAATTTTGGCATTACTTTTCTTGACCAGGTTGACATTACCTTTAGAAAATGTGCTTCTGTACCAATTAATTGAATGGTGCTATTGACAAATTTTGCAAAAAGATGCTTTACAACAAAACCATGTGCTTTCAAAAATGAATGAACAAATCAACAAACTTTTATTTTTTATTAATACTGCAAATGCATAATTTGCACACCGCTTTCAGAATCTTGAGTATGGCTTTATAAATGCAACAAAGAATTTTTTCTCTCTTTTGATCCATGAAGAAATTCCTAGGCAATTGCAAATGTCTCACCAATAAAACCTTTGTATTTAAAATAATCGCAATGGGAGGTTTTGGAGCTCTAGCACCAGGATGTTTGTATTCATTGAATGCTGAGCCTCTTTATTTAACCTCAAAATTTCTCTATATTGCATTTATCAGGTCTATTAATGAATGTTGTTTGTTTTCCTCCCATTTTATGTCTTTTATTAACAAATCAACTTAATTGACTTACAAAAGTTTTGATTTATTATGGCAAATTTATTCAATGCAACTCAAATCCAAGAATTTGGAACCGTTCATTTGGCAAGAGGTGATCACCACTGTGTAGCTGCAGTAAATATTTTTAATGGACTTTTAGATAAATGTGCAAACTACAGGATTTATTTGGAGATTGTAAAAGAGGATCTTATTCATATCTGGTGTCCGCTTAGGATCAAAATTCTGTTTTAGATTCTATGGTTGTCTAACGAATACTTTTTGTTGCTTTCAAAAAATAGGTAGACTACTGTACTTACATCATAATCTTTTCACGGCACAACATTTTAGAACTGAAAAGCTTATATTGTATTTTTAAAGAGTATATGTGGCTTCTGTGTCGCTGTTTTTGTCGTAAAATAAGTGAAATGTGCTTTAAGCCTACAATTATAATTTAGATTGTAAAAATATTTGAACATCCAGTATTCAGCACACAGAAATAATAAAGTAAGCAGCTACCCCAGAGGTCTGGCTATACATAATAAAGAAAACTTATAAAATCTCAAGAAATTATAGACTTGATTTGTTCATTAAACTATGTCAAAATTTTTAAGAATGAACTTAAAATGTTAAACATCAATTTCTGTTTATGAAATAGAAAAAGCATTCATCAAAGTTTTATCATATGCATCAACAAAGTGAACAAAAAACTCCCAACATGACTTTAACTCTTCGGCAGAAGTGCATAAAATAGTCTTTAAAATTTAGGCTTACATTACATTGTGACAAAAAAAGCTGAAACTTTATAGTATAAGAGGAATGTAAGGATAAATGAAAGACGTCATTATCCACAAACACATTTTACTGTTCTTTCTGGTTAATGAAATCTTGATACAAAATATAGGCACATTTGTTAAGGCATTTTCCATATGTATGGCAAACACACTGCAGTGCAATATATCAGACAAAATAAATTATAAAAAAAGAGAACATTGGTTGTTCTAACAACAGCTTTATGGAAGATAATGGAATTTATAAAATTCTACATTTATATTCTTTAGAACTGTACACTTGAATTTTATGTGCTTAAGCTATTTGCATCTGTCAACCAAAACTTAACACAGCATAAATCTGAGAGCTTAAAATACATATCAATAAAAGATATCCATAGTATTTAATTATGAAAAATTTGTATATTTAATAAAAAATAAAAGCCCTTATATCTTTGTTTTCCCCTGCAAAAGATAATGCACAAGTTTAAACACACAATAACAATGGTATCAATCTTAAAATATTTCATCTCCACTAAACAACATTACATACACAGCAGAAAAACTTGTTAATATAGCTAAACATATTGAATATATATTTGTTATTGCTATACTCAATAAGTGAAATGTTAATCCTTCGATCAATTCACGCTAACATTTAAAATACTCTTCTAATATTAATTCTCAACATACCATTAGTATAGGCACCTTATGGTTTTATTATTGCGAGTAAGTTTCTTTTTTATAATACTGTAAACATCAAGCCTTGCTATATATATATAAGAAACTTTACTTATAACACAAACACATTAAAAATAAATAAAATAAAAGAGCATGCAGTCTTCATTGAAATTTAATGTGAATAAAAAAATGCAGGATTATAAAGCACATAATGTGATAAAAGCATATAAGGAAACTATGTCGTAACCAATTATCTGAAAAGTACAGAAATAAAACTCTATCACAAACTCATACATGATAGGCCCAAACATAAATGTGTTTACGAATCTATATTACTTTTAGCTGCCTCAAATATAACAACATTTGTAGGTTAAAAAAAAAAAGAAAATTCTTTCATTTTACAAAAAGCAAAAGGGCTACTCAGAAAATTCATGCTTCCAAAGATACAAAGAGGACAAAGTAATTGACCGGTAATTAATGCTTTCTACAAAACAATGTTATCTTTAACATGTTCATAAAAGGTATTTAAGATGTTATCACAGTTGAATTTGAGAATAAAATGCTTTGTTAAGGCAATCTTTAGAAAATGTTGTAGTTAGCACCTCCTTGGAACAATATTTGTGCACTATATAGAGCCAAGACAAGGCATTTAATTACTTCCTCTAATAGTAAAGTAATAATGGATGAAGTTAAACGTTGCTTCCTAGTTCATACAGATGAAGATGTATAATTTTGGAGCGAGCTTTCATCATCACTGTAGTTCAGAAGTTCACAACTCTAGAAAGGTGAAGGGAAGCTTGTTTACAGACTAACACAAACACAATTTACTGAAAGACATAAATGTGTGCCGGCAAAGGCAAGATGGCACAAATAACTAAAATCCTTTACAATTTTAACTGCAAATGTAAACACACCTAAGAGAACCTTGAAAATTCAAGCAGCATGAAATTTTATGAAATTCCATATTAATGGAAACTCTTGCTTTGAAAGGTCATTTCACCTAGCATTGTTTGGAAATGTTATTTTGATGCCTTGATACTCCCTCCCCTGTTTGAGTATTCAACTCTTCTGGACCTTGGCTTGCTCACATCAGTAACTTCATTTCTTATCTTCAAGATCTATTAGAGAGGGTGCAAAACATGAAATTCTTTGGCATTAGGATTATATAGGATTGTCAGATCGTATGTTTTTCCCAAAAGAACAATTTCCTTTATTTACTTTTAAGGAAGACTAAAGGAACTTTTTAAAATGGGTACAAAAATATAATTTTGTGATAGACTGCATTACTATCCATCATATTTCTATTTAAACTGTTGGCAATGGCAAAGGTAAACACACAGTTGATTAATCTGATTCAGCGGAATACACTTTGTTGTTTTCCCTTGGCTTCTTGATTCAATTGGTGTTGGAAGTGTTTGTATGCAAGTTTTAATCCTGGTCACTATTTTTTAAAATAAAAATCTATAATACTAAGTAACATGGAGTCCATCCTAATGGTAGTATTAAATTTGCTTGAGAAATTAGAGAGAATAATTAGTTGCAAATTCAAATTATGAAGGTGCTAATATAGAAAACTATACATCCTAATAGAAATGTAAATAATGCTAGTCTATCTGTTTAGTGTCCTCGAGTTGAAATCATTTGTAGAGAGAGTATTCAAAACAAAAATGGACAGATGTAAGAAATCAGAAAGATAGATATCTGTGAGGACTAGAAATTGCGAATTTTCAAGACCACCAGAAACAAATTCAGGGAATAGTTATCCTCATTCAATTGAAGCAGCGTATCTGTAACCAAAATAGAACTTGTATCTGTATAATCTTATTGCACAGTAAATAAAATTACTAATTTCTAATGATTTTCACTTCATACATAAAAACTTGCCCTTTCTTCCAGCCCCTCCCCTTTATGAAGTGTGCCAAACAACCCTAAGATTAAGACAGAAAATTCTAACCTGCAAGTATGAATGCTTCATTGTATACACAAAACACAAAAAAGGAAGGGAGGGGGAAAAAGTATGCCTACAATTGTAAAAATTACCACTTATGACACTGTAGTTTAAGAAGAAGAAGAAAGATTTACATTTAAGTGTGCTGAAAATAAAACTACAGGGAGTTTTAACATAGCATTTGCAGGCAATTTAGGCGCTGAAGTTGCATGACAAATGTTTTCTGTATGCCACAAGGTCATACTGACATTGCAGAATTTATCTCATGATATTCTTCTTTATTTAAGGGGTAACAATGAAGTTTTAAGTATGGCACAAAAATGACTGCATTTTTGTATAAATGACAGGTTCATATTAATGAGGGAAATAACAGGATTAAATCTTTATGAAAACTGAACTGCAAAGAAAGAAGTGCTAGAGAAAATGGTGACAGTGAATGGAACTGTTTTTACAACAGTTTGTGAAATTATGAATGGAGGTAAGAGCACTTTAAGGAGACAAACATATAAAGCCTGTTAAGAAGAAGGCAGGGGCATGTATACATTAAAACTAAATAAACGCTAATGCACATGCACCTTGGGGAAGGATAAGTAAAATATATCGCTCATAATTTAATGTGAACAGCATCTCAAATGTCTTAACCATTAATGGAAGCTCATAACAGTCTTTGCTCTTGGTTTGTGTCATGGTGCTCAGTATTGTACATTTCTTCTCTCACTTTTTCTCCTTGTTTCTATGCAACTCAGGAATGAGACAATGGATTATTCGCTCAAAGAAATGATTAGCTCATTTTAGTAAAATTTCCAATTAATTCACTAACAGCAACAACCATACTTTATTGCTTACTCATTTTTAATAATGTAGAAAACACTGTTGTCATTTCAATTTATACCATGTGTCCAGCCAAAGTACCACAAGAGTTACAAGGGTTCTCAAGCTTTCAAAATAATTTTACTATTAGAATTTTAGAATTAAAATTAGATATTTTATATTACATTCCCTCAACATAATCCTTGATGTCCATGTAATTAGACAGAAAACAGAGGTTACTGAGATTAGTTTTATAATGGATACCAATGGACTGTTTAAAGCTTATATTAACAGCATATTTGTTTAGATATTCCAGACTCTTTGTAACACACTAGATTTGTTTAGATATTATTTTAAGTGAGCTTGTGACATGCACTGATCTTCGGTCACATGTTTAGTGCTTAATGCACCTCAATGATATTGCTAAAATTCATTAGCAAACTCTATTGTATTCACAACACATGACTTTAGAGATTACCATATTGCTCAAAGACTAATGCTAAAACTCTCTAATTGTTTATGTACAATTAAAATTAAAATTCATGTAAATAGAGTATGTTTCCTAATTGTTTTTGCTTAAACTTAGAAATATTATTTCTTTTAAATCTTGTTGATGTGGAACAATTCATTATCTTTATAAAAATTCCACCTTTAACTGTTTAGAAAGCTAAAAGTAACAGTAATAAACCAACAAAAGCAATACAAAAATCTACAGCTTTATCACTGAGGTTATTCACCAAAAATAATTTAACATTTAAGTTTTTATGAAAAATTGAATGATTAAAATAATTCTGTTTCATATTACACTATTCTTTGTCGCAGGCTACAAATATTAATAAAAATAATACTTTCATGCTGAATCAACAGCTTTTAACAAACTTGTTCTTCTAAATGGTATACAATAAACACATCCTGTGCATGAAATAAACCACCACCATAAATATCAATAAATTATACCACACTCACCTATAAAGCATAATGGCTTAGACAAAATTGTATTTATGGAAAAGTTTTATGCATTGGATGTGTACATTGTTTCAGTGCATCTGCAAATTGCATATATTGCACAAAACAACTGAATGCCAGATTTTAAAGAAGTAAAACGGCTATGTCTGTATGAAAAATTACAATAAATTAACCATCTGATATTTTCATCTTTAAAATGCAACAATGGCTTGCTGTAGTTATCCCTAAAAAATGCAACTACTGTTCAGATTACCCTCAGAATCTTGGCACTTTTACACTAGAGGAATTTTTGCAAGGCAAGCCAGAATCCTTTTGATCCTCAAAAGACCTCAGAAAAAGTATCAGTAATAGCCAAGGAATCGACTTGCTATAGGTTCTATTTATGAAGGAGGGAGAATAAATGTGTGTGTGTGTGTGTGTGTGTGTGTGTGTGTGTGTGTGTGTGTGTGTGTGTGTGTGTGCGTGCGCACATGCACTGTCATTAACTACAATGCGACAACTCAGCCTTTGTTTATTTTCTCTGGAAGCCAAAATTGTTTAATGACCTTTATGCTTATGTAACAGTTTTGCTGTGTTTCCTCTGTATGTTATAATGGAGTTAATTATTATTATTCTCTACTAAATGTAAACCAGAGAAAATTGTGTTGTGTAACATTTGAAACTATTCAGATTTCATTATGTTCAACTTTCTATATTAACTGAGATTACTTTTCTTGAAGGTTGCAGACTAAACAGCATATACATGTTTAAACTGATAGTTTGGGGGGATAGAGCATCTTCATATCTGTCAATTTTCCCATATTTCATTGAATATTGACATCAAAGGATTGCGTATTCCTTTAATGGCAATTATGAAGCCTTTATATTCTTAAATAACTAGAGATTCAAAGAGAATGTACAAACATTTAAATAATTTTTTCAGAGTTATAAGGTACCTACAGACTATACAACTTTCCTAGAATTTGGAATATTGTTGAGAGGAGGTTAAGATTAGAAAACATAATCTGCCAATTTATAATTTCCATTCTCATGATTATCCCAGGATTTTGGTTCCTATTACAAACATCATGGGGTCTTACAGAATTAGATTCCAACAGTAAAGGAGACAATTTAATACAGAAAAGGCTTTTAGACCACCATACAATAATTTCTTAAGAGTATGGGTTGGGGTGGGAGTGTTTAAATAAATTCAATTAAATTGTCCTTTGGGATTTAAAACATTAGCTATGCAACTAGGTAAGTTGGCTAATAAGAAATAAAAATATATATATATATATATATATATATAATTTCTCAATGACCTCTCCATGGTGATGTGAATATATAGCAACATAGTGGCAGTCCAATCCCTAACAACAGCTTGAAATTTTTCTCATGCTAGGTTATCTGAAAGAGGATGTATACTCAAGAGAGATTCTTGGGAACTGGCACAAGCAAGTCCTGGTAACAGAAAACACATCAGCAGTTGAGCTAAGAGGATAGTTCAGCATGCTACCTCCTACCCATAATGTCCTCTGTGGATAGAGCAGTCATGTCATCAAAGTTCTTGAATTCTCACCAAAGAGATAGAGAAATTCTCAGTGTGGAAAAATACATCTTTGCTTATTTACCAGGATTTATTTTGTAAAAGATAGGTAATGTTAAGAGTTACATCAACAACAATAAACAAAACTCCATGCAAGGGAGCTCGGTCAACAATGCAATTCTATTTTATCTCAACAAGATGACATGGCAACATAATGGAATCTCTTTAGTTAACTATTGTAGTTGGGGAATATGTAACTGTACAGCAATACTGATAACACTACACTAATTGTGAATTTTGCCAACAGTGCTTATACTTGCTCTGACATTTAAAGTAATAAGATGGGGGGTTCCATTGTATCTTGGCAGTAGGGCAGAATGTAACCCTCATCATATTTTTGTTTTTTCAAAGTTTCTCTTTCATTTTGTAATGTTTACTATGCTTCAAGTTTTATATAAAAATAGCGTATAAAATACAAAGTACAGGTCATAACTCTTATCATATTACTTTTAACCAACTGAATGTCCAGACAGCCGTAGCATATTTGAAAATTAGATCTACTGCTAAAAGCAATCAAGCAGAACAAACCCCAAAGAGCTCTGATCTTGAGTTTACTCCACATGGATAAAAAAAAAGTTTTGAATAAATGAAGAAAAGTATACAATATACTCGTTGACTGCTTTGGATTTACTCAATATAGATAATAAACAGACTATTTAATTTGATGTAAGATATCCAAAATGTTTTATTGGTTAAAGCATGACAACTATTTCCTGTGCTTTAGCCCATCAATAATGCAAAGGGCTGTCTACTTGACTTGTTTATAGGCCGAGAAAAGGTATACTTGTGGTTCAACCAATAGAGCATATTACATACCTTTCTTGGTTTAAGGAATATACTTCTTTCAGTACGAGTTTGAGGGGCACTTGAATTACTTATAACATTCGCTGTGTACCACTTCCAGTTTTTGGATCAATCTTTCTTATTCACATGAGGTTAACTCAAAAGCAGGCCATTCAAGGTTTGTTCTACTTGACTGCTTTTTAGCACTTTAGGCATGTTGTCAGCTGGTTTTAACAAGTATTTTCACTTCCAATATTTCATAAGATTCATATTCTTTGCTGTATATGATGTGGGTAAGGGTACTTTTTCCGAGGTCAAGTCCTTATGTAAAATTAACCCAAGATCTAATAATGCACACAAAAATACCATTGTTCTACCAACACACAAATCCAGCACTCAGTTGAGGTAATCAAATATTCAAGAAAATATAAACAAACATAAAACTTTTATCATTAACTCGCACAAGCTAGTGCTATAAAATAAAAATGTCTATCTTTAACTGCCATTACACTGCTGCCACTTAATCCTGATACTGTATGATCATAGTTAACCATTTTCCCATTAATGTATTACAAGCAAATAGGGCAGGCATTGTCTAGAAACATGTTCTTAGCATACACACACCAAAACCAAGTAGGGCGCACTGAATTAATGAGGCATTTACATATTACAGCATACACATAAACATTAATATTTGAAAAACCAAGTATGAAATTAGTGAAAAGTACTAAGCAACATATGAGACACAAATATTGTCTGTAACAACTGGGAACTTTCTAAATGTAACAAATTCTTAAATGAAAACTACATAGCTGCACATTATGAATGAGATTCTGCACTGTGAAGAGGCATCTTCTGATGAAATGAGAAAAGCATTCACTGCAATTCTAGTTAGTTATATATCAAATGCAAGATATACTGAACATTTTTTAAATTCTAACAGCCTAGAAAAAATGGTTATGTTAATGGCAAAAGTATTAGGAAAAGTCTCTCATATACCTGTCCATTTGATAAAGTTCTCATAAAATGAACTGCCGCAAACTCACAATTGTTTTATGAACATATGACACAACAATGGCAAGTATAAAGCACATTTGAACATTAAGAAATATGGCACTTGCTTCCAGAGGTGTTAGCCAATCAAATTTAAGTTTCTTTTCTTAACACTGAAAATGTCTATAAATGTCAATATATATCCAAAGTATTTTGGAGCTTCAACAGAAACACTAACAGGAACTGGATTTATTTTATTCTCTCTCTATATGATCAGAGTCTGGACTTATGTGCATTTTGAATAAAATTTATAGACTAAGAACCAGAAATAGTTTGTGTTTATATTTCCAGTAGTTTTAAGTAAAGCGAAGTGAAGGGAGGCATTTAAATTGCAATTCATGAAATCTTCTATTCATGGAAAATCCAGTATCAGGCACCTGAAAAGTAAAATGTAACTGGAAACTTAGTTTTTCTCTATCATTATTATGTTTTGAGTACAAGCTTCTATATAAATTTTTTGTATATTGTACATCCGGCAAGGCCAGTCTTGCTGATTGACACATTAGAACAGATATTTGTGCAATAGCTACAAAAAACAGAACTTTTAATCTGGATGCTTATGTTTAAATTATTTTATACACTGCTATAACATTCCCTATAATGTGGCAGGTAAAACTTCTCACTTATAGAGCTGGCTTAATCTGTCATTGTTACCAAGCTTCCAAAATGGATGAACAAGTGTTGGCTTATTTCAACAGTTGTTCTTGTACCTACACTATGAAATAAGAGGCAAGTATTGTTGAATTATGTCTTCTCTTAGATAAAATATTACTTTGATTTTACTGAAAATGTGTGTGCTGATATGCTCCAAAATTTACGGCAAATTTTACCTTGCTTTTGTTTTGCTTCATTCTTTGTACAAACCTTCGGAATTTCCTAGTATTGTTTTTTGTACCATTATAGAGCCAATATGTTAACTTCGCAATTTCTGCTCCTCGTTAAAAATTTAGACAAATGTGTAGGTTCATGCATTTTAAAACTAATACTGTAAAACACCAATAATTTATAAACATATATTCATTTTGAACTACACAAAGTTGAGATATGAAAACACTCTTAACATGAACAAATTATTTAAGAAAGTTTCAGGGTGATTTAATGTTCTAATGACCTATATTTTCTTGAAAAACAGTGAATGGGGTTAGATACATTTTCTGCAATTGAAGGCTACAAATACTGGACAACACAGAAGATCCTAAGTGAACTTTGGAGGTAACAATGTAGTATCAAGGTGCAGAAAAATTGAAATAAAGTGAACAGGTGTCAGAGAGTTTGAGGTTTGTGTGTTTGGAAGAAAATATTTAAAAGAGTAATTATAATTTTCAAAATAAGGAAACCATGGAGGCCTTGATATGAAAAATAGCTTAATTACTATACGGGATTTTACAGCTGATACAAACTTAGGAAAAACCACTCCACAATTTGCAACAGAAACACATTATCTAGCAAAGTCGTTGAGCAAGAAATGCATTCCAAGAATTACCATCACAATCTATGATGCAGAAGACAGTGCCAAAAACAATATATAAATGATGTCGTCATTATGAGTGATTATTGTAATTTTTTCATTTGGTGTTGAATTTGACATTAAATTATCATTTAACATTTTTGTGCAGCTTTTTTTAAGCCTAAAGGAAACAATGTCCACCTTTGTAGTAGATTCTGTCACATTCAATAGAGCAAAATTTGTTAATTCAGGCTGAGGGTTGTCCGGATTAACAGAAATAATGAGGAACATGAATGACTTCATGATTGTAGTTGTAGTATTTAAAATGATCAATAATCTGCGCAAAATAACAAATCATTAGTGAACTGTTGATACCATGTTATGTACACAGCTTTGGTGCCAGTGGCCAATTATGATCAAGATTTTTATGCTGTATTTCAAGCCCAGCGTTACTTGTTCTTTTATTTTTTTCCTTCTTTCTTTTTACATCCAAAAAATTTTAACGACACCATATTCCACAGTAACAGTGGTAGCAGTATCTTGTTATGAATCTTTTTTTTCAGTTTCCAAGTCAATGAAAGATTTGTACTAATGCTTTCTTGTGGATTCTTAAATTACAAATGACCCTGAAAAGTTAAATACGAAACTGAGAGTGCAGATAAGACAAAATGCAAAATACTGGTCCTTTGCAATAATTATCTAAGAGAAGAAAAGTTTCCTCACCCTACAGATACAATACGCCTCATTTAAGCATAACACAAAGTCAACTAAACTTATGTATATGGCAACATATTTTAATTTTATTTTACAGATGTAACTTTCTAAAGATGTTAGCTTCATGAGAATGTCTGATTTAACAAATACTGTATAAATTCTTTTCCCGTGTCAACTCATACTTGGATTACGGTATATCTGGTTTCACAAAGTCCAGATGAACCAGGTTCTACGCATAAAGATGAGCAATTTGGACTTGCAAAAGCTTATATCAATTCACAAAGGTTAGATTTAGAACCCATGCTAGATTTATGCATATCATACAAATTATTCAAATTTAGTTATAGATAATACTCAGATTTTAGATGAATGGATAGTCAAACAGCTACAATAGCCTCTGGAAAGAAACTCTTCAGCTCTGCAATTCTTTAAGTTCCTGGGATTCATGTTTTCTTCTTCAACAGTGCTCATAAATCCAGACTTATGTCATCTCTCTAAAATTACAAGTATAAATAAAAACAAGTATGTCACATGCAAAGCTAAAATCACATACAAGACTTTCAATGTTTAACCCTGTATGCATCTCAAAACTGAATGCAGGAAGGAAAAGGACCAACATACACTACAACAGAACATTTTATCCAGAGGTTTTGAATTCTGTGCAGCCACATTCCTACTTCATAGAATGTCCAAAATCTACTATTGTACTTGTACATGTTAATCAACATATTACAATACTACAAATGAATAAATGTGTGATTACATTATAAAATAATTGTCAACACATAATCATATCTTTCTAAATTAAAATTCAACACATTGCATGAAAAAGGATATACATGTAACAGTACTGATAATAGTACTTGCGTTAACAAAGCCATTAAAATACAGAGATTCTGCAATGAACATACAATTCATTTAGCTAGCATTTATCCTGAGATATCTGCAACTGTAACAAAAGTAATTAACTTTACTTTAGATTACATCAGCTCCCAATCATGTGCTAGGTAGAATGTAGAAGCAAATAGCTCTACTTTTGCTGTTACACAGAACCACCATTCTTTTAGAGATTCTGATATTTAGATGAATCTATATATATATATATATATATATATATATATATATATATATATATATATATATATAGTGCATGATGGTTTGGATGCATGAAAGCTGCCCATGAAAAGCAATTCATAGTTAAAACAATAATCAATATTTTTTTTCCCCATTTCAGAAAGTAGTTTCTTGATGGTCAACAAACAACTTTAACAAATGCAAAACTATGGCTATACCTCCCTTTAATTTTTTGATTTCTTTGAAGTGTTGGCAACTTCATTATCACGCACACAACAATGGTGTTGGGGGAATTAGTAAGCAACAGAATAGAAGGCAAGAAAGACAAGAGTTATGGGGAAACCTAGAAAATAAGAAATCATTAACTTTCTATAGAATAATACAAAGAAATTGAGGAAAAGAAGCGTATGTTGATCATTGCAACATGCGGGAAAAAGAAGGATCCGCATGGATAGAATGAGGTCAATGTTATTAAGAGGGGCATCTGTGAATTGTGCAGTGAAAGAGAAAACATAGTACATTGTCTGAGAGAATGTAAAGAATTAATGCTTTGGAAGCAAAAACTGTGGTAGAAAAGTGGCACAAATTAGATAAAACTGTAACTATTGTCCATTCCAAACCAGAGTTCCCTCTGATGTAAACAGAAGCCGTGCTTCTGCTTGTCACGAACCCAAGAATATACTCTTACGTCAACGTAAATAGTTCCTTAATACATGTATTGTATTATGAAATATTAGAGCAGAAAAGGTATAGAACTGCACATTTTATTGCGGTTATAAGAACTCGTCGTTAAAGGTAATGGATATATACTAGCTGTTAAGAGATTACAAGATATGATTTTCGCCTGCTATTGCGCTAACGCCGAGAGTATCTTGCTTGTTAATAGCAACCTTATGCATGACTGCACTATCTTACATATACAAGAAATGCAGCAATGAATTCCCAGAGGCGCTATCTGAGTACCGAATAAACACTTTGTGTAACACAGGATATATGATAAAGTCATTCATAATACGCAGGCACACATATGCTCAGCTCAGGTCAAATCTTCTGATTTAGTCAGTTGGTATTTGAGTACACATGGCAAAGGAAGGTGCATGTAGTGTGAATAAACTGTTCAAACACAAAAGCGGGAAACAGTTAAAAAGTGGCAAAAAACAAACAGCTCTTCATATATTCAACTATTAGAAAAATATCCGACACTTGCATTAATGCATATTGTGAAACTAATATCGGATTTTACAGGCGTTTCAGTGAGAAGTGTAACCAAAGCGAGCATGGAATATAAACAGATACAATAGAACATAGAAGAGGATAAAATGTGGGAACTTGTTTTAAGTGCGACGGTGCTGTGAAATTGTGGATAAGCTTGTCATTATTTTGGAGAGTAGTTCTGATTCAGATATGGCAGCTGAATAATCTTCGGGGGATTCGGATTTGGTGTTACATCTTTGCCCGAGGATTGTGATTAACGTAAGTAAAATGTTCATTTCCGCAGACTTATATAATAGATTGTTACTTCATGTTGCATTTTGAACTATAATTCTCACGCAGGGCGCGTTTTTATAGATTTAAATAGTGTTCAACAAGCAAGTGAGAGGGAAACAAGCAGCCATTAGAGGCAGGGATTGCGAAATACTTTCGTGCGGATAATACAAAGAGTTTGTTTTCAGTGAAAGACACTCTGGTTTGGAATGGACAGTAGGAGCATCATTTGGGAGAGTCAATGAGATCTTTCATGAAGTTAAACCTCTATTAGCCATGTTTTGTTACCCCCTTATGCCATCTGATGGTGAATTGCAAGGTTCTCAAGTTCACCAAAACCAGAATAAATCATTGCAAAATAAATGAGAGTATGCCCATCTTATGACTACTCTGTATCGCAAGATTTTTGAGCCCAGAATCATGTGCAGGAAAATATAAAGAACTTCTAGTAAATTTATAGTTTAAAGAGACAGGGTAAGCTGTTAAAATGTTTTCTTCCTAAACAAAACAGAATTACTAAGTGGTGAATGATAGCTTATAGTTAACATGGGGGATAAAGATATGCCTTACACACTCAAGTATATATATATAAAATTTTTTCCATACAAACTCAACTAAATAGTAGGTGACAGATGCTAACATTTAATTTCCTTGTATTTCTTAACTTTTTTCCAGCATATTTAGATATTCTTTTCTCAGAAATCCAAATAAAAATATTTACTGAAACCTAGTTTTTGTTGCAAATATGTTCATGTGACATATAAGGCAAGTCACTTTTGTTTGTCCCCTAATTAAAATATCATCATTGTATGCTCACAAACTTATACAAACTTTCATATTTTAACTCAAGATTCTGATTTTTCAACATTTTTGTTTTTGTGAGGGAAGCATCAATTTTTTCAATAATCAAAAAGAGTCATTATAAAGTTTCAATGTGATGGTAACAGTTACAGCGCCCTCTTTTGTTTGGGTTGTGAGTGCCACTGTGTTGGCCAGCATGCCAAGGAACAGCTACCACAGATACTGTAATAAGGCAGCTGCCACATTGTCAGAGCTGCTATGGCTGCTGCATCCTTGGACTATGTGGTAGCAGCTTGCTGCGGGAAGAATGATTATGCAGCTGGGTCGGTAACTGATCTAACTTTGGCTAAGACGTTCCAGACTACAGAAGTTTCTGGAAGCTGGGCATGAATATAAAGGGAATTGTTTCTTAATGAGTTGCTATGCATTATAGTATGGTGAGTCTAGCTAGAGCTGCAAGTCTTGTTTAGAATTTTAATCATCTGTTTCAGTACTTTATAAATATGGCAGTGTTTTCCTTTGTTCAAGCTCTGCAGAACTGTGTCAAAATAGAAAAGTCAGCTATCTGAAAGCCTCCCCCTCTTAAAAAAAAGGTGGATACAAAAATTTAATGCGCCAAACATCCATTTGTTTACTTTACCACAGCTAATTGCCACAAATAAACATCTCAAATCCAGTTAATTTGTACATCGACCTTATTTTAATTTTCCATTCAGAAATGTTCTTAATGTTTAAGAGTGATTGCATAGGATTTTAGCTATTCTTTCCTGCAAATGGGTAAAAAGTATTTGATTTTAATCTCTGCAATTTTGCCTTTATCCTTTGCCATTTTCACTTCACAAATCTACTTTATTTGTGGAGGTATGGATAAAACACCATAAGAATGGCAGCAACTCTGTTTTGTTTTTTGCAAAATAATGTCAAATGTATGAAGTTTTATTTAAAATAATATCAAAATCAATCCCGCTTCTATATCAGAATTTAATAACATCTCTAGTAATCATTAACTGTTGATTGCAAAAGCAGTTAACCACGTGGTTCCATACTGCTAACCATTCATTTTATGAACATAATGTATTCATAAAACTAAGTATAAAGGCAGGAGTAAAATTAAAATTAAAAATAGTTACCAGAATGTTATGCTTAGGTAATATGAATTTCTAACTAGCACAAAAATACATCACTATGGATTTTCATGAAAAATTACTATCAAAAGATCATTCACAATTCTTTGATTAATGTAAATGCACAATAAAATATGTTGAGTAATGTGTAACAGCAAAAGGAAAATCTTCATTAAAATAGTATTAAAACAGAATATTGTTACTGCCAATAATGAAAATATAAGACCAAAAGCAGCAGTTACTCTATATGCAGTGTCAATGTAGCTTTGAAGCAAAGCATTTTTAAATATTAACATTTATTTTATATAAAAATGTAAGTACGAGTCCCCTCTGCAATAGATGCAGAAAAAATTGGTGATAGAATCACCAATGGCAGTGATTTCTGAAACTTATGGTGATATTTTATAATAAAACAAAATAAAGAGTAACTGCTGATGACATACCTAGAGTTCAGAAGGAACATATGCAGTTCATTTAATTAAACTCTTCTCTAGTTTCACATCTAATATAAAACTATATTTAGTGGCAAGTGTTGGTAACTAATGTAAAACTGTTATTTGCTGCTCTTGGAAAAATACTGTTAACTGTTTTTTACATGTTCTCACTAACCAACCAGATGCATTATCAGTCTACCAAGTCACAGCTGAAGAAGATTTCATGAAGAAATAACATCAAACAAATCTTTAAGAAGAACATAGCAGTAAAAATTTAACATCAAGTACTCACAATGGAAATCTAAAACTATAGCACTGATATGAAATTAATATTCTGAAAATAAAGACAATATGAACATAAGCTGCTAAAATAATAATACAATAAATACCACTCAAAACTTCATTAATGAACGCAAGAAAAACACAAAATACAGAAATGCTTTCAAAGAAGTTTCCTTCATACTTGGTTATGACCGATGGACAAGTTATCATCTGTTCCTAGGTTTTACGTATTTGCTGCTACTATTCTTGAAGAGACGATTCTATAGGTTTTTGGATAATTAAAAAAAATTGTATCTTTAAGTTTGTCTTCTTGCTAGAAATAAAAGGTTACAGCAAACTTTTCAATTTGCTTATATTTCACATGCCTTACATTTCTTTAAATTTAGTCTCCAAGTGAAAGAACACATGAGATACATTAAATAAAAGCAAACTGAAAAATCTGCTCCAGCTTTTCATTTCTGCAAAGAAAACCACAGCCTTTGGGGAGGAAGCAAAATTGGTCATACATTTTGACTACCCAGTGGAACTCATCATAAAATCTAGGAACAGGTTTCAAGAAGAATTGAGTGAAGAATCAGCAGCTGAACACAACAGGCGAGAATGAAGGCAAATGCATTTAATTATTCTTCTTAGGTTTATTAGTGAAGTTATGAGTGTTTTATTTAGTTGCTATGAATTCGCTTTACTGTGCTGTGCCAGGAAATGTTTATCAGCTGCCATAATTTTTGCCAAAGGGGCTATGATAACGGATGTTTCCTTTATTATGAAGTTACAGCAACATCATGTTTCTATAAAGGTTTAATTTCAGTACCACTTGTTTAAGTGTAGCATACATACATTGTGGCAACAGCAGAATATTTTACAAAGTGAAGCTGCCATCTGTTTATAACCAGTATTATATTTTTGTTGTTGGATGGAGCAAATTTAATACATTCATTCTTGTTGGATAAGTCTGCATTTTCAAACACCCAAAATGAAGAATGTCAGATACAATGCTGTGCATAACACTTTCATTTTAACTGGTAATGAGCTGTAACATTAATAGTAAAACAGTTACAATTAAAGGATATAAAATTCACTTATTAAATGAAAACAGGTTTAATTCTTTCACTGACATGAGGTTGCTTAGTTATTTATTTGCACACCTTTTTAAACATATAAAACAAATTTTCTCCAATGAAAATTTCAGGTATTATAGATGCAGCAATATTTCAAACAAATATATTGCTGCATATTTTCATCCTCAGTAGTTTTCCTAAGATAAATGAAAGGAAGCAAAGGAAAATAAGTAACTGATATGTGTCATAAAATTAGGGACACCATACTTTTTTGTTTACAACTGTAATTTGCACATGTTCTTCTCCTATGTGCTAATCCAACACAGAGATATTTTATGTAATGAGTAAATTACTATTGTAAAATAAAAACTGCACACAGCCTCAGTTATGTGTATGGTACTGGTGCTTCTTCAAACTGCAATTTGTTTTTTCTTCCTCCAGAAAGATTATATATGAGGTTTCAAGTATGAACAAGATGATTTTAAACTAATGGTTACCATATATACTTGCACTCCAACTCATAAATTAAGCCTTGTTTTATTTTCTATGATGCACAAGATTCATAAATATTTAATTTTGACACATTTTAATGGGATTTATTATAGATAATAGATCAATTGTAAAATTCTTATTAGCAACAACAGGGCCAGATTTTCTATGTTTAGATTAAATAGTGACTTTCAGGAAACTGGTCCCAAACTAGCTATGAAAATTCACAAGCATGAAAATGCTCCTAAATTTCAACAAATCCTCATAAAGCTAGTTTTGTATTTTCGCTCGCAGGCTAACATCAGTATCAGAGAAAGTAATCTAAATGGGTTGTCACTGCAATGTATACTATACATCAGGCTGACAAACCAATAATCCACTGAATATTCAGTATCATTCAATTATTTCTGTTTTTGCCATTGCTATAGTCCATTTTCAATATATTTGAGCTATCTCAGTATATCAGTATGAATGGAAACAAAAGTATCATGCCAAACAGTGAATGATGAGCGATTTTATCAGTATACTTTACATTTACAAAGAAATATAAAAATGAAGAACATGTGCAAGAGGGAATTAAAAGCAATCTACTTTAGCGTTAAAATAAGAGAATGAGTTCAGGAAACAATGTTCAACTCAGCAACCCTAACAGTTCAGCTTCAAGAGATTTACCCAAGTCTGAAATTACATTTATTTTCACTTTCTTTGTGTGAAAAACATTCAAAATTCACTTAGATGTCTTTTGCTATATTCACATTAAGAGGCCAATGTTCATCCGGCTATTCTCTAACCTTATACAGCAGCAACTTGTCTCCGAGCACAAGGATAAAGATTTTAAAATACAGAACTAATAATATGGAAACAATTTTAGATGCAGAGCCATTAGTATGTGTACTACTAAGCCTGTATGAAGAAGAAAAAACATATGCCAATAGGAGCTAAGTGCATTTGTGTATTTATACCATTCATGCCAATGAAAGAATTAACTCGGATGTTATTAAGCCAGCAGACTGGTGGAATACAAGAAGCAATGCATTAAGTAATATAAAGTAAACAATCAGATGTTACAATGTAGTGGTAGCCAAGTAAATACAAACGTCTTCTATTTTTTCTGTTTTACATGTGAGTACTTAACATTAATACTTAAAGATGTTTGCCATGATACAATCTAGTAATCTCTATATAAACTATTGACATATAACATATTCGTAACCTTCAATATTTTAACAATTTGTTTACATTATCATACTTATCCTTTATTATATACATCAATGTAACAGGGAAACAGTTAAGAAAATATGTGTCAACTAAAGAGAGAATTTGGCTATAAATTTAATTGCAATGAGGAACATTACTCATTTACATAATAAAATTTGAAATGCTTCGAGTTTTGGTATGACAAACATGCTTTTAAACAAGCAAAACTACAACATCCATAAACATATTGCTACTACCTTCAATCTCGACCCAAAAAAAGGTCTGAATTATAGGTCGACTTGTTTAGAAAATCTTGGCACTGCTATTCCTCAACATTTAAACCATGCGCAGCGATATTGATATTAAACATTGTATGCCTGATGCATATGAGATTCTGTTGAATGAAAGCTAGATGCATTAAAGCGAGTAAAGATGTAGTGCCACCATTATAATTTTGTTTCCCACCCTTTATTGTACAACTGATTGATTTTAATTCTTCTCAAATATTCATCCCACTTAGTAATGACACTCTTAATGACAAGCACTACTCCCTAAAGATTCATATTTTTTATTATAAGCACTACTCCCACAAAGATTCATATTTTTGATGCAAGCATTACTCCCTCAAAAATTCATATTTTTGACAACAAACACTTCTCCCACAAACATGGTTCGTCTTTGTTGGAAATGAAGCGATTGGAGTTGACAACTAACATTCAATCTGATGCATGATATTACTTCATTTTTGTAATTCTTTACTCTAAGCTATTCATTTTATGGTTTCCTAGTATGCTTTCCTGCAAATGTAACTTTTATTTATCTGTGCCCTGAAAAAGGACAGACTGTTATTTTTACTGTATTTACACCTATTGCATTATAATATAAAAAATTCCAAAGTCATTCTTGAAAATACATATAACAAAATTGTTTCCCTTTTTTTTATCTACATCTTAACTGTGTAAATATGTTATATGTCAAAAAAGGATAACTATAATGTACTTATAAAAACTGTTTAACTTCATTATAAAAATATCAAGAGAGGAATAGTCTACAATTGGGTGATAAAAGTATAAAATAGCTTCATTTTCCTCCCTTTGAAAAGGCACTTTATCACTGCAATATGTAACATCCTATATATGTTATGAAAATAGTTCTTTACTCTTGTTTTATTTAACTGTTCAAGGCAAGAAAGGTTTTTAACTGTAATTAGCTTAACATACGCATAATTCTAGTAGATGAAAAGTAATATAAATATCAACACAATTAAGAAAAGTGTTATCAACAATCTTAAATCAACAAAATCTTAAATGAAACCTCAGCTAAAGCATGAACAGCTCAGCATGATGGATGTTTTATTAGAACTCGTATATACTGTAAAAATTATACTTTTGCAATCTAGTGTACATGCAAACTAATGGAGCAAAGGAAGAAATCAAAAGGTAAAGAATACCAAAATAATCCACTTCACTGAGGTTTCCTGTAAAAATAAAACATTATTGCTGACATTTCTCAATACTGCCTCTTACATTATATATTACTTTAAACATAAAAAAGGAACCCTATGGTGAGTGAAAGGTTTGTGCGAATGGGTGGGTTTAGTCTTCTTTGGTTTGATACTTATCAGCAATATGATGCAACATGTACTCCAAGGCTGAAGAAGTATTTGTAGCAAACAGCTGGCGCCACATGTATTCATGCAAGAGAATGCTGCCTTTAGGTTTTGGCAGATCCTGTACCTCATCACATACTTCCACAGCAGACTGCCAAATTGTTTCTGGAACAAAGTAACATCACATTTATTAATATACCAAAAGAAGCTAGAAAGTGATGTATTTTTAAATTTACTTAAGGTGAGTCGAAACTAGTAATACAAACATCACTTATTTATAATAATAAAGTAATCACCTATTTTACTCACCTGACATGAAATGAGTAAAATAAGTGATTATAATATTATAATAAATATTTTGTGACAACACTCCAGTTATCTTTTTTTTAAAAGCATACAAATTCAGGAGGACATGTTTCATGATCAATAAATTGCATTGTCAGCTTCTTCTCCCTTGTCGCTTGTCTATCTGTGTCGCTAGGGTTGCTCAAACGATGGACTGGTAATGAATTGTTCACTATAGTATTGCCATCTACTGGAAGTAAAACAAATTTATTGACAGAGTCTTTTGACAATATTTCATCTTGAAGAATAGGGACAGCGTAATGAATTTTGAAATACTGCCAACAGACTGTCAACAAATTTGTTTTACTTCCAGCAGATGGCAATACTATGGCGAAAAATCCATCACCACAGTGACACAGAGGCACAACGTGGATAAGGCAAAAGAAGCTGACAATGCAACTGATTGATTACAAAATATGTCCTTCTGAATTTATATATTTTGTAACGGAACAATTGTATATGTTTTAAGCCCCACGTTGGTGCGGCAATTTGCGATGGGATTCTTACAAATGTTTGTTTACATCACGTGTGTTGAAGCCATCTTGTGACGTCGCTCTTTGTTTGGTTCGTAGCTCCCTCTGGCGTAGCAATTTGTATCAGTTTTGAAATAATTCACTTTAAATGTTCTCCGGCTAGCTATTTAGGTCGACATTTAACTCTTGCAGGGTGTGAATCGGAAAGGAATCTTTTATCCAGAAATTATACTGACGAAGAAATTGGTTTTATAATTTTTATTGCCAAACACGTTCACAAACACTTTTACATATTAATCTGGATACTCGCCAAACTGAAACTGTTTGTAATAACTTCTTATTTATCACGTTTAACTCGCATACTTCAACTTTATGTAATTTTTTTAAATGTATAATACTTTATAATAATTCTCGTAATTCTGCTGCGTGTAACTTGGCGAAATAAATGAACTGAGAGACCGACGTGTAGAGTACTGAGAATTCTGTTGAACTGGGGGGCAAGCTACCTCGAACCTACACTATTTATAGGCCTGCATCAAGATACGCCTAAAGATTATAAATGAACTGCTATTGGCTAATAAAACGCGCCAACATTAGCGTCTATATTAATATCCAATGAAAACCACTAATACATATTGCTTTAGGAAATGTTCTAGAAGCTTCTACTGAAAAGGCGCGAAACATTACGTAACTTCCTGGTTCCCGGTAATGATAAACAACTCACCCCATCGCTGCATTATTGCGTTATTGTTGACAGTTTCAGTAAAGCCGTATATTATTGTTTACCAATAATAATTACAATTAATAAACCTCTGAAATCAATGTCACATAAAAATACATATTTATATTACAATTATTATTTACATTTAAGTAATTTATGATACAAATTACCGTATCAATTTTTAAAAAAGATAAGTAAAGGGGTCGCCACAAAATATTTATTTTAATATAATTTTGTGTTGCTTCACTATTGCTAGCTTCAATATTTACTTCCTAAAATAATGTAATTCTGACTCACCTCACACAGTAAATTTTAAAATCACATTTATTGCTTATAGCCCATAAATGTAGATCATTTAGATTCAACTAAGGTTTACAGATAATCAGTTTTCCTAATTCTTCCCTTACATTAATGTTTACATGATGAAACCCATATATAACCATAGTTTGGGACAGATATGATCAAATTAAATGCAGAATACTGTTTCACTTACAAATTAATACAAACTAACAAGCAAGGAGGCTAAAATAAATAAGTTAGAATAGATGGTTTTACTTATATACTGTAACATTTATCTAGTTTAGCTACATAATAAAAATACTATCAACCTCTAAAATGAGTCCTGATTTTGTAAAACAGTTTTATTTTGGCAACATCCATATCATTTGAAATAACTGACTCTCTTCAATTGCTTTTACGCATGGTCAAATTTTCTGCTTATAGCATTTTTCTTAACTTCTTTACAACAGCCACTTCATTCCATAGTCCAAACTTTAATCACTGCTAATTTTGTTTCCAAATTTACTAACTAGAATAGAGGTTATTACTTTATATCCACACACTTAAATAACTGGATATGTTTTAATGCTGTACTTCATGCTTCCAACAATTCAAAGAAATTCCCTTCATGAGTTCATCAGAAGCACCTGCTATCACTCAGAGGAATCATTAAAGGCTGGTTTGCAATATACAAGAGTGGTAACCAGAACAAGGACAAAGTTGAAACACATGAATTCTAATGGGAGCGTTCTCAATCGATGGGAAGCTTTCCCAAGCCCCAGGAATGGGAAACAAGATTTGGCCAAGTTTTAACTTTCTCGTTCTCGGGCACAGCATGTTAGATCCATATTGTGCATATTAGACTCTTCACTGTAGAGGTTATTCTAGGCAGCTGTGAAATGAAACAACCGCTAGTGCTCTCTATAGTCGCAAGCTGGAAAAATGAAACTGGAAGAAATTAGCAGTATACATGCTTCCTAACACCTGCAGATTCATTGATGTTGGTTCTTCTGGTGAAGTGGTCATCTGTAGTTTGTTTATATGCAACCCAAAATTGCTTATTTCCTAAAAAACAAAGGCAAAAGCTACAAAGAACAGCAAAACCTGGTAGAAATTAACAAAGAACAATAAACAACTTTAATGTATGCCATTAAATAAAAGAATGAAAGCTTGATATGACAAGAGGAATCAAAATGTAATGGATATGCATTTAGATAATGTTTTAACGCTGTACCCATCTTGAAGAGGATACCTATTTTATATAAGCTCTTTAACTGCTTCAGCGATGGCCATTTAAACCCTGCAGGGACCGGGAATGGATACCCAATAAACAACGCAAGACAATTCAATTGTTAAATGGGGTAAAAATGCTGAATAAATACACATTCATATCTTCCGTATTTATTAAGTTATCTTAATTAAACAAAAACTGGTTTAAAGCTCATTAAAGGTAGTATACATCTACGGCATCAACAAAGTGTAAACTATTTTAAAAAATGTTGAAATATCACTACTTTGTTTCTCTGTAGCAAAAGCCATTTGTGCGTCAAACACACTTAATTTGTGAGTCAGCTTCTTGTTTGTGCGTACGAACGATTTAGGTGCCTCAGCGATGTGTTCTCCAGTTCAAGGTTTCATGCTTTTGTTTATATTACGTGATAATGTACTTCTGTGTATTGAAACATGCCAGCTACAAACAACGCAAACCTGTCTGTCAGCATTTGTATGTGCCTATGTCTTAGAATATTACACAACCGAAGTGTAGGGTAGATGAATGCAGTGATATTTTCATTCAGTCTAGAAAGCTTTCGTGTTCTGTACTGAAAAGCACATTTGAAATGGTTATATCTCAGTGCTAACCATGGCTCCAACTAGCAATGTAGCAAATCAATTAGGGAGGGTAGTTACGGCATTATCCAATTGCAGCTCTAAGATTTTGATGATTGACACTGGAAAAATAGATCTCACACCAAAATGTCAATTTTCAAGCCTGATGTTATTCAGGAGTACAATATGCATATGGGGGTGTGGATCTAGTAGATAAGGTATTGCAAGCATATCCCTCTTTACGAAAAACAGTTAAATGGTATAAAAAGTATTTTTGCACCAGTTGGATATAACCATATACAATTGTTTGGTAATTTGGAGAGCTCTAAACCCACACAAGACAATGACATACCTGGACTTCCACATATCAATAGCGCGTAGCCTAATTGAGCAGTATAATATTCAGAGGCCTCTTCATACTGGGGGTAAGAAATCCACAACCCCTGTACATTGAAGGAAAACATTTTCCTAAAAGGATAGCACCCACCGCAAAAAAGTCACGTCCATTTCGAAAGTGTCTAGTGTGTCGCAAAAAAGGTGTTCGCAAGGAAACCAATATGATTTGCCGTGAATGTGATGTGCCCTTGTGTGTTTATCCATGTTTTGAGGTATACCATTCTAGAAGAAACCTTTAAAGGTAAGCCTTGATATCTTATAGAATTTATTTAAATTTATTACAAAAGAGAAAAATTATAAGAATTAGGGTTAAATAAGCATTAAATGCATGCATACACAGGACGTCTATTGACGTCCATATCCTTTCTCCTGCATTTTAACATGGACATCATATGACGTCCATATCCCCGAAAGGGTTAAGGATGCTGCCGATTTGGTAGATTACATACAGATTACCACTGGAGGAGGCAGATGTAGAATTGTTTCCAGAAGCATGTCTTTGATGTGTGTGTACTTAAATGTTGCTATGCTTTAGTGTGTTATGTATGTTTTTTATGATTCAAAGTACTAATAATTACATATATTCAAACTTTGTAGATCACTTTTACATATAATGATATAAACTGATAAAACTTATTTGCATTGCCAGAGTATTTGGGTGCACACAAAATATCTTATAAGTACTCACTGCTCTTATTAATTATATCACTGGGTAGATGTCCTCCGTGGACTAGTGGTGCCGCGTTAGCCCCTAGTTCCCAAGGTTACAGATTCAAAGCCGGCGAAAGGTGATGGATTTTTTCGGGCATAAAAATTCTTAGCATGGCTTCCTTCGGAAGGGAAGTAAAGTTGGTGGTCCCATGTCGTAGATTTACATCACGTAAAAGAACCTCAAGCCTGATAAAGAGGCCCCTGAGCAAAATTACCGGTCTTTCACGCCCAATATAGAATGGGACCATAGTAGTTAAAGAGCGTCCATAAAAAAAAAAAAAAAAAAAAAAAAAAAAAAAACTGGGTGGATAATACTGTTCTTGTTAGTGATCTGAGGTAATAACTATACTTCTGTATGATTATGGCACTTCTTTAATGATGTTTTACATATCATCACACGTAGCTTCTACCTACCATGAGAGCATGGTACAAAGAAACTGAAGAATTTGCAATGGATTCCATGACATTCGTCTATCTATGCCTAAGAGTATAAGAGCTTGGCTTCCATTGTCTATTATAGCGACGTATCATACGTATGAAATGCTCTGTACCATGGATAACTTATAGCTTATGTTCTTAATATATTGTTAAAGAAGAATATGTTTTGTTGCCTCTCATATAAAATTCACATTGTTACAATCTTTATAAGAACTTATGTCTTCTAGCTGTAAGCATGAAAACTTCTGGCTTTGCTTTTAATGTTATTAACATACATGTATTGTGGTAACATATAACTCTTTGAAATTATTACATTTATATTGTAGGATGGTAATATAATTGTATTTGTCGTGAATAATTAACTAACAATATTTAAAATATTTAAACTTGGTTAGTAGGGGCTAAGTGTTTTTGGGTTAGTAGTGGATACCATCTCAGTTTACTATCGAATTTTGAACGTTGACTAACCCACATTATGTTGGCTGAATTGGAAGAAGCTGAAAAAATATCATTGGTCAGTTAAAAACAAATAAATACAAATGCACAAAACCAACTTTCCACTTTGTGAATATGATCATCGATCGATATGCATTCCCATTCTTGTTACCGTTTTGGTTACCATTCTCGGTTATTGTTAACCAGCTTTTAAGGTCAAGATGCACATTGTTACAGTGGCACATTTAAATTGCTTCACTACTCTGATGAATGACATGTCATTTTAAGATAGGAAATTTGCAGAATTGTAGAGAAACATTGCTTAATGTAGATTTATCATTGCATTCAAGGTTTGATTGTACACTGTTAATACAAGATATTTTACAATGTAAGTATAAAAACACAAAAGCATTTTCATATTCAAAATAGAATTAGTATAAAATATAGATAAGCACTAGTCGGCCACTTCTGATGATGGGAGCAATTAGCTCTTGATGCTGGTGAAGTTGTAAAACATGTAAGTGATGTTAAGTGTTTCAATTCCGACACAAATTTTCTATATAATTATAAATTCAAAATAGAAGCTTAAAAGTAGGAGTCAAAGGCTCCAAACATAGGCCATAATACACTGTACACCATAAGAGATGTGAATACAACACAAAAGAGAGAAACATGGAAATAACTGTTCCTTGAGTCATGTTTATGTGCGCGTCATTACTTCTCATTCTGTGCTTATCTATTATGAAAAGAATAGTGCCAAACATGTTAGAGAATAAGCTGTGAAAATTTTTTGTTATTGAAAGTATTCATGCACGATTCCCTTGCTCTCAGATTGTATATAAGCCTTTAAATACTTAGGGAATTTCAACGTGTATGAAACTTATTAAACTCAAATTATAAATGATTCCTTCAATTGCTTTTGTTAATCATGCTTAAAAAGTAAGAATCAGATAATTTCCACATATAATATGATCTATATTGAATTCTTGCCTTACAACAAGTTCAAATATGCATACTCCATGATTAATAATTATAATGGGTCATCAAGAACTTCCTCCGCACTTTGCTGCTGGCCACCGCTTGATAAAAGGTTGGCATCCCTAGGTTTATCGCATTCGATTCCGACGGGATGTTATGATTATCAGCGTTATCAGCGGCTGCGAGCGCATAAGTTGTTTATTGTATTGGTTAGTATGGTCTACTATGCTGTGAGTTTGATGTGTGCCTGAAGCGAAATCTATGTATTCTACAGAGGAACGTGTGTTTCTAATGGAAAATGTTTTTAATGAATGTGGAAATTATACTGAGAAAGTGAAACAAAATTTCGTTGTCAGGTTTCCTAACTCAAAACTACCGCACCGAAATAATGTGCGTGATTTATTTAATAAATTTCGGGAGTCAGGTTCTGTGCATGATGCTGTTAGAAGTGGAAGACCGAGTGTGCTAACAGAAGAAAAACTATCGAATATATCGGATAGAATGCTTAAAAGTCCACAGAAATCAATAAACAAATTGGCCCAACAATGTGATATTTCTTACGGTTCCACATACAAAGCAGTCAAAAAAGAACTAGGTTTGTATCCATATAAAGTATCAGTCGTCCACGAATTAAAACACACAGATCACGGGAAAAAAGTTCAGTATTGTGAATGGTTTCAGAGGTTTATTTTGCACCATGGAATTGATGTGTTAGATAGAACATTTTTTACTGATGAAGCTTGGTTCCACTTATCAGGATGCGTAAATTCACAAAATACGCGAGTATGGTCTATTGAAAATCCTAATGCAATTCGGAAACCCCTTCACATTCAGAGAAAATTGGTGTATGGCGTGCGATCTCTCGCTCTCGAATTATTGGGCCAGGTTTTTTTCCAAAGTCAATTAATTCAGATGCTTATTGCTTGGATATTCTTTTTCCATTTATTTCATAGCTAAATGAAGATGAAGTGAACGGTGCATTTTTTCAACAAGATAACGCCACTGCTCATACATCACATAAATCCATGGGACTGTTAGTGGAATTTTTTGGGGAAAGACTAATTTCTAAAGGTCTGTGACCTCTGCGTTCTCCTGATCTTTCCCCTCCAGATTATTTTCTTTGGGGAGCTGCTAAAGCTTCGATCTATAAGGACAATCCAAAAACAATCAATGAGCTGAAAACAGTAATAGAAGATTACATAACATCTATAACAAAGGAGACATTAATTACAGTGTTCGAAAATAAATTAAAGCAATTGAATTTGTGTCTTCAAGAAAATGGTAAACATTTTCAACATCTTCTTTAAACACGTTAGTTGCATATTATTTTTCTACATTACCTTTCATGCATGAATATAGTGAACCTAGCAGTTTTCTTAACCAGCGAAACATTTTCACCATACGCTCGCGCCAGCCAGTGCTGCCACCAGAATTCCCGACTCTAGGGAAATCTTGGTTACACGGGAGGTGCGGAGCGACTTCTCAATGACCTGTTATTTTATTGTATGTATTTAAATTCTCATGTTAAAAAAATTATTTGTAAATTAGATGCTAAAATTGCATTCTAATATGAGACAGAAATAATTACTTGTAATACACATGTGTAATAGCAATTGACAAGAACATGGAAATATTGTGTGTGCGTGTGGTGGAAATGCCAAAACTATTCAGAAGTTATTGCAATCTCTTTCCATATAGGAAAACTTTAAAATCAAAGTATCTACCTATCTGAAGAATAAGCCAGAAGAGTGTTAAAATAATCAAGATTACACAAAGTTTTGGTAGAAAGAATAATTGCTAAATATATACAATGGCAGCTTTGGCCAAACAGTCAATCATTGCAGTTGAGATTCAATGACTGGAGTTTATTTATTGATGCCTCAAAAAGAAGTCTAACGGCATTTAATTGCACAACAGAAGTGCATTTTCCTCAATACCAGTTGCACATCCTGTGTTCTAAAAGAATCTCATGAAAATCTGGAGAGCATTTTAGAAAGAATTAATTACCAGGAACATCAATGCCTATTGTGTGGAGATTTAAAGGTATTCAGTATTAACTTACTAGGGCAGCAAGGAGGATATACAAAATACCCATGCCTTTTATGCTGGGACAGTAGAAATAGGGTTAAACATTGGGACGAGAGAAAGGCCTAAGAAAAATTTTAATGCTAGGAGAAAAAAGTGCCATTCATACCAGTTTAGTTGATTCAAAGAAACTGTTATTGCCTCTTTTGCACACAAAGTCTGTATAACCCTATATTAAATTCAAACTGACGTGATATAAAATATACCATTATTTATTTGTTTATTTATTTAAATGTTTCTCCTTACACCTTAGGAATCTAAAACATACCATTATTTATTTATTTATTTAAATATTTCTTCTTACATTTTAGGAAAATAAAACATCCATATGTGCCCCTCCATGATCTCTGCACAGTCGAATACAGCACCATGTTCTCATGCTCTGAGCCATTCTTTGGAATTGTTGCAGCATCCGACCTAACAAGATTAACACATCCCTCCAAATCATTTGATAATCCATTGACATTCAATTAATGCCAACACCTCATTTTCAGATACACTTTGATGTGTTTCCTCATGGTTGATTCCCCAACTCTAAAGCAAGTTTCCATATGGATTTGACCGGAGATTGTTCGTTAAGATTTTACCAAGTCAGTAAGTCCAAGTCTGGTGGGTGGTCTTCCACTTTCGGCGTGTTGCGAACAATGCTCGTTAAAAATGCTTTCTTTTCCCACACTAACGTCTTCTTTGTCAGTGCTCTTTCACAAATCGTGCAATGAAGTCATCAATGACATTTTTAATTGATTTGCCATTAATTTGACGGTCATGAACCCAAACAGCGGCCACCAAGCATTCCTCAATTGTGTAATCACTTGTATCAGACATTCTTTCAATATCTTGTTATCAACTAATTTGCAGTCACATGAAGCATTGCATCACTAACAATCAAACAGCAACAATCGAAATTGATAACAATGGGTATTTGACAGGAGAATATATACCAACCTCAGGGGAAAAAAATTATTCATGTACTTTTGAATTTAACATAGGGGTATAGAGACTTTCTGCGCACACTGTAAAACTTGGTATTATGAAACAATTCATGAAAGCAATGGACAAGAATGGTTTGTGTTTCAAATAACTGAGCAGTAAATTTTCTGTGATGTCTGAAGCTAAGATAAAAGAGGATATATTTGATGGACCTCAGATAAGACAGCAAATGAAGGAGAGTGCATTTTCAGACACTATGAATGGTAGAGAACTCCAAGCATAGTGTGCTTTCAAAGAGGTAGTCAATAATTTTCTTGGAAATATAAGATCCGCGATATGAAGAAATTGTGAAAAATATGTTACAAAAACTACAAGTTCTCAGTTCTCCGAGTTTACAACTTTACTTCTTGTATTCTCATCTAGACTATCTTCCTGATAATTTGGGATCCCTTAGTGATGAACAAGGTGAAAAATTTCTTTAATAAATCAAGGAGATGGAGAGGAGATATCAGGGTTGGTGGATCATTACGATGGTAGCGGACTACTGTTGATGCTTGAAAAGGAAAGTTGCTCAACCAGGACATAAATGTAAATCAACACAGACATCCTTCTGGGAAAAGAAAAAGTAACATCAACCCTTCTTTTACAGGTATGTAGGTATTTATTTTTATTTATTACTGAGAAATGTTGCATTCTGTATTTATTTTATAATACACGTTTTTACATAAAAAACACCATTTTCATTATAGCCTTTTTTTAAAAAAAACAACTCAAGTGATAGAGAAAAAGGAAATCACCATTCAGTTTAACACATCTAAATTAGTTAATGTCATCTTTCAGATCTCAAACCAGTGAACAAAAATTATATTTTGCAGGACAGTATAGTTATTGCCATGTAACAGTTATAATTTTAACAGGGCTGCAACATCGGATTTATGTTTATTTAGAGACGTCCTATAGTCGACTGTTTATAATGAGAGGGTTACCTGTACAGTTGAGTCAAGTGTATTGCCGCACAGTATTCATGTAGAGAAAATGCCGAAGGAAAGGGTAAGAGTCAACAACATTGCAAAACTATATATTGGAGTATGGGGAACATGTTTTCTATATTCTTAATGAAAACATTTATTGCAAACTGTACAATAGCCCAATTGCTTCTGCACATGTTAGGTTGAGTAATCTGCGAAGACATGTCAATGACAGAAATTCAAGCGTTGTGTTGCAAAATGTGAGGATAAACTGCTACGGCAACAGTCACCTCTATCAAATCAAATTTTAATGAAGAACTATGCACAGCATTTGTTTCCGCCAATATTCCGTTATATAAACTACAGGATACAAAGTTGTGGGCTGTAATGCATTGCAATAAATTGACATAGAACCTTATCCATATGCACATTGTGTTGTAACGTTGTGCATTAATGATTTAATAAAGACATTTCAGTTAAATCAGCTGTATATGTTATAAATAGTATTGCAAAAATAAAGTATATGTTCACAAGACATGTGTAATTCTTCTTGTTTAGACTGTACTGCATGCGGTCAATGTCAACCCTTATTGCTATACCCTATTCTATACGCTTTCCTCCACATAATGACTCTGATGTCACAGCTCTACTTATGACTCTCCAACCATGCTTCAACAAACTATTATTACAAAAGCTTATTCTTCTATCTACTTCATATTAATCGAGATAAAACATTTGCAGAAAAGGCTTTATTACAGATTTTCTTGTAGATACAAGAGGATCACAGAAGTACAGTAGGCTTAAGCAATAGTCAAATCTTTCAAAAGTGGGTTACTATGTGATGGTTTTGAAATTCTGTTCTCTTTGCACGAACATGGAAAAAAAAAAAAAAAAAAAACATCTGTGTTACACTCACATGACTTTCTCTACTCTTGTGCAAACTATTTTTGCAAACTCTTATTCTCCATCTATTTCATATTAATCGAGATAAACATTTGCAGAAATGATCTTTTGACATGCAAAGAGAATTACATTTCACACATAGCGACCAGTTCTAAAAATATTGGACTATCGCTTAAGGCCTACTACGTTCCCCTTGTTTTGTATTTGCAAGGGCAATATAGAAATACAGTAGCCTTTAAGCATATACATATCTCTTAATAGCTGGTTGCTAGGTGCAGCACCATTCTCTTTGCCTCAGATTAATACTCTTTGCATATACAAGACAAAAAAATGAATAACGAATTCCCATTTGAGAAAATAAGTATTGAAAAATTTAAGGGAATAACAAGCAATATCTCGAAAATGGTTCACTCAACAAAAAAAATGTAGAGACTTAAATTGTGTATTTTAACGCGATCTACATTTTTTGTGTAGTAAAATTCTGTCTATCTCTTATGGTTTACCAGTTATGCAAAAGTCGTTCACAATGAAGAATACTTTTGGAGACATTCCCAGAAAATTCAAGATATACATTTTATTTGTCATGAAAATATCTTAAACGTATGATATTTTAATCAAAATCGTTAGCCATTTTTGAGAAAATTAAAATTTTCAAAAAAATGTTCCACGTAAAGGGTAATCTGGGGTGGGGGGGATTTTCTTGAAAACCTTCGTGTCGCATCTCTGGAAGATACTGAACCTAAATTCCAAGTTTGGTGTTAATCTGACTGTTCATTTCTGAGTTATGCTGTTCACAGACACACACACATGGACATGTTTCCAAAAATGCTTTTTTTTGGATTCAGGGGGTCTCAAAACATATATTTCCGGTGAAATCTCAGTATCAAATTTTTGGGTGGAATACAATACTTCCTCTACTTACTATACGTAGTAGAGAAAGTAAAAACAAGTCGTGATTTTCCTCTTCAGAAAAGTATAAATATTTGAAAATTCAAACAAACAACAAGAATGTCTGGAAAATGGTTAAAGCCACAAAAACTTTTATTTGGCATAAATTGTGTGCTTTAACGAGATCTATATTTTTGTGTAGTAAGATTTTGTCTATCTCTGTGCTTTACCAATTAGACAAAACCCTTTCAGAATGAAAAGAACTTCAGAGGTTATTCCTAGAAAATTCAAGATGTACATTTTATTTTTCATGAAAATATCTTAAAACGTATGGAATTTTAATCAAAATCATTAGAACCAATTTTAAAATATTAAAAAATAACAAAAAAATGTTCCATGTAAAAAGTGGATAGTATTGGGGGATCTTGATGTTCACAGGTACATCAACACATGGGCCGTTTTCTGAAAGTGCTTTTGTCCTAGGGGTTCAGGGGCATCAAGTTTTAGGTTGGAATAAAACACCACCTCTACTTAAGGTAGTAATAGAGAAAGTAAAAATCCTCCAAAGAGTTGGCCTAAATAATTAAACACAATTGCTAGAGCTTAAAATTCTCAAGGAAGTCAGCAATTTTCTTATGAAATATTGCATCTATACCTCTGCCGGTATAAGTTTGCACTTGACAGTTATCAATTAAGTTGAACTTGCAAATAACAAATGAACTGCTGCACTTCCTGAACCAATGGGAGCAATTTGGTTTATAGAGCAGAAACAGATGGTAAAAAACAGCTTGGTTGCTGGTTTTAGCCAATTTCAACTACGTGCCTTAGATTTTTAGTTCTATCACGTGTGTACAGTACAGTTGTGGCTTTGCAATTTGCTTTGATTATATTCTGTTGTTCTTGTGTTTTGCTCTCATTTTGTTGTCTTTGTTTTTCACATTTATATTATATTTATAAGAGCGAAACCCTAAGTGGAAAGCAGCATTATTGGCTGTTGCTTATTGGCAACTGCAGCATAGCCAATTTGATACAAATTTTTATATGCACAAATTGGGATTTTTATTACTCTAGCTTCACTTTCTACACCCACAACTAAAAATCCCAATTAATGCAAAGGGCCAATTTCGTAATTAAAGCTTAAGCTGAAGCTTTGGTAAGCTATGGATGCCATATAGGCATGGCTTAAGCTTTGCTTTAAGTTTGCAAGTTTCATAGAAGGACAACTAGGTTCGGTTTTACTGAGTTGAACAATTCCACAAAACAGTAAATTGGTAAGAAGACACATGAACATCGAGTGAATACCCATCGTTTGTTTATGCTGATGCTGTTCCTAAAATAAGCTTTTGTAGGTTATCCAGCAAAGTTAAAATGTCTAAAAAGTTAGTCAAAATGTCTGCGAAATTTACTTCTCAAGAAGTCAGCATTCCCCTAGAAATTGTACAGCAGTATAAGCATGTAATAGACTACAAGTAAATGGAGAAATTACTATTGAGTAAGAAAAACCAAACATGAGATAAATATTAGGATACAAAGAGTGGATTAGAATGGTGTGAAATAATTTTGATATCTCTGCATGCTGTAAGTTTTGAGATGGCAGAAAAATCTTCAGCTGTAATTATATGTTTTCACTTGCATATAACCTCAATATTAACAGAAGCATTGCTTCTGATGAGAGGGCTTTGTTGCTGAAATATAAAGCAATACCTTATATGTAGATGTGACAACATTATCATCAATAATTTCTGGTGCCATCATTGCCGAGTGTTTACTTAATCAAAATCTCTCTTAGAATTCTCGGTTATTCCATAGTAAAATTGGTTTGGATGTATTCTAAGCATTCAGATCGTCTTCTGTTGTTCATATGAGTTAAAATAATTTGCACTTCCTCATCATTAATATTGTCTTTTTCAGATAACATGGGTACTCATCTTAAACCAAAGTTCAGTACAGTTTAAGCTAAGCCATGCATAAGCTTGGCTTATTGCTTGCATTACGCACTGTAAAACTTAAGCCTCTGCGTAAGTCTGATTCAAAGATTAAGCTTAAACTGTGAAACTGGGCATAAATGTCAAATAAACTTCATTGTAGTTTCCTAAAACAGATTTATAAATTTTGATACAAACTGTCAAGTGCAACCTTATACATGCAGGGGTATAACCATAACAAAACAGTAGGAAGCTTAAATTTAGTTATTAATTTATTTTGATGGATATTAAGTTGGTGATGCAGGGTAAAACTTACCTTAGATGAATTTTATGGTAATTAATTCTTAACTAATGTCAATGCACATGACCCTTAAAACTGATAGATAAAATTGGGAATTCTGATATATGATAATGATGAAGTTTACACTTTTAAAATTATTTATCTTACCAATATTTTAAAATATATCAGCGTCGCTACTAACAATATGTTCATTTTCGTAAAAAATGTGTTCTGGTGTAAACTCTAAAACGGCATAATTATTTTAGTCTGTAAAAGGGTTGTGGCACAGCTGGTTACTCATATGTTTAATCATACAATAAATATACCACAGGTTTAAAATTATGACACATCACTGTTACTAGCTTTTAAATCTTCAAAATTAATTAATACTACAGGTGTCGGAAGGAATGAATGAAAGCACTGAAGGCTCTTATCAATATGAATGCTTTAGAAATAACTGAAGATGGCTAATGCAAGTCCATATTTAAGAATACTTACCTAAGTTTTCTTGAATTCTCCTGGTTCCAGGTAAGTTCAGTTCCATAAGTGTTTCTACACTAATCACACTCTGATAACCAGGTAATTCCTTTACGGCCTCATATGGACAACACTTGGCTCTTTCACTTGCTACTAGAGTAGAACCTGCTCTGACCTGTCGACGGACATGCTTCAGTGCTTCCTCAAGGACACCTGGCCTTGGGCTTCCTGCTTGATCCTATAATGGCAACAATTAGCACATAACAGACATTAAACCTTTGTTCCAAAATAAATAGTTAATTCCTTTAATAAGCTTTTACTATTTAGAAACCAAACTTAATAGCCATTTAAGCAAAGAGCATTGATGTTTGTTCTGTCACAGAGCACATGAAAAGGGTTTAGCATTCTAGGCAATACTCATGACCTTGGTAGGTTGTCACATAAACTGGGGCGTTCAGTTCAAAGCAAGCTATCGGTGAATGCAGTGGTTGTTACTGGATTCTGATGATTTGTTCACATAATAGAAGTACAAGGGGTGGACAAAAAGTAATGAGAACTATTTTTTTTCTTGGAAATGACTTTATTGACAGAGGTACTTATAGTTACACCCCCTGTTATTTATGACCTTTTGCCAAATGTTCAGAAGGTGTATACCATCTGTGCGTCTGTTTCTGTTGATGTCCCATATTGACCACCCTATAGCATGGATAATATGGTCTGGTGTTGTACCGGATCCCTCGCAGTGGTTCTTTCACTTTGACAGAGAGATCATAATCACAGGGACTCATGTTGGTGAGTACAGTGGATGTTCCAGAATCTCCCATTGTGAGCACTGCAAGAGGTCCTGGACAACAGCAGTGGTGTGGCATCTTGCATTGTCATGCAGAATGCTGGGGTTGCAGTTCCATGAAATGTCCACACTAGAGCAAAGACACTTTGGTTTGGACATGCACCACACATGTCAAAGGATAGGAAACCCAGGCAATAATTGGAATCAAGACTGGGAGGTGGAAGACCAAGGGGAAGGCTCCGGAAACTTCATCAGGAATATATTGAGAAATTGGGTAGAGAAAGCGGTAAAACTATGAGTAAAATGAATAGAATGGTAAGGGACCGAGTAGAGTGGAAGAAATGGACTGAGGCTAGTACTCCAAGCTTAACAGCAAGGAGGAGGAGTAGAAGGAGAAGAAGGGAGACAAAGAGTTATCTGGCTCTATTTGTTTTAGCAGAAAGAATTACCAAATTTAAATCCATGCATTATGTTCTAATGACATTAATTTTAAGATTGTCAACTATATTACCAGAAAAAGGATGCACTGACCACGTAATGCAAGTCAGAAAAGCATATGAAACACACTGAATCATAAATTTGCTAGAGTACAACCAGAAGAATTTTTAAAAACTGGGGAGAAAAAAATGTATTGAAGAATTCGCACTAGATGCGACTGAAGGAATTTTAAAATGCAATATTTCCATTGAAATTAGTAATCCCAAAATGAAAAACTAGTTAATATATTTGCAGCTTGGGGATTTGCATTAGGCAGCATTACAGGCTCTATAAGGAGAGAAGAAACAAGGTATTAAACAACTGTAAGACAGTAATGCATTTTTATTCTTCAATGAAACTGCAATCATACATGGAAATCTATATTTAATACGAGGTCAGTCAATAACTAATGCCTCCTATCTTTTTTTTCTCCTGAACTAAGTTAGTTATAAGAACAATTTGAATTTGACGCAATTCCTCAAACCACCTTCTCCACTCCACTGCAATAGCAACTTCCTACGTCAACTGATGGCAGCACTGCTGCCTGTTGAAAAATGGCTGACATCGATGTTTGTGTAAGACAGCATTCTGTCATTGAATTCTTTAACGTGGAAGGTGAAATGCCTGTTTGTATTCATGAAAGGCTCACAAAGGTATATGGTGATGCAACAGTGGATGTCAGCACGGTTAGAAGATGGGTTCATCATTGTAACGAAGCCGAAGGGCCAACACTGTTGGCTGATAAACAGCAGAGCAGCAGACCCATGGCTGCAGTGACTCCATGCAACATTGAGCGAGTGGATGAGATCATTCGAGATAGCCGCCAGTAACAAAGGGTTGTCACATTGCGTACCTCAGTGAAGGCAGTGTGGTGATGATTATTCATGTACTGGTGTACTCAAAAGTTTGTTCACAGTGGGTACACCAAATGTTAATGGACCAGAATAAGGAGACAGGAAAAACAGCCGCCTCTGAACACTTGCAGTGCTTCCATTTGGAGGGAGAGGAGTTCCTGGACAAAATTGTGACTGGAGACGAAACATGGGTTCATTTTTTTGAACCAGAATCAAAGAGACAGTCCATTGAATGGCATCGCACAACCTCACCGAGAAAGAAAAAATTTAAAACTGTGCCATCGGCAGGGAAAGTGATGGCAACCATATTTTGGGATGAAGAGGGTTGCGATTCTGGCTGATTCTTTGAAGCATGGATGCACAATAAATTCTGTGCAATACATCAGCACCCTCAAAAAGCTCAAAGCATATCTTCAACAAGTTCGTCCAACAAAAACCATCGCAGATGTTCTACTTTTGCATGACAATGCAAAAACTACATACCAGTCGTCACACCACTGAAGCAACTGTGAACATTGGATAAGAAGTCTTGCCTCATCCCCCATACAGCCCTGACCTAGCACTAACTTCCATCTGTTTCGGCCGCTAAAGAAAGCTCATCATGGGATTCACTTTAAGATGCAGAGATCATGAAAACATCTGTGCGTCAATGGTTTCAGAAGTAAGACCATGCATTTTACCACACAGGAATATATGCCCTCATTAATAGGTGGACTAAAACTGTGGAAAAGGACAAGGATTACATTGAAAAGTGACAATTTAATCCTCAATGTTGTGGCTTTCATGCTGTGTAATTCAAAGTTTAAGTTTCTTGCAAATTAAAAGAGAGAGAGAGAAGAAAAAAAAGAGGCGTTAGTTATTGACTGACTCTCGTACTTTGACAATACCATATTTTTGGGAATAGTAAAAAGTTGTTAGTTCTAGCTAGAGCTAATGGTGTAAATGCAATTCTGGACATAATATGCATGACAAAATTGCTCTATTATTGTACACCTTCCAAGTTGAATTATAGATGTAGAAATAAAAGCAAATAAAACCACAAGAGCTATTTTCCAGAAAAATATCCATTTTCAAGCACTGAACAAAAACAATGGCAAGACAAAAAGGAAATTGAGCCAAAGAACACTTCAGAAACTTATGAAATACCTGCCGAATAAAAAGTTGGCAGTAGTAGTGTGCTTTAGGCAAAATCATGAAAAGCCAAGAAATGTTACTACCAGAAACTCAGATAAAGGCTGGTGCACAGTAATCTTGAGAATGGATAGCAAAACGAAAACACAAACAGGAAGAAAAACAACATGCCTCATTTTTGTTCACAATACACAGGGAAGAAGTATGGTTGACCATACGAACAGCAAATTGGAAAGCTGATTTTGCACACTGGGATGTAATTTGTTTGTAACTGGCCATTGAATTTTTTTTCACTGCTTCCAATTCAGTTCAATAACAAAATTTGACTGAGTTACAGAGCCATCAATTCTTCTAGCCAAAGCATCATTCCTTTATTATATCATACAATAAAGTTACTTGTTGTTCTTTATTGTTCTCTTGTAAATTTCTACTAGTTTTTTCTTTTTTTTCTTTCTTTTTTGGCTGTTCTATGTAGTTTTTGCTCTGCGCTTCAAAGCAATGGTTACTATGAGTTGCACATAAACTACAAGTGACGCTTTCATTAGAAGAACCACTGCTCAATGAATATGAAGAATACAGATTGCACATTTGCCAGAATTACTTTGGCTTCATTTTCAGAAATTGCAACTAGAGAGCTCTAGTAGCTGTTTCATGTCATGGCTACTTTGAATAATTTCTACAATGAAGGGTCTAATGGGTACAATATTGATCTAATATGCAATTCCTGGGAAAGCTTCCAATTAGTGATGGGACGACACTACTATTCTCAACACTGATACCGATACTGATTTTTGAACACCGATACTCGAAACTCACTATATAAAAAACTGTAAAGGCAATAGCTTATTCACTGAATTATGTTATTATTAGTGGTTTTCCGTGTATAAACGCATGAAACCAATTTTGAATTGTAAGCTTATTCCGAAATTGTTCCTGTTTGACATTCTCCAATTGGCAGTAAGTTTTTTATCTTGATAATTCCACAGGTTATATATACCTTATTGTTACTCAATGCTGCTGTGGTTTATAATAATAATAATAATAATAATAATAATAATAATAATAATAAATAAATAAATTATGATGGTGATACCCTTTTTATGTAACTATATTTTATGCCGAAAACTTTCATTCAAAGGATTTTCTACCATAGAAAAACAAATACTAATAATTCTTTATTCTGCAATCTTGAAAAGATAAACTAACATATATTTTTTATGAAACTCAAACAACTAAAAATAACAAATATTTCCATGTATTTCACTGTATTATCTCATGTCTTAAGCTCTGATTTGCTTCTGCTGGATTCACAGATTTTGGTCACCGGAGTAGATAAAAGTAATGGGAGAGAAAGTCACCAAGCCAGGCTATTGCAGAAATGTTGCGTCAGCTAAATCAGCTTCATTCACAACTCAGTTCACGCTGTATGTTTCATAAGTACCTCTACTCGTTCTCTATTGTTTTGTATTTTTTCCGAGGTCCCATCCCTATTTCCCATTAATTGTGAATGCTCACACAGTAAAACATTCTGGTTTTCATTCCCAGTTACTGTGAATCAGCCTCAAGAATGAATAATTTTGGAAAAAATACTAGACAGGAAGAACATGGACTGAATGTTTAATTTCGAATTACTGCCAAACTACAACTTAAGCAGAACATTTCTTGAAGAACCACTAAATGAAGATAGCAAAACAATGTCAAGTGAACAGAGATTGGTTGAGGATGAAAGCAAGCCTGAATTGAAAATATGTCCCATGTTTTAATCTCAGTGATGAAAAGTGTAAAAATATTAATTTGGATAATGCAACCCACTGTCCACATTCTTTCACTCAAGAAAGCAAATTTCCTATCATGCTCAGTGATGAAGCATAAGATTTGGTTACCTGTATTATCCTTGCCCATATGCGTGCTGGCATGCAGCTTGTGTCTGCAATACATAATATCTTTTTCTGAGTCTTCTTCTTCATTCCATCCTTATCTGGAGGGTTAGATGTCATGTAGCCATCTGGGTAGACATCAATGACTACCACTGCATTTTCTCCACCCAAAAGCCAGTCCTGGTGATGGTCCAGTACATATCTGCTTGCTACATCACCACACTGGTCATACACCTTTTTCACCACATGGGTCTTCAAATCTAGTACACAATGAAGACCACAGAATGTTAACAAAAGGAAGACTAAAAACAATTTAATGAGTAATTACTATGGTAAATACAGAATTTACGGTGAATCGTGGGAGGAGCTGCTCGATGCAAAACTCATCCTTTATCTTGCAGAGAAGTACAGTTAAGATGCTGTGAGTTACGCTGTAAAACTGCTGGTACAAATATCATTTGCACCTATAAAATTTACTGGTGCTCCGGGAAAGGGAATACGTAAAACCCTGTTTAACTTCTTTGGAAGAAAAACTAAAATGTAAGTAAGAATGAATGACAAAAATACAAGATGTTCAAATTTTCACTGGCAACACTGCTGCATTGATTGGCAATGTTCTTTTGCACAACCTTAAATTCCAATACAGGTAGGCAGTTAATACTCATGCCTTACCTCAGCTTTCAAAAAATAGTGCACCATTATAGCAAGTGTTCACTGTTTACACATGCATTCAATGTAAAGGTCCATTGATGTTTTACTGTTGGCGTTATTTATATGTGTTTAAGTTGTTAGTGAAAAGAAAGCGTGTTGCAATAAGTATTGAACAGAAACTTCAAGTCGTTAGCAACAGAGTGACAGTGCACGAGAGATTCAAAGCATTAGAGGTAAGAAAGACTACAAATCTGTATTAAAATCTTAATGGGAAATAATGAATTATGACACTATTAATAAAACAAAACTTTGTTTTTAGGTTGTCTTTTGTGTTGTGAAGCAAAGCAGTAAATCAACACCAACCGATATAATGCTCATGGAAAGGTGGCATGATGCAGCTGCTTGCAAGTGTGACAAGAAAGATCAGAAAAAAATAACTGCTTTTATGAAATACCTTTGTAAATATTGTAACACATATTTTCATACTGTATATGTTGGTAGTCTTTTATTAGAAAAAAAAATTACTGATTATATGAACTAGTTCTTGTAGATACTGTAATGCATATTTTAATGGCAGGCAGGCAGGTAGGTAGGTACGTACGTAGGTACATAGGTAGGTAGGTAGGTAGGTAGGTAGGTAGGTAGGTAAGTAGCTAGGTAGGTAGGTAGGTAGGTAGGTGGGTGGGTAGGTAGGTATTTAGGTTCAGTATCTTCCAAAGATGTGACACAAAGATTTTCAAGGAAATTCCCTCATCCCAAACTACCCTTTAAATGGAACATTTTTCACAATTTTTTATTTTCTTAAAAATGGCGCTAACAGTTTTGATTAAAATACCATATATTCAACATGTTTACATGACAAATAAAATGTATATCTTGATTTTTTTCTGGGAATAGCCTATGAAGTCCTTTTCATTCAGAGGGAATTTTGTATAATCTTGTATAACTGGTAAACGTTATTGATATATGAAAATGTACTACACAAAAAGTGTACATCTGTTTAAAATACAGTTTTTTGTGGCATAAGCTGTTTCTGAGATATCCGTTATTAAAGGTTTGAATTGTTCATTTCCTGGTCATTCTCTTAAGTCCTGTCAACATGCAGTTGTTTCTCACGATTGCATGGAAACAGTATGGAATTTTAAGACCAGCATATAGCATCCATTCTTAAACATTTGACTATCGCTGTTCTCTTTTTAACTATAATGAAATGTGTAAAATATTTCTGCAAAGAATATTTATTTGGATTAAAATGTAGTAGATAGAAAAATAAGCTTGGGTAAGAATAGTTTGTATACCCACTAATAAATGATAAGAGGGAAGAAAAAGTCATGTGAATGTGCCACATCAGATTTTTATTAAGCATTGCATGCATTTGGAACAGAATTATTTTCTTCCTTCTATTCCTTAAAATAGTGACCACTGATTAACCAAAAAAATGCTTTAAATGAAACAGCTCTGCACCCTTTAGTTCAGTTAAGCAGGATTCCACTGTAATCTTCATGAAAAGCATTTTATTTTGAACTTTGCAGACCAAAACCCAACCTGCTATGTTTACTACTTGACAAGATAATATGCATTTGAACTCATCTTTCAACAAGGAGTCTGCTATGAACCAAAGCTCTCCAGTTGCCTGTGTAACTCTCTTTCTGCCTCTTTTGTTTAACGTGTCACAATATGATAGGCACCGGACAGCATGTTCAGCGAAGTGATAAGAGGCCTTTAGCTGATAAGTTTTACCTTCATTGAGGTTGTAGCTTTAAAATTAGTGATAGCAAATTCAGTGAATGCTTGGCGATCAGTTATAGTGATTGTGTTTGTTCTATTTTAATGGATTTTTAACCAAAATATCACTTAAAGAACAAAATACAAGTGGTGAGAGTGAATCAATAATATGTTGAGTCATCAGAGCAGAAATATAAGTTACAATGGATATTCTTTGTTTAAAAGCCATTTGATATGATGCTACTGCTTTCCCATAAGGAGTTTTCTTCTCAGCCTGTGCGTTTTGTTATCGTTATAAATAAGATTACTTGACTTGATTTAGAAATGTATACCAAGTTGCTCAAGGAGAAACTAAATGGCAAAAATTGCCAACTTTTTTTTTTAAAAATGACATTTTTAGTTTTTTGTGTGTTATTGTTAATAATTGGAATTTATCTTTAATTTGATATATTATATTTTATCATTGTAGGCACAATATTTATATTTTATGCATATTTTTAAAAATGGTACTGCATCTACCACATCGTACTATAAATTCTGCACCGTTTCACAGAAAAATATCATAACTCCTATATACTTTGGAGTAGAGAGATAAAGTTTAGCCTATCTTTTAGGGAAAAATGTTCTCTACAAATTGGTAATACTGTTTTCTTTCTTTGAAAACAGAGCAAATTTGTGTTCTCCAGTTTTGCTTTGAACAGCTTTTTCTGTGAATGACATTCTCTGATATAAAGAGCCCATTATCTCAGAAACTACTGAAGATAGCTAAATTAAATTTTAGGATGAAAAATTTCACCTTTAAAGGCTATTAAGGATCTACTTTGGCATTAATAACATGATTGATTATTTTTTAAAAGAACAATTACTGGTAAATTTTAATCAAAAGATTGGACAATTAAGGAAATAAGCCTATGCTCCTTAATAAACAAACTATTGTAAAAAAAGTAAATCAGTGAACTTAGAATGTATGCATCTACATCCTTTAAAAATTTCAGTCTGATATTTTAAGTAGTTTCAGAGATAATGGGGTGAACTTAGCAGATTTAACATTAATGAGATAAGACCTTTAATCTCTCCTTAATCCTGCAGTAATTTATGTCTATAAATTATTCATTTCGTTTCTTCTTCTTCTTCATTCCACTTTTAACTTGGTATTATCCTTTAAACAAATGGCAAAGTCCCACCATCAAATTCTGTACCTGCTGTACTTCCTCAAAGAACAAAAGAACTGTCAACTTATTACTACTACATCTTAATTATATCTTGGAAACAAGAAAAAATGAATGGAAGTTAGATTCTTGAAGCACGAGCCTCAGCTCATAGGTAGCTCATCACTAGACATCTGGTACAGAATTACAAGTAAACGTTCTAATACTAACACTTCTTTGGGTTAACAATCATGTACCTGATATGGATTACTGCTTTCAGTAATGAGAGTCACTTAATATTGCTTTTTCTATTTACATAGGCTATAACAAAAACATATTTTTCTTTTCAGCTTTAAAACACTCAATGGGTGACGTGCACCAACCTAGAGTAAGCTCTACTTTTGTAGTAAACTACTATTCAAGTCAACACTAGCGACTTCCATAGAGAGTGAACTACTTCTGAAGCATTTTACTTCTTTCAGATACTCTTAGATTAAATTGCCACAGAAGTAAATGTATGAAAGCACTGTCATGAGGTATGTTACTAAGGAATTAAATACAGTACAAATATAGGTAAGAATTTACTCATACAACCTGGATGGAGTAATTAATCTGTCGATTGAACTAGAATACCGTATCATATTTAGAGGAAGATATTTTGATGTGCTCATGGATTACTTAGATGCATTGATGATCTTGACAAAGAAAGCAATGGGAATGCGATAGAACCATATGATACTTATACAGAGAGAGAGAGTTCAACGAACGTTTCAGTGTTAGGAAGGAATCTTTTACATGCTTTTTGAACCTGCTTAGAGAGCATTTAAAACAAAACTCAAGACAGGAATCCAGCTCTATAACCCAAATTGTAATCATTGTTATGCGCCCTACAAGTGTTTTGTACTGGAACATTTCAGATACTTAAGCCGGCATTACGATGAGTTTTAACGTAACGTGACAGTCTAACACTGTATTAAATGGAGATATTTAGGATTGACTTAATGTGACATAACTTAAGAATTTGGCAGTGCCAAACTTTCCCTTCTCATTACGTCAAGTTTGATGTCACATGGTAATTAGAACCAATCGGCATGAAGCACTAGGTCAAAGTAATAAAATAACTATTAATCAAGAGTCATTCTCATTATGTTAAGTGCATGTCAATTAGACCTTTAGTTTACTAGCATTTTTTAACTTTATGTCATGTTAAGTAAAGATCTTCGTAATTCCAGCATTACAGGGGATCTTATAAACAAACGTTCACCAAGTCTGCTGGTTGTGTATTTCATTGCTATGTTAGAGTGCTTTTGAGGCTAAGTCCAAGGTTCTTCTTCATTTTTGCAGATTTTTCACACATTGTGGGTGAAATTGACTCCACGCATGTGCCCATCCATGAATATGGTGAACTTTTCCAAAATAGGAAGGGATATTTCTCCATCAACACACAAGTGATCTGTGATGCAAAAGAAAGATAAACATTGTTTCCAGAATTTTAAGCTGTTCTTCAGTACATTTCCCGTCGCTCGAAACATTAAACTTGTCTGTCACGACTTTCCAGCATTTCTCTTCCAGCATCTTTATAATACCTTTTTTACACTCATATTGTTTAAATGGATTTTATCTCTAACAACAAACATTTATCCCTTTTGCTGACGTTTCCCCCCTTTTCCTATCGTGCATAACCTTATCCATGATCGCGTAAAGTAAATCGCGCAACAAAACAATACCTCCAGGGGTAATGAGCTCTTACTTCCATAGTCGTAACTAAAAGAGTAAATTGTATTTAAGCTCTCCAAAGTTACTTCCGGAATAAATTGCCGCTGTAGTAACCTACTTCTGTAGTATGGACTGCTTTAGTAAACGTTAATTCCAAAGCAATTTACTCCAACATGGTGCACGCTGCCCATTATGAAGCAATTTCATTGAATTGTTTATTTCAGAAACCCGCTATATGCACATTTTCAACCTTTGATAAAACAAAGAAAAATATTTTACCTTTGAAGCGAATGAAGATTTTGTTTGAAAAAATTCAGTAAGATAGGGCCCTATTTATATCAGCATTAGTCAATCTAATCTTTGATTTCCTTTGTGCTTACAATTTGAATACCGATTCCCAAAAGCTTAATTTTAACACAAAAATGTCAGTTATCAGGTTTCTGAAATAAACAATTCAATTAGGATAAAATATCTGGTTTCCTGACAACCAGTTGACAGACAGACATATTTAAGGCATTAAAATTGTAACTACTTTAAATGTACAGGCGAAACCCCATCGCAAATAGCCTTCCATCCATATTCAGAGCTCTGTAGGTGATGGCCAAATAATACCCCAGTACTCATGGGACTAATATGGAAACCTCAATTAAAAGAGGGGATGGGGAACTCAGGGAGACAGCAGTTCTGACAAACCCGAGGAAAAACAACTGGACCATACGGTCTCGTCTTAAACAGGCTGCATCTCATGACCAAGCCATTGTCAGAGGTAGCCAGAAGAAATGAGATTGGCTCTAGCTAATACTGGGAGCAAAAAGCAACCAGGACAGCCTGGTCATACTCCTAAAACAAGCTGAAACCTGGGACTTAGAAAAGAACCAGAGATGTGCCAGATATGCAATTCAAGATCCTTGCCAATTTCAGTAAACCAAGAAAAGGAGTCAGAGTGATCGAGGAACCCATGGAAACTCAGGACACTGAGACCACTAACTAATATATATATTTATTTATTTATTTAAACATGGATAAAATTTCAATTGTTCAAAAAATAAACCATCATAGCAAGGCAGAACTACTGACCTATGCAGGCAGTTAGCTGCTGAAAATGTTGATACAGTTCTTATACAAGAAACATATGTTAATAGGGGCAAAATAAGAGGTATAAACAATACTAGTGGAGCTGAAATCAGCTTGGGCAATACAGATAAACCCAGGACATGTATATAAAGAACTGGCTAAAGGTAATACCTAATTTAAACTTTTATCCCAGGGATGTAACAACTGTCGAAATATATCAAGGGTAGAAGACAGCAGAAGGGCTGTTTTAACTGACCTCTGCATATCTCCCTTATTTATTTGTATTGAGTTTAACACTTTGGTTGAGAACCGGTTATAGCTCTTTTACTGGGCCCCATCACACAAAATTATAATAAAACCACAAAGAAACAATTTTATACTGCAATATTCATCAAATTCAATACCCCACTAGGTTTACATACTTTCATTCCAATTTGATATATTACACTTTCACCCAAAGTAACACCATCAACCACTTTCATAAAGCAAACCCGATCAAACTCACATGTCTCCTCTCCTTACTGACCATTCACCCTATACAAAAATTTCCCAAGCCTTCTTGGCCTGCATTTTGTCACTAAACATTTTTTCTCACTGCTATTTATTTGTATAATTTTAACAATTTACCTGTTAACACAATTCACTTTTTCCTGGACATTCAAATAAAAATATACTCTGCATTTCCACAAATTCTATGTTCCCAATTTCCCTAATCCCACCCCTTAAATTCCATATTCCCAATCTAACCATGCCAATCCCTCACTCACTTGCTTATTATACATAATAATATACACTTCCCTTCAAGTATCCTTACTTATCTCCTGATAAAACATTAGCAACTTCTTTTCCCTCATTATAGAATGCAATAACTGCCTATCCTCAACTAATTCTGACCAACTTCCAGAAACCTCTCTCCAATTTCCCTCTTCTCAGTCACATCTTACCCATTCCATTCTTAGTCAACTCTTTCCAAACTTTGTGAACCCAATAAAGTTCCCCTTGATCTGAACTCCTACAATTTCTTCCTACTTCCGAGTTCAATTCCTCCCCTTATGGACTCTTGCTGCTGTACTGCACTGTTTAGTTATAAACTGCTTCCATGTGGTGTTAACACAATACTTGATTTCGTAGCAACATCTTCCTCTCCTGCACTCCTTCTCCCTTCTTGCCAGCTGTTGGGTATCTCGCATCCACTGTCTTTCCAGGGAAATTTTCCTTCACAGTGACATCATCACCTCCCAGCTTATTTGACCCTGGTGTTCCCGCAAGCTTTGCTGTGATGTCATTGCCTCTGCTCATTTGACCTTGGTGTTCCGCCATACTTCGCTGTGACATCATTGCCTCTCCACTCATTTGGCCTTGGTGATCCTGCCTTTTCCCCTGTGACGTCCATGCCTCTTCTCTCAATTGGCCTTGAAGTTTTCAGATGCCTCGGCAAAATGTATGCTGTCTTCTCGTTGCCTCGGAACATTCGTGCATGGCCAAAGCATCCTTTGGACTTCCACCTCCAATTACATTAGCTTGCTGACTCATATCCTCCTCACGAGATTTATCTCCCTTATGAAGAACAGGACCCACCATCATTAATGGTGAAGGACCTCATTAATTAAGGAAGGTTATTTGGTAAGGAGCTCCTACTTGGATGTGATGCCAATGCACACCACACTATGGGGAAGCAATGGTAGCAGAAGGGGAGAGCAAATCGCAGAATACCTGGTAAGTATACACCTGCATATTCTTAACCAATGCAATGAACCTACATTCTTGAATGTTGAGAGAAAAGAGGTCATCAAAATTACACTGGCAACTATATCCATAGTAAACCATGGAGAAAAGTGGCATGTATCTGAAGATATCCCTTTGTCAGAGCACAGATACAATTGCTTCAAAGTAGGGTCACAAATATTTGAACCTACAATTTATAGATATCTGAAGAACATTGACTGGGTCTCCTATCATAAAGAACTGTCAGCTTTAGTTCAAGGAACTTCAGTAACTGTATGTTCAGTGTTGGACTTGGAGTTGGCTATTGATGAGCTGCAAAAATCTATTCTCCAGTCCTTTCACTCAAATGCTAGTGTTGCCATTTTGCCAAGGAATGTTCCTTGGCGGTCAAAAGAACTGAGCAAACTTACGGAAAACACAATAATGTAGTTAAACAAACAGGTGACTGGGTCAGGTCAGTTTTAGAAGTGAACTTGTCCATTACAACATAGCAACAAGGAAGGCCAAAACGGATTCATGGAGGAAACACTATGAGAATATTGAAGAGACACCAAGTAGAGCAAGACTCATGAAACTGAGGCAAGAAATGCAGCTTATAAATTGAGTACTGTAAAGCTTCCAGAAGGAACTTACATTATCACAGCGAAAGAAATATTCAGAATACACTTCCCTGGATCTATAGCAATAAATGATGGAGCTCAGCCTCAACAGGAACCGCCATACTTGGAAATCAAAAGGACAAACAGGGAAGACTGGAACCTATCCAAGATGGTGTTTAATCTACCTGGAATCAGATGGACTGACATTCATTTATGTCATAAAGTGGTAGAGCCAGATCAACTGACACCTGCACTACTGCAAGGGATCAACAGTATAAAGCCTGCTGTGCCATATCTTCAGGGCTAGTCTTGCACTGGGACATATTACAATGTCCTGGAGACAGGTATGAGTTACCTACATACCTAAACCTGGGCATCCTAATATGGGTGATGTCAAGAATTTAGAGCAGGGATATTTGACTGTGGTAAAAAACTTCCTTTCCGACAATTTGCCACTGTCTTTCAAGCAGAAATGTATGCCATATTGGCTTGTGTATGTAAAATCTTAAGGTACTATAAAAATAGATGCATGTCTATACTTTCCAATAGTCAAGCAGTCTTGGAGGCTCTTGGAGGTAGGATAACAAAATCTAAACTGGTCTGTGAATGTAAGGAGGCTCTAATGGCACTGGAATCCATGGCAATAAAAAAGAGCAGAGAATCCTTTTGTAAGTCCTGAACCTAGACTTCAGCTATCCTATGGACTAGTCTGGGGGGGGGGGGGATCTGGGAATGAATCAGAAAAAAACACAAGTACTGAAATTCTTTACCAGGACACAAGCACTCTAGGGCCCTTATTAAAGAGATAATAAAAAGCAGGATGCAAATCACTGCTTAAAAAGAGTGGAACTATATCCCAGCCATTGAAACATTGCACTTAGACAGTTAGCGATTAAGTTGGTACACTCGCAAAAAAACAGATGAAAAGCTTTAACCATTAGACTTCCTAAACCAATCACAAGGCAGCATTTCGGGTGGTCTATGACAAAGCGGAAGCGGAACTGGAAGCGGCTCTGTTGCCGGATGTAACTGTTCCCAACCACGTGTTTCAGTTTGTGAATTTCTAGCACGTGCGTTGAGTTGTTCTTTGCAAGCTAATATTGTTATTTATATTTGGGTTATTGTTGCTGTTCGTATCTTTTTTATATATATTTCATTCATATTATTTCTACAAGATTTGAAGTGCGACATCTCAAAGACGACGTTGATTACTGAGTGATATTCATGAAGTGAAAATCCTTTGCATCGAGATGTGCTACTTAATAGCCAGGCATTGGAACTGTTAAGAAGGACCCGTGAATTACTTTGAACAGGAGGAGTACGTGAAGGTTCATGGGCATCCCACTATTCCTGCTGATAAAGCTGTACAACGAACTGCAGCAGCTCTTGAACTAATCACAAGAACTGTTATTTACAAGGGAGTGAAACTTCAAGAGAAAGGGAACAAAATTCTGAACCATCTGGAACACAGAGTGAGTGAAAACAACTTTGTTATTGCAGCTTATAATTTGTTTTATTTTTTCCTCATTGTAGCAGGCATGTTTGCATTATTTTGTTTCTATATTATCAAAAGTGCTAATTTATTCTACATATGTCGCAATGTTTGTGCCGAGTTATTTTAAATTAATAATAATAATAATAATAATAATAATAATAATAATAATAATACAAAATAGCTTATTACTCATTGACGTTCACTACTTACGTATACTTTTTGTATGCAGCTGACACGATAGAAAGGAGAGCAATCATCTGTTGTTGTTTACTAACCACTCAGGCAACGTTGCAACCACAATACAGCCAACATTATCATTCCGATATCGCATGATCGAAGTCCTGGAGAATGGTTGAGTGACTCAGGTTCAGAAAAATGAACACACATGCATAAAACCTTGTTGTGTCAATGGTGCAAAGATTAAAATGGAATCACATTTTAAGATAACTGTTTGCTGCAATCCTTTCGAGAAAACAGGATATACTAATTACAGGAAAAATTTAAGAGGTGTTCTTCCGTGGATGAATAGTGTATTTCTCTAAATTTAAAACAAGAACAAAAGGTGTGTGATATTTGAAAGTGCACAAGATGTTGCAGAGAATGAACCTGGTGACAAGAATATGTCGAATCTAGAGTAAATGTAAGTGCAATAAGTACCAGTCTTGTTGATCTAGGTGAGACCCCTATCAAACAAAAAAGGTTGCAAGAGAAGAAATCTAAAAAACAAAAATTAGAAAAGTCTTGAAAGAAAAAGTACTTCAAATTTTTGATAATGAGGAGCCAGGACCTTAATTGACTCCTGATTTGGAAATTCTGACTCAGCTAAAAGAAAAACTGATATTCCGACAAAAATTAGAAAATTACAATTTTAACATTGCTACCTAAAAGCTGGAGCATAAATAAAATTAAGGAGTTTCCTGCTTCTGAATGCATGATTCGAATAGAAAACTGGGAAAAGAAAATTATATTTTGTCCTCACCAAATCCAAAACCAGGAAGACCTTTAGCCACAGTCGTCGATAAATTTAAGGCATTTTATTGCTCTGATGGCATAAGAAGAATAATGCCTGGAAAGAAAGATTATGCCACAATTAAAGAAAGTGGGGAAAAAAGCCACGAGCAGAAAGGTTAATTTTGGGGAACCTTAATGAACTATAAGCAGCATTTAGTTTTTCCTATACTGATCTAAAAATAGGATTCTCTAAATTTGCAGCTCTAAGATTAAAACCCTACATTTTAGCAGGAACAAGCGGAACATATGCTGCACCCACACATGTGTATCATTAGAATGTGAAACTCATGATCAGACTGGAACTTTGGCAGAATGCCTTTTTAAAGGCGTTAAATCTATCTGCAATTTGAAAGCAAATCTTTGTGATTGAAATGCTGCAGTTTGATGTTGCTTTTTTTCAGCATTTTTTATATAAATGCCTAATTACCAAAAATAAATGCTTTTTGTTGCCTTTTTTACTATTATTTATTCCTTTATTACTAAAAATTGTCTACACGTGTATTAATCTATTTCTGTAACTGCTACAATCAATGTGACTACACTGAAACTATGTTATTTATTGCCTTCTAGTCAGTTCATATTCTCTTTACAAGCAAAGATTGAGTGTCGCTGTAAAAAGAGGTAATAGTTTTAATTATCGCTTGTGTTTACTTGCCTTCCTATTGGATCATACCTCCTCCAAAAGCAATAATGAGTGCCGGAGCTAAAACATGGTTTCATCATTATTCTAAAATTCTTTTTCTTTCAGTTCCCATTGAGATGTTGTTGTGTAAGATAGCTAGTAATATGCCAAAATTCAGTGTTCCTTTACGCAGTATGCAAATAACATTAATACTTTTGGATCCGACATTTTCTTCTACGGACAGTAAAATACTTCTGCACAAAATATGAGCTGTCAGTGAACTACGAAAAGAAATATTTCATTTCTCAATGTATCAATACAACCAAACAAAAAATGCACTTTCCAAGGTTACTGGGAAGATTTCTTTGCTTCCACTGGCAATTGCAACAATGAGTCGAAAATTGTAATTTTCATTCAACTTATGTAAAGCTTCTATTGATGCTGGAACCCCTTTGTAGAAACTACAGAATCCTACATTAAGATAAGTTTTTGGAGAAGTATATGGACGAATCTATACCCAGTGAGTCAAGTTTGCAAAATGTTACTTAAGCAAATGTTATGATTAATGAAAATCATTAAAATGAACTAACAAATAAAAAGAACTGGATTTCAATCAAGTCAACAGGTTGTTTTATTGCCAGTGTCATTATTGGGCCATTAGATCCTTCAGAAGGTGAATCAATAAAAGGATTCCTGCTTACAACAGTGTGTCTGGAAAAAATTAACAATTCAACTATTGCACAGTTATTTACCATTTCATTAGTTAATGTGGCCTGAAGAAATTCACTACTACAATTATTAGTTCTCATCTCAGACACTGCACCATACATAAGAAAGGCTGGGACAACTTTAAAAGCGTTATTTCCAAACATGCTTCATGTGACCTGTGTAACACATGGTTTTTATAGGGTGTCAGATGAGATATGAAGCTTGTTTCCGGATGTTGACAAATTGATATCCAGCATTAAGAAGATCTTTTTGATAACCCTGTCAAGGTTTCAGACATTTAAAGACATTGTACCAGATATACCCCTACAACCTGAACCTATCATAATGAGATGGAAGACATGGATTTTAGCAGCAGTTTGCTATCCTTCAAATTTCTTAAGTATAACTAAGGTGGTCATCGCTCGAGGATGAAGCATCTTCAATTGCAGCACCAAAGAAACTTCTCGAATCTTCAGAGGTGAGGAATGACTTAACTTTCATTGCGGCCAACTTCAGTTACCTGCCAGCTTCAAGAAAGAGGCCAACCTTTGACAAAGACAGTGAAAATTGTGGATGAATGGAGAATGTGCCAGGAAATGGGGTTCATTAGTTAGGGGAAAATGTAAAATGGTGTTTTCAATCAATTCTGATCTTGACAAACTAAGAAACATTTCAAAAATTCTAAGATGTCAATTCTATTGCAGTAGAAATGGACCCTACATCAGTTAAATTTTTTATATTTGCTCTAGTTACCTCTGCTGATGATGCGAGTTCATTTTCTCTGATGAAAAATATATTATTTGACAGGAGACTCAACATGGCTCCAGGAAATTTAAAAATCTGATGTGTTACACTCACATGACTTTCTCTACTCTTGTACAAACTATTTTTACAAACTCTTATTCTCCATCTATTTCATATTAATCGAGATAAACATTTGCGGAAACGATATTTTGACATGCAAAGAGAATTACATTTTACACACAGCGACCAGTTCTAAATATATTTGACTATCGCTTAAGGCCTACTATGTTCCCCTTGTTTTGTATTTGCAAGGGCAATATAGAAATACAGTAGCCTTTAAGCACATACATATCTCTTAATAGCTGGTTGCTGGGTGCAGCACTATTCCCTTTGCCACAGATTAATACTCTTTGCATATCCAAGACAAAAAAATGAATAACGAATTCCCATTTTAGAAAATAAGTATTGAAAAATTTAAGGAAATAACAAGCAATATCTCGAAAATCGTTCACTCAACAAAAAAAAAAAAAAATGTATATGACATAAATTGTGTATTCTAATGCGATCTACATTTTTTGTGTAGTAAAATTTTGTCTATCTCTTATGGTTTACCAGTTATGGAAAAGTCGTTCACAATGAAGAACACTTTTGGAGACATTCCCAGAAAATTCAAGATATACATTTTATTTGTCATGAAAATATCTTAAACATATGATATTTTAATCAAAATCGTTAAGAGCCATTTTTGAGAAAATTAAAATTTTCGAAAAATGTTCCATGTAAAGGGTAATCTGGGGTGGGGATTTTCTTGAAAACCTCCGTGTTGCATGTCTGGAAGATACTGAACTTAAATACCAAGCTTGGTGTTTATCCGACTGTTCATTTCTGAGTTATGCTGTTCACAGACAGACGCACACAAGGACATGTTTCCAAAAATGCTTTTTTTGGATTCAGGGGGTCTCAAAACATATATTTCCGGTGAAATCTCGGTATCGAATTTTTGGGTGGAATACAGTACTTCCCCTACTTACTATACATAGTAGAGAAAGTAAAAAAGTATTTGGTTGTCATGTGCAACCAATAAGCCAATAAGGCATTGTAATACATAGGCCTTCAAGAAAGATTTTCATTTTTCTGTCAAGTACAATTAGCATTTTGTTTAAAACTTTACAGTTACTTTAAAACATAGTACGATATTAACATAAATATGTTGATTGTGCGATTGTCGGAATAGTGCAATCTAGTACATAAATAGGCATAATGTAAGTTTTTTCCATATTGACTTTTATTGCCTATTTTAGCTATTTATAATGCCTTTTTGCCTGCCTATTTTAATGATTTGTAATGCCCAAACTTCTGGTCTCTGCTTACGATCAAAACTATTAAAGTAGGCATCCCTGAATTTTTTTGAAAAGTCTTCTTTTTATCTTGCAAATTATCAATACTTCTTGGCTAACATGGTAAGCAATCCTTAGATAAATTTTTTTTTTGAAAGTGTAAAGAATGTCTTGGAACTTCAAAAATAAAAGCTTTAGAGAAATGTTTTAATGAAAACTTCATTGAATCCGTGCCTACAGCAATGACTTATGACTGAGAGATCGATTCTTGAGATCATAATGTAATCCAGTGAAGAATTTGACTGTATTTTACAGAATCTTGGTAAATTAGTGAGGCACTCTTCTATATCATCTGAGCAAAGCAAGTTCTTGAGTAACAGCAATCAGAATTTCAGCCAGGCCAGCTAATAGTGTTATGTCACTTTGCTAAAAATAATGAACTGAAACAGTCACATCTTTAGAATTTATCAACAAAATTTTGTCAATTTATCTTAAGGCATTGCTGAGATGGGTCAGTTTAGTTAAGTGGTGCATTTATAAAAAAGCCATTTTTGTTAATATTTGAAATGCCATTGAAAACAAATAAAACAAAACATTAAACTTGGGAGAAGTGTAAAACTTGGTAGTTTTACTTAACTAGGGGCATCAACTGACAAATTTTAAAAATAATCTGATTTGGTCGGGTTGAGGGCCTTGATGATTTGACATAGAAAAATACTCCTCTACAAAATTGGTAAAGGAGTCAGTCAAATATGTAGAGGATGTAGGGGAGCAAATGAAACAGTATCTCATTTGCTATGTGACTGTGAAGCTCTCAAGTTCTTTGGGTTAAATACTTTAAATCAGGAAATCATGCAATTTCAAGTAGTTCCTACTAAGAGACTTGCAGACTTTGCAAGGGAGAAATCTTAGGGAATTAAATGAAGGGAAGCACAATAGGTCACAACTGGTCACAGTGCATAAGGCATTTATTGCCCTCCCTTTCCTAATAAAATAAACAAAATACCTTGCATACACACTATTTGCAAAGCAGAACAGCATGCCTACTACAGTATATTTCTTTACCCACCATCTGTACCTAGTGGACGTGTGCCAAGACATTGTGCTCTCTGCATTGTAACTTGAAATCACAGATCAAGTCACTCTAATCTGCCCTCTAGTAATGCTTCTCTTCAGTTTGTGCTTTTGCTACCATGGGGCCAGAGACATAAATCTGCAACTATACTTCTATTTTCAAAAGTTGGGGTCTGACAGATTAGTGGCTGAAACTCTACTACACCATGATGTTGCCAATAGTGCAACATGTGTTCATCTGATGTCATTCATCAGACTGTGACAGTTATGAATCAAATTACACAGCGGCAATGGTCACAAGTAATGTTTTTAATAATAGTTATGAAACCAATTATTCAATAGCAATAGGTTTACAGAATGCTACCAAGAACTAAAATGATAAAGGAGAGGAGAAAACGTTATGCTGTCCAGTACTTGAGTCTCTTTTGTATGTGCTCTGAAGTGCTGAGAAAAGTTCAGATTAAGGTATGGAAACATGGCCATAGAAAATCGTAATTATACTTCAGCTTTACTTTTTCATTTTAATCACAAATTTAATGATAAGGTAAACAAATTAGTGGGTAAGAGAAATACAATACACCCTCACTAATGCGAAATCGGATAAACCGAAAACTTGGTTAACCCATAGTAGCTGCACAGTCCCTGCTGAATTACATTGAAAAATCTACCACTTAAATCGAATTTCGGATTTGTACTATGAACTAAAATTTGGTCCCTTCATTACATATTCCATACATCATTCTTTGTTTAAAACAAATATATATGTTGTGCTATGCATTATGGTATTTTCCATTATGCATTTCACATAATTTTTCTCAATATTGTACTGTAATTTCTCAACAATGGCCTGACTGCTTACATGTCACCTCCACAGCATGATGCAAGGGAGAGAAAAAGGGGGTTGGTCAGCAGACCACACACGGCGCGCGACTCGCAACAATCCATGGAGCTCTTTGTCTCTGCTTGTGAACAGTGAATGTTTGTTTTTATTTTTCGCTCCATCACTCGCTATGTTGCCGAAACAGAAACGTGCTCATAATGCTCTCACGTTGAAACAAAAACAGCAAATTTTACAGATGGTCGGACAGTGGAGAGAAGACCAAAACACAGGTTGCAGAACACTCTTAGATTCTCTCATCGATTATAAGTTCAAAACAGAAAATAAAGGCATCTGGCAAGCTGTTCATTTAGTGGCAATAGCAAGTGCATGAGGCCAGCAAAACATGAAGAAGTGGAGGATTCACTGTTTGAATGGTTCCAACACACGCGTTCACAGCAAATTCTATTGTCTGGCCCCATGCTTCTAGAAAAGGCTCAAAAAATTGTCCAGAAAAAGGGAATTTCTGGGTTGTGTGTTCTGAGGAATGGCTATGGCGTTTTAAGAAGAAACATAAAATCAGTGCTGTCAGTGTCTGTGGGCAGGGAGATAGAGTAAACGAGGAAGATGCCAATGAGTGGGTGTGGGAGTTTCAATCTAAGCTTTCTCATCATCACCCAAGGAATGTATTTAATATGGATGAAGCAGGCATCTTCTATAACTTGATGCTTGAAAAAACACTACCATGAAAAATGCCATGGAGGAAAACGCAGCAAGGAGAGACTGGCGGCGATCTTGTATTCTAATTCAGATGGTTCTGAGAAGCTCAAACCATTAGTGATTGGAAAATACAAAAATCCACGTTGTTTTAAAAATGTCAACCTATTCAATCTGCCATGTCACTACGAGAATAACAATAAAGCTTGGATGACCAAAGCTCTCTTCCATAGCTGGCTCTTGAAGATTCAACAAGTGGCTGCGAGATACAGAAATATTTTGCTAACTTTGGACCGCTGCTCGGCACATCAGTTCGACAACCTGGAACTTCTTGTCCTAACACCATGAGCCATCTGCAGCCATTGGATCAAGGAATAATCACCTCAATGAAGTGTAATTACAGACGCTGACTGGTTTAAGCTGCCAACAGTGCAATAGAACTAAAGAAACAGTTCCACATTGGAATGTACTGCAAGTTATCTGCAACATATCTGCTGCTTGGGATGAAGTTACAACAGACACCATAACTAAATGTTTTAAGAAGGCCTGGACACCAACTGATAATGCCACTGAAACTGCACATGAAACCGATGATTCAACATCTAAACTGATAATGTGGATACAACTGTGAATTCTGATACTGCTCTTCTATAGGCTTACTCCCGGTTGATGCCCTCTTATACTGTCCATATGGAACAATGGACGCAGATAGACAACATCTATGCTGCTGAAGAACCAGCCATTAGTTCTGCCAATGATGCAGAAGAGAATGATAATTCTTTACTGTCATCTTCTGAGGAGGAACATGAAGATAGGACATCGTCACCCCACATTGAAGTTGCAGCTGCATTTGCTGTTCTCGGGAGATTTGCTGCCACTTCTGATGTCTCCATGGCTCGCTGGATGTGTTATCTTCAGGGAGTGCCATAATATTACAACTAACAGTCCGTCAAACAACAATTAATGATTTTTTCAAATTATAGAATTAAAATGTGCAATGGATAAGAATTGTAAACTAAAACCTGTGTTCCAATTAAAACTTAGTTTTAAAAGAACAATACATTAAAGTGTTTCTTAACATTATTGTTTGCTGTATGTATTACACAACCTACTAATTCAATGAGTAATATTGTTCCACAATTGTACTGTTTTAAAAAAATTATGACAGGCATGTGACAGTACAGTTTTTCAATAAAACAAATGTCAGATATACTGTATACATAGTTATTTTTACTTTTACTTAGAGGTCATGAACATAGAGCACCCTCATTCATTGGTATGCATAACAAGAGAAAAAGTGAACTCAACAGTCGTTATTTTGCCATTTCAGATAATATGGGACTATTTTTACAAAACCTCATTAATTCAAACTCTGTTAAACTGAAATGGCTATTTTTCGGTCCCTTGAAATTCGGTTAAACAAGGGTCTACTGTATACAGAAATCAAATCAATTAGATGTACACTTCTGCTACAAGCTGCCATATTATTTCATTTGTTTATGTCAACATAATCACCTCATAATCCACTAGCTGTAAAACATTACCCACAAGTAATAATGCAGATAAGAAACAGAAATAATGGAGAGCAACCCTTACCTCAGAGTATGAGGTGTACTGCATGTGAATGAACATTACACAGTGAAGAGGGAATACAAACATTCCAACATGGAGGCTGTTACTATAGCAATGAATCTGACATGCTCGCTAGATTTTTCAACTGCAGAACTTATGTCAGAGGTATAAGATGGCATCAATAAAATTAAGGCATATAGTTTATAATCTTTTAGACTAATTGTTTCATTAATAGCACAATCATTATGAGCTTCCCAGTACTGTACTGTACAAAATATTCGAGTATTAACATTCTTGGGAACTGTTGTTATATGATCTAGAACAGCATTTCACCCAATCTACCAATCCACTTTTTAAATGTGTTTTATTGTTTAGTAAAATTGGTTATAATACCTGTCCACTATCCAAAATATCCAAGAATTTATGCTGAAGGAGATTTATTGATTTACATCATGCAATAATAAAATTAATGAGGAATTTGTCTGTTTCTTACATAAAAGCTTAAGTTAACTTGGAATTGAAGACATATACATGCACAGCATAGAGAAGTCTCTTGCATATCTTGATTTTATGTTCGACCGAGGCAAAAAACCTCAACTTGTATCAATAGATGGTTAAAAACTGCTACAGGATATTGTGGCATAATGGACGGCGATGCCATCAGTGCCTTCATCAGAAGTCACAAAAGGATGGAGACATAGCACATTATTGAGAGGGTTACAGGTTGCTGTAACTGAAAGGGTGACACTATCAGACATGTAATTCTGTTCCCAAGGGAAACTTTGATTTTTCTAATAACCAATTAAAATACATTTCATGAGGGAGAGAGAGTCAAAACAGCTTGCGGACAGAAGAAGTCTGGAGTTTCATCTTCGTCATGCCTGGGGCCTACATAAAATTGCAAGGTAGCACAAAATAAATTTAAGGAACTGACCACCCAAGGTCCTGCTAGGCAAGTAATCAGCTGAGAGATACGCCCGTCAAAGAACTTTAAGTTTAAATACCCGATAGAATGCTGATTAGTGCCTAGCTAGTAAGTGACGTAAGCGTGTCAGTAGAAGTTATCTAACTCACCCACATGTTGGACATGAGGTGATCTTTCCCCTAAACATAATGGAACCAAACCCCTGCTTCCTTCAGCATCCGGGATTTGACTTGCAAGAAATCTAAAGCCAATTTCCTGGATTTACTTAAAACAAAGTCCTTGTCCTAAATATCTCAAGCTTTACAAAATGTTTGTCACATTCTTTTAAAATAAAACTATAACTGTCACAATATTAATTGCATGTTTCTATAGCCCCGCCGTTGAATCTTTGCACTTGACAGTTCATGTGGCTTCGCATAACATTGGCTATACTGTGGTTGCGATGTTGCCAGAGTGGTTAGTAAACAGCAGCAGCAGCAGCAGATTTCCTTTCTATAATGCCTAAACGCATACAAAAAGTGTACGTAAGTAGTGAATGTCAATGAATAATAACTATTTTGTATTATTATTGTTAACGGAAAATAACTTGGCATAAACATTGCAATGTATGTAGAATAAAATATGCACTTTTGACAATATACAAAATAATGCAAACTTGCCTGCTACAATGAGAAGTAAAACAAATTATAAGCTGCAAATACAAAGTTATTTTCACTCACGCTGCATTCCAGATGGTTCAGAAATTTTGTCCTCTTTCTCTTGGAGTTGCACTCCATTGTAAATAACAGTTCTCATGATTAGCCCAAGAGCTGCTGCAGTTCGTTGTACGGTTTATCAGCAAGAATAGAGGGATGCCCATGAACCTTCATGTACTCATCCTGTTCAACAAATTCCCGGGTCCTTCTTAACAGTTCCAATGCCTGACTGTTAAGTGAAACATCTTGCCGCAAAGGAGTTTCACATCATGAATCATCACTCGGTGATCGGGGTCATTTTTGAGACATTCTTGCACTTCAAATCTTGTATAAATAATACAAATGAAATATATATATATAAAAAGATAAATATATACCAACAACCACAAATATAAATAACAATGAACAATATTAGCTTGCAAAGAACAACACAATGCACATGCTAGAGATTCACAAGCTGAAACATGTGGTTGGAAATAGCTAGATCCGGCAACAGAGCCGTTTTCAGTTCCGCTTCCGTTTTGTCATAGACCACCTGAAATGCTGCATTGTGATTGGTTTAGGAAGTGTAACGGTTAAAGATTTTTATCTGTTTGCAACGTTTCAACAGCGGAGGTATAATGTGAGAACTTGAGAGGCTATAGTTCACCATTTCATTTCAGGCTTTCATTGACTAAATTGCTCTTTCTCAGAATGATATCAGTGGTGGATTCTGAGGATGCAGTATGAAGAGTGTATTGACCTATCAGTCACACCTAGCACAGCAATGGAAAGAAAATTTGCATCACACTATTCAAGTGCTAGCAATTGTCCCTGTCTGGGATCTCTTTGGAAGTCAGAGGAAAAAGCACATTCACATTCTCACTGTTACAATCAGGGAATACTTACTGAGATTATTTGCTGTGACATCCACCGGAGTCCGTTCACACCATCCAAGTATGGCTTGCATTACAACTTTCAATTCACATTTCACTTGCATGAAAAAGGAACCATCTCGAATGGAAACTTTCTTGGTACAAGCACTGCAAGACCAATTGTATTTATCGACGACTCTTGCCTTGCTCCATTCCATTTTCCCTCCAGTGCAATTTGTGTTTGTACATTTTAATGCTCGTCGCAACAATCCCATTTGCTTTAACCATTCACAGAGCTCCCCCTCATGTCCAGCACTTAACATGGGGCGAATAACCATGTGAAAATATTCGCATTCTCTGCCAAACAGAAGAACAAAAGTTAAATTTTGTACTTACACTTATTAATTATAATTTCTTATTGATTTAGACTTAGAGAATCTAAAAAACCTTACAGTTACAACTGTAATGAAGCACTTAATTACCTAAAGTAGTTCTGCTCTTTCAATGCATCTATCTGCAAATGCTTTGCATAAAGCAGACGAGTGAAAGGTTGTCCCTCCTACTCAACACATTACAGAAATTTGTATTTGCTAGGTATTGTTGGAATTTCAGTGTAGCAATTGTGAATAATAATAATAATAATAATAATAATAATAATAATAATAATAATAATAATAATAATAAACAAAATTCTATTTAAGTTTACTTTATTTTTCATACCAAGAACAACTTGGACAAACTTCTGTATATGTCAATAAAGCTTTAACATGCATAAGATTTACAGAATCAATGAAATTCAATATGTAGAGGAATCTAGAAGTAATGAGGCGTTGATTTAGTAGGAGATGTCTCGAAAAAGGAATTTGGCCCACCCACCAACCCAAAATAGTTGCCCCATTTATATAGCAAAATCATAGGTTCTGCCAATGTTAAGGAATGCATGTGAGCAAAGCAAGCATGCTTTGGTGTAACCATGGTTGCTAATTAACCTACGTTTATATTAAAAGAAAACTAAATTTAACCTAACCTCCCATGAATCAGAAACCTAAGCTTATATCATTAACATTGTTAAGGAACAAATGCTTGCGTGCTTTGGTCGCTGTGTTTTTATCTACAATGTTAGCAATAGAAGGAAAGCTCCCATAGTACCTCGGGTGGAATGCATGTGCATGTGATGAAAATGACAGACATTTTTTACATTAGTGAGCATATTTGTATTAGTTTTGTTTTGTTTTAAATTAAACTGTGCAAACAAGGAATACATGTGTTTATTATGTTATTCACTCATCCTAAGCAATTCAGATGCATGACTGTTATTAATATAGCGATCGCGGAGCTACTGACAGATCGGAAAAATATCGGAAGCATTTATATTGACTCTTACAAATGACCTTCTTAAGCAACCATATCTTTATTGATAAGCTGCTGTTAAGGATAATAGGGTGCTTGAGGACTAAAATTTCTAACCTATAGGGATTAAGATAGAGAGAAAAGATTTTTTTTAACATAGAAATAGCCTTAATGTATCAGAAATAAAAGTAAAACAATAATGGTATTTATGTTATGTAAATGGTTAACGTGTCAACGATTAACTTACTACCGGACTTTTTCACATTTATATAACTACAGATCCTTCGTTTGGACGCATGGACATTTACAGGTATTGCTTGCCTTCCCTTCTCGTGTGTTGGCTAATCATTGACGTGAAGTCTTTGTACAGAGGCTGGTACATCTTGAGACCACGTTTTTCAGTATTATAGTGTGTTAGTGCTGATATAATGCCAAAAAGTCTGCATACTTTCGCATAAAGAATCACAAACTCTTGAAGAGAAGTAGATGGTGATTTATAGACAGTTTCCCTGCTGTTCATGCACATCAGAGAGGAACAGTTTTAATCTTATGAATAGATTTAGGGAAACGGGATCTATTCTTGATAAGAAACTGGAAGTAAATCGCCATGTTGATACAGAACAAAAACTCACAAGAATTGGTTAAATACTACAATGCAGTCCAAAGAAATCTCCGTGAAAGCTTGCACAGCAGTTGCTATCAGTTGCAATGAGACCATGTGCTATGTCCTTGAAGGCAGAGAAAGAGAGATTGACTGTGGTGGACACCATTCACCAGGAATGACAAGAGCTAACGAGTGGCAAACAGAATGTCATGGATCACTATGTATAAGGAACTGTAAAACATGTGCAGAACTACCAAAACAGTAAATTTGAGTGTTATTTATGGATGCTCTTTTAACTGCTGTGATCGTTAGCGTCCCATTCTATATTGCGTATGAAAGACCAGTAATTTTGCTCGGATGCCTCTTTATCAGGCTTGAGGTTCACTTTTTTTGTTCTGGTAATGCAAAGAGAATGGAATACTCCACATAGCAAACAGCTCTTAAAATATTTGACTATAGCTTAAAGCCTACCAATTCCCCTTGCATCTACAAGAAAATTAGCAATAAGATTAACATCTCAATATCTCGATTAACATGAAGCATATGGAGAATAAGCGTTTGTAAAAACAGTTTGTAACACTTCAGATTTTTTATATAAAGGTCTATCTGTGTGGTGCCTGTGAACAGGATAACTCAAAAATGAAAAGCCAGTTAATTACAAAACTGTGTAATGCAGCTATTTCTGCAAATGTTTATATGGATTAAAATGTAATAGATAGAAAAAAAAATCTGATGTGTTACACTCAAATGACTTTCACTACTCTTGTACAAACTATTTTTACAAACCCTTATTCTCCATCTATTTCATATTAATCAAGATAAACTTTGCAGAAACGATCTTTAGACATGCAAAGAGAATTACATTTTACACATAGCGACCAGTTCTAAAAATATTTGACTAGCGCTTAAGGACTACTATGTTCCCCTTGTTTTGTAATTGCAAGGGCAATATAGAAATACAGTAGCCTTTAAGCATAGACATATCTCTTAATAGCTGGTTGCTAAGTGCAGCACCATCCTCTTTGCCACAGATTAATACTCTTTGCATATCCAAGACAAAAAAATGAATAACGAATTCCCATTTGAGAAAATAAGTATTGAGAAATTTAAGGGAATAACAAGCAATATCTTGAAAATGGTTCACTCAACCAAAAAAAAAAAAAAATGTATATGACAAATTGTGTATTTTAACGTGATCTACATTTTTTGTGTAATAAAATTTTGTCTATCTCTTATGGTTTACCAGTTATGCAAAAGTCGTTCACAATGAAGAATACTTTTGGAGTCATTTCCAGAAAATTCAAGATATACATTTCATTTGTCATGAAAATATCTTAAACATATGATATTTTAATCAAAATCGTTAGTGCCATTTTTGAGAAAATTAAAATTTTCAAAAAATGTTCCATGTAAAGGGTAATCTGGGGTGGGGGGATTTTCTTGAAAACCTTCGTGTTGCATGCCTGGAAGATACTGAACCTAAATACCAAGTTTGGTGTTTATTCGACTGTTCGTTTCTGAGTTATGCTGTTCACAGACAGACACACACACGGACATGTTTCTAAAAATGCATTTTTTGGATTCAGGGGGTCTCAAAAAATATATTTCCGGTGAAATCTCGGTATTGAATTTTTGGGTGGAATACAATACTTCCCCTACTTACTATACGTAGTAGAGAAAGTAATAAGCTTAGTAATAATAGTTTGTATATGATAGGGGTAGAGAAAGTCATGTGACTATATCACATCCAATTTTATTACACTTTTTACACTCCTTTTACTGTTAGTAAATACTGTAGCACAAGCCCACATTTAGTCACACAGTTTCGGTTGCATTTCCATAATTCTTTTTTGGGTACTAAGGCATAAGTTACCAAAATTGTTCTAGGTACCTATGTAAACATTTAGGTTTATAGTGCTAAAATGTGAGGGGGGAGTATTTTTAAAGTTGCAAGGTAGCCCATGGTTAGGTCTATAGTAAGTGTACAAAGTTTTATGCCAAACTGTTGCAATAATGAAAATTAATACTACAGAAATATTTTAATAGCTGTACGTAGCCTGTAATACTTGTCACGTCCTATGGTATAAGTGTATAAAATTTTGTCCAAATCAAGAACTAGGTTTGTTCTTAAACAGCTGAAAATATAGATACAATGTAGTCTTTCTGTATTTTAAAGTTTAAGGTTACAAGTTTCTGTTCAGATCTTTCTAACAATGTTAATTTTGTATGCAGGAGTTTGAAAAACAAAAAAGACAGCTAGTTGTTTAAAATTAGACCGCCTATAATTCTTGCAAGATATTTAAATATAAGAGCACAAACTACTGTAAAAATCATTTTAATGATATAAGTTTGTATAAATGAATTGAAAATATAGCTAGAGGTAGTTTTTGAAAATTGTAAGGTAGCCTATATTTTCATTGAAATCTAAATGTACTGAGTTATATTCATATAAGTCAAACAGTGAAAATTTGCAAGGATTGAAAATAATGGTAAGCGCTTTTTGAAGGTTGTGAATAGATTAATTTTTGTTGTGATCTGAAGTTTAGATGCCCAATTTTTTGTCCAGAATGGCCAAATGTGCAGACTTGAATGTAATGCACTGAAATGAGTAGGAGTAGTTTTTGATAGCTGCAAGGCAAGCTGTAATTTTTTGCAGAGTCCTATAGCTCAAGTGCACAAATTTGTGTCCCAAGTGATGAGGTTTGTACACAAGGAGCTGAAAATGAGGGTTGGGGTAGATTTTGGAAGTTGTAAGACAACCTATGACTTTTGCCATTCCTATTTTACAATATTTTGTCTAGACAGGTTAAACGTTGCAGATTCCGATATAAGCGGTGGTTGGAAATATGGTAGGGGTAGTTTCTGAAAGTTGTAAGGTAACCTATAATTTTTGTATTCTCTAGTATAACGTGCCAAGTTTTGTCTAGATAGAGCAGTGTGCAAATTTGTGTGTAAGAATTTCAAAATCTGGTATAAGAAGTTATTGGGTAGCTAATCAGTTTTGCCAGAGATCTTAAATACAGGTGTACAAAGTTTTGTCAGTCATACGCCTCCCCCTAAAAAAGCTTTTTGATAATGTTCAACAAAATCGGGGGGAAATTCAGTGATATGAACCGACTATATAGAGAACTCTTTTTCCTTACAAAAAACTCAAATTCAAATATTCTAAGCCTTTTCTTTCACTTTCTTGGGCTTTAAGTCATTAAAAATCCATCATATACGCAATAAAGGGTGAAAATATATTCTCTTAACACATTCATTGAAAAGGGATTGAAATTGTTAACATATGAAACTCCTTAAACACGCACATTTCTAAAATGTTTGAAAATAACTTGTAGCCTGTCTTTGTTGGAAGAACAGTGCATTTCAATTGGAAAGAATTTATTATAATCAGTTGAATGGTTTTCGAGCTCACTCTCTCTCTTTCTCCTTAAAATGCTCATAATTCAGAGTTCCTCAAAATCTGAGTTTACAAAGAAATCTCAAAATCAAATTTTTTACAATACCTCCTCTGCCTAATAACGGTAGGAGTGGAGAAAGTAGAAATAACATTTAAAGAACAGTCTACCATAGGTAAACATAACAAAGTAAAACTATCTAACAAAAAAAAAAAAAAAAAAAAAAAGATAAAAAAGTTATGAACAAAAATGTTACTTTCATAACTACTGATCCAGAATTAATGTCGGATATGCTTCTGCAGTCTATGGTTTTATGCACCTATGCTAGTGTCTGGGAAAAAGTTCCCACAATAAACAGCATTTATAGATCAGATTTCTAAGGTTCCTGTTAATTCCTTTATGAATGGCTACCTCATTCTAAAGGTTTAAAAACTAATTAAATTTAATAGCTCCAGGCCTATTTGCATATTATGCAGTATCAAATTGAAATCTAGAATGAAAAGGCAAAATACATCAATGTTTGGGGGGAGGGAGGGAATGCATGCACTTTGGTCATTTGCTAAATTAGCTTTTCTAGGGTTTTTTTTTATTTAGCTAGTAAATTCTATAACAAAATCCTTATCTTTTTAATGGGTAATTTCTAATACATTCACATGAACTATATCCACAATACCTAACCATGCTGCAACGTGATTACCCTCACCTCTATTTAATTTCTCCACAGTATTATTTACATGCAGACTATCCTTTCCTTGCCCCAATCCTTTAAACAACTGTATTCCTTCCATGTGCAAACTATCCTTCCCGTGTCCCATTCCTTTAAAATAAAATAAACTGTATTCCTTCCACGTGAAAACTAACCATCCAGTGTCCCAATGTTTTAAAATAAAATAAACTGTATTCCTTCTATGTGCAAACAAACCTTCCCTTGCCCAGTTGCTTTAAAATAAATAAATTACAATGTATTCCTTCCAAGTGCAAACTTTTCTTGCCTTGATCCTTTCCTTTAAAACAATGAAGTGTTTAATGAAAGGGAAGTGTCAAACAATGTGAACAATGATAAATCCATCACATTGTTGCAAATTTAGCTTCCGTTTTCTCCCTCCACTATGGCTAAGGCTCACTCCTCCAGCACCTCTATCCCACCCCGGACCACTTACTTCAGTGGTGGGGGAACCATTTGCACAGTGGGGAATTGGTAAATACATAGCAGGGAAGCGCAGGTACCCACAATTTCACTATTACCCACTTCTGTTCAAAAGATAAGAATCTAAATACATATATGTAACCTTAGAATGCAGATATTGATCTCGCGAAAATCAGAATGACGATGGGAAAATTCGGTACCGATATTCTGTATCAGGAAAACACTTCTAAAATGATTTGCAACACCTGTTACAATATTCCATTAGCTCTTATGGCTCGTGGGCCCTGTTCTTTTTAAATCCATGTGCAGAGTAGTTGACACATTTGCGCGAATAAACAAAGCTCTGAAAATAGGACAGTTTCCTGCCTTATGGATCTTGAAATATATTATAAAAATAAATCCTGTGCTTACTGAAATATTATCAAAAGCTCTAAATAATGTCTTGCTGTTATAAAATTGTCTGTCCTGGGACAGCACCCTTCATATATATAATGATAGTGGTTTCAAATGTATCAAAGCGACATTTCTCATTTCAAATGCCACCATTTATTTACCTGGTCTGTTGTTCCTTGGAAGACGCAGAGAAGTCTGTAGCTGTTTCGCTCACTTCTGCATTCATTTTGTTTATATGTGTTTTAACTTACAAAAATTAGAGAAACCGAAAAATAAAAATCTACTGAATAAAATAAATACAATTGGCCTTTCTTTCTTAGAAAAAAAATAATTACTTCGCCATTACTACTTCTCAGCCACCATGCCCGCCATCAGTGGTAAGTATTTGAACTACTTTTAATTCCGGAAGTGTTTTTTTTCCCAGCTCCTGAAACACTGATTCTAATCCTGTTTATACCGCCAACCACGCCAACTCTCACACAAAGAGTATGCAGTTAATCTGTGGTATGTAGGTTTTATATGTTCTCTGTTCTTGCTCTTCTGTATGGGTACACATCTTTGAATACGTCCCGATTTTAATTCACACAGCACAGTATGCGGATTTCAATTAACGAAGTAAGCGGAACACAGAGGAGTATGAATTTTGTTGTGTTAAATGCCGGATCTACAACTTTACTTTCGACTACAAGACAAAGGGCAAACGCTATCGATCACTCACTTTGCCCAACGCCTCTTTCTTGTGGTATTCGCTGGCATGTTCTCACCATTAGCATTGAAAGCGATCATTCTGCTATTGAATTTTTTGTTACCATTCTACTGATCCAACATTATAATATAGGCCTATTACAAAAACAAAGCGCGCGAAAACAATAAGAGCGAATGATATTCAAGTAACGCCTGGTCATCAGAAAACATCAGTTTATAGTACCGAATCCAGTAGGCCATGATATCAATTCGTACATATTTAAGACCAGAGGTTTTTTTTTACTGTAGTTTATGCATTTTGGTACACTTGAATGTCAAGATGATAGTAGCCTTATGTTTGGGAACGTGTGAAAATGATGTTCTTGTAAGCGTTTATATCGTTTATTTTGACAAATATATTTGGAGAATTCTAATCTTAATCGTTTATCTTGGTTACCGAGATTATGTTTACTAACAACGATTCACACTGTGAATTATACATATCATCTAAAACTGCACATACTTTACTGCAGTGGTTCCCAAACTGGGAGCCGACTCCTGGGAGGCGTGAGAAATTTATAGGGGCGCAGATAGCTCAGAAGAAAGCAGAAACATGCGATCAGACAAGTCAAAAATTGTATGTCCTTATTACAGTTAGCGAGCGCAATTTTTGTAGAGTTGACAGCTTTGTCACGCGCTTCACCAACTTACTGCTGACACAACACATTAATCAGTCTACGCTCTGCATTGTCAACTGAGTCAGTAATATGCTTGTTGTGCCCTATAGAAGTAAATAGCAATTTTATTGGTTTTGTACATTGAGTGAAAATGTGTGCTAAAAGAAGATAATATGATGAAGAATATATTAAATATGAATGTACATTTATTGACAAAGACAGTGTCCAACTGCCACAGTATATTGTGTGTCATAATGTCCTCAGTAATAACTCATTGCGGTCTGTGCGTCTGGAACGTCATCTAAGAACAATTCACCCGGCGTTGAAAAAATAAACCAAAAGAGATTTTTTGTTGGAAAAAGAAATTCAAAATCGCATGAAACTGGACTCTACTGGGATCTTTTAGCAGGAAAAACGAGAAAGCTATTGAAACTCATATGAAGTTTCTCTCTTAATGGAAAAAAACAAATGCCTCATGCTATTGCTGAGGCGTTAATTAAAGCCTCCATTCTTAAAGTAACCAGATGTTTTATTTATTTATTTATTTATTTGGAGAAGATAGTCTGCGAGAAAATGACAAGATATCTCTTTCAAATAAGAGTGTGTAACGTAGGATCGATGAAATGACCATGAATGTGAAAGAACAGACTGAAAATGTCTCCTTTTTTGCCTTGCGGTGTGAAGATTCTACTGATATAGCTCAACAATGATACTGCCGATTTGTAGACAGAAGAAAATAATGAAATAACTATTGTTTTCCAAAAACTTGGAAACATCATCAAAAGGTTCTGATGTATTTTCTGCTGCTAATAAAATTTTGAATGAAAATGGTTTGTCTTAGGACAGAGTTAAGGGAATGTGTACTGACGGAGTACCAGCCATGTTAGGGTCACGTTCTGGCTTCCTGGGTATTGTCAAAGAACAAAATTCTAATCGTATTGGCTCTTACTGTATGATCCACAGACAAGCCCTAGCTTCTTAAATTTTACTCGAGGAACGAACTCTGCACTGGAAATGGCTATCAGTGTAGTTAATTTAATTAAGTTAATTGCTGTGAATACGCGTCTTTTCCGAGTCTTATGCAATGATCTCAATACTGAACACAAAATTTTAATCTCTCATACACAAGTCCGGTGTCTTTCGAAAGCCAATATGCTTATCAGGCTGTATGAATTGAAATCAGAGGTAGAACTATTTCTTTTGAGTCAAGGGAAAGTTGAGCTTCATCATACATTCATGACAGCTTTATATTTTCCCTAGCATACCTTGCAAGACTTCTTTGAAACCTTGATTAATCTGAATTTGAAACTACAAGGTAGAAACACCACAATAATGGATGCTAATGATGCAATAAGAGCCTTCATGGAAAACGCACAACCATGGAAGCGTCGCCTGAATGCTCCCATTACTAAATTTTCGTCATTCCCTCGAGTCAATGAACTTCTAGATAGGCAACATTGCGATGTTAATTAATGGAGAGTTATCAGTGAACACCTGGAACGGCTTCAAGAAGAGTTCAAGTTTTATTTTCCTGATTTGCCTTCAGAAGACAGGCAGTGCAAGTTAGCAAGAACACCCTTCACAATTGATGTGCTTCCATTTCCTGATGAAATACAAGAGGACGCAACCTGGAACTTTTACACCTGGAAATCTTTCTGCAAATCGTACATTCACTTGGCGAGCTGACCGAGTTAACACATACGAATCATAAATAAATACACGCTGTGCAGTAGAAAACATATACTGAGCAATAATATACTTTGTGATTAAGTACAGAACAAAATAATAAATAACTCGTAATAACTGAACTACATCACATCACTGTCAGCTCAAAATTCTACTTCACACTGCAAAGCAAAACCACAACAGCGTGACTTTGTTTATAGCAGCAGTGCGTTATCATGATTTTTATCATATTTCCACACGCCCAGTGGAAAAACACCGCGCAGCCGGTAATATTGTTTACAAAATAGCCCTCCGGGGTAACTTAAAACATAAAGTGTACAAGACAAGCCCACACACCCTGAAAGAATTAAAACAAAATATCCGCCAGGATATTTCTCAACGTGAACTACGGCGATGGATAGTTTCCTAAAGAGGTGCAAAAAATGTATGGACAACGATGGTGGCCAGTTTCAGATCTCCTTTCGTAAAGTTGGTAAGTAAAGTATTTAAAAGTTGTTTTAAAAATGTTGTATGGTTTCATCCGCGCCTTTCTATGATAGCGGCAGAGGCAACGAGCTCCGAGGACGCGGACAGGAAAAACACCGCGCAGGCGGTTTCGGAGTCTTTTGGCTCACTCTGTATAAGACATGGTAAATACTTGGCGTTAAGCTGCCCCAGACAGCTGAAATTATCTGGTGAGCTGAGGAGGAGGAGGAGGCGGTCCGGCGTTCCATGATTTGGCGTGCCTGTCTCTGAGGCGATTACAACTTCATAAATAAAATGGTTTAAAGATCCAAACGTCAAAGAATCTGGCCAGGCACGTGATAGAAAGCAGAGAGCGACCCGTTAAAAGTCTCAATTATACAGCTGAAGGATGCGAAGTCAGCATTGACTAGCACCTTCCCAAAACAAGTCAGCAGTCATTACTCCCTTGAATCACGCGATTCTTCCTTGCTGACATACGCGTCCGGAAAATGACGTGCCATAATTTCTAAAGCCAATTTTAATGTTCTGTTTAAACAATGTTTGCCCAAAATCCACAGCCTTTTAAAACTAATCCGTCACAATACTATATAACATATAACTATATACTATAAAAAGTCATCTGTTGCTTCTAAACTCAAAACCCCATATGACCATAGAAGTTAAAGGGGGCCTATATAAATTAAATAATATATTTGAGATCCTTAAATAATAATTTTTTTGTGTTAACAACAATATTTAAGTTCATGCAGTGCGGTAAATTGAACTTTCCCTTTTTTTCTTTCAATCTTTTTACTTTCTCTACCATGTACATAGCAGGTAGAGAAGGTTTTGCATTCCACCCAAAACTTCGATACCGAGATTTCACCGGAAGCTTATCTTTTGAGGCTCCCTGAATAAAAACAAAACACTTTTACAAAAAAATATTGGCATGTGAGTGTGTATGTCTGTGAATTACATAACTCAAAAACGAAACAACCACAAACTACCTTTTGCATGGAGAATTTTTCTAAACATTTTATTTTTCCCAAAATGGCTCTAACAATTTTGATTACAATACACTATATAAAAGATATTTACATGATAAATAAAATGTACATTTTGAATTTTCTACAAATAGCTGTAAAGTTCTCTTCATTCAGAAGGAATTTTGTATAATGTTGTAAATCTGGTATAATATGTTAGGCTATATGTGAAAACATACTACACAAAAAAGTAGAGCTGTTTAAAACAAACAATTTATTTCAAACTATTTTTTGTGGCTTAAGCCACTTACAAGATATCGTTATAAATAGTTTGCATTGTTCAATTCTTTGTCATTTTTTTAAGTCCTGTTGATTTTCAACTGTTTCTTGTGATTGCATGGAAACACTATGGAATTTTAAGGCAGGCGTATAACATCCTTCTTAATATTTGACTATTGCTAATCCCTTTGTATCTATAATGAAATGTGTAAAAATATGTACTTCTGTAAAGGTATATCTGGATTAAAATGGGATAGGTAGAAAAATAATATTTCATAAGGATAGTTTGTACACCAACTAATAAATGAAGAGGATAAAAAGGTCATGCGAATGTAACACATCATTCTTTTTGTGTGTGTGAAAAGGCAGCATATCCAGATCGTAAAAGTCTTATTACATGCACAACACCAACTTGGACTTCATTACTCTAAAAACTCTGATAATCTGAATTTAATCTTGACTTGCATTCACAGAAACAAATTATTTTGCAGTTCAGCACTTGAGATCTCATTCCAACTTAAAGAATATTGCTCATGACATTTCCAATACCAATACTGCACACCTTAGGGTTTGTTCCTATCATGCAGTCAACTTGCTGTTTGCTTCCCTTCACCTTTAATACAGTAACACTATGGCTGCTAATTTGTTTGCTGAATAGCTGACCGTCATACAATGCATTGCATTTTACTAGATAATACAAACGTTGCTGATATGAACAGGTACCAGTTTAAATTAGTTTGAATTAACAGAGATCTATGGTTTTGGTCAAACAAGGCAACTTTATTCACACATATTCCCAATAAAGAATCCTAAGAAGTGACACAACGACAATTTTGTGTTCATGTAAAATTATTGCAGAATGTTTTCCCTTCTCCTGAAAAATGGCATATTGGTACTTTTACTCTTTGAAAATTATATTATTCAAACACAAAAGAGAAAACCACTAATCAAGCAGCCAGTTTATAAACATTTCTGCACAAATTGGGTAAAATGAAAATAATTACTTAGTTTATCAGAAGCAATTCTTGATAAAAGCACTAAAATAATGCAGAAAAATTCTTAGAGATGATTGAATATTTTTTATGTCAAGAAATTGGATACAAAATGTTAACTTCTTGCACTATTAAAAGTTTTCCTCTGTCATTCTTCTGGATATATAGCTGCCAAGATGATTAATTCATTAAATACAGCTGCCACTTGCTTCCATCTTCTGAGATCTTCCAGCTGATTACAAATGAAAATATACATTAATAGTGATTGTCACAATAGATACTAATTAATTGGGATATTCAGTGGAAAAGCAACCATTGTACACAGAATTATTATATAAATTTATTTCACCTAATAGTTCAGAACTAAACATAGCTGCATAAAATTAAATTAGCGAGTTATTAATAGTTAATTAGGTAACCAATTACAAAAATAGAGCTTTGTAGCATGAGTGTCAAGTTAGAACATAACTAAAAGAAGTCATTAAAGCTAGTTTTGTAACATGTTGATTACAATATGTTATCCATATTTCATCTATTTATATTTAATGGGAATTATTTTAAAATGCCGAAAATAAATTATAGTAAATTGCAGTTCATCTAACTCAGGTAAAGCCCACTTTGTAGTGAATATAATTGAGGCCTCATTTCCTAAGAACTATTAGATGTATTTTACAAATGAGCTTTAAGTTTCAAATGTATATAAAGATTTTCTGCTGTTACTGAAAGCAAAGAACTGATTGTTTTAGTTTTGTATCAACAGTAGCTAAAAATCGTACAAGTATGAAGTGCTTATTATAATAATCACAAAAAATAATTAACCAATTTTACATTTGAAAAGCATATACATGCAAACATAGGCTTTCTTTTTTAGGCTACGTCTACTAACAACAACTCTGCCATCCGGTGCCTTACAGTGCAATAGAGGGAGGCTAGCGGTTGGTCATGGTCAGTGTTGATAACATTGCTCTGTATGTTACAAGTCAGCACGCTAAATTACAAACATACTATGATACATTTTTACTTACTCTACCACGTACATAATAGGAGAGAAGGTATTGCATTCCACCCAAAAATTCGATACAGAGATTCCACTGGAAATACATGTTTTAAGGCCTCCTGAATAAATAAACAAAAAGGATTTTTTTAAAAAGGCCCATGTGTATGTGAACAGCATAACTCAAAAATTAAAAGTTGGATAAATACCGAAATTGGCATTTAGGTTCAGCACCTTCCAAAGATGTGACACAAAGTTTTTCATGGAAATCTCTCACCCCAAATTACCCTTTACATGGAACATTTTTTAAAATTTTCTAAAAAAAAATAACTTTAATGATTTTGACTAAAATACCATATATTAAAGATTTCATGCAGAGCTTTTGAAATTATCATTTAGTCATAAGGACAACTTGCGTTTACTAGAAATTGTTAGTAAACGTTGCAAACAAAACACAAAATTGGGTCTCCGATACATAACGGAGCCTCAGAGGATTTTATTCCTCTTTTACAAAATGCTATTTTCGCAGAATCTCAGTGTAAATATTCAAAGTTTCGTTCACATCTGTTAATTTTTACTTTCTCTACTACGTAGAGTAAGTAGGGGAAGTACTGTATTCCACCCCAAAATTCGATACTGAAATTTCACCGGAAATACATGCTTTGAGGCCCAATGAATACAAATAAAGCATTTCTGGGAACATCTCCGTATGTGAACATCATAACTCAAAAACGAAAAGTCGGGCAAATACCAAACTTGGTATTTAGGTTCATTATCTTCCAAAGATACGACATAGACCACCCTTTATATGGAATATTTTCCGACATTTTTTGGTGATCTAAAAATGGCTGTAATGATTTTGATTGAAATATCATACATTTAAGATATTTACATGACTAATAAAATCTATATCTTGAATTTTCGGGGAATAGCCTATGAAGTCCTTCATTCGGAAGGAATTTTTTACATTCTTGTATAACTGGTAAACGTTAAGCGATAGAGGAAAACGTACTACACAAAAAATGTGTACACAATATATTTAAAATAAGTTTTTTTGTGGCATGAGCTGTTTCTGAGATATCCGTTATAAAAGGTTCGAATTGTTCATTTTTTGGTCATTCTCTTGTAGTCATTTCAACATTCAGTTGTTTATCGTAACTGCATGGAAACAGTGTGGAATTTTAAGGCCAGCATATAGCGTCCAGTTCTTAAACATTTGACTATCCATGTTCTCTTTGTATCTAAACGAAATGTGTAATGTATCTATTTTTTTGCAAAGGTTTATTTGGATTAAGATGTAACAGAAAAATAAGCTTTAGTAAGAATAGTTTGTATACCCATTAATAAGGATAGAGGGTGGATAAAGTCGTGTAAAAGTATCACATTAGAGTTTTTCTATCTACTACATTTTAATCGAGATAAACCTTTGCAGAAATAGCTACATTACACATTTCGTTATAGATACAAAAGGAACAGCGACAGTCAAATGTTTAAGAACTGGACGCTATATGTTAGTCTTAAAATTCTGTACCGTTTCCAAGCAATCGCGAGAAACAAGTGAATAGGACAGCATTTCAAAAAGTGAGAAAATATTGAATAATTAAAAGAATAACAGCAGATGCCTCCGAAATGGATGATGCAACAAAAGCGTTATTTGGAATAAATTGTAAGTTTTAAAGACATCTACATTTGTTGTATTGTAAGTTTTTGTCTATCTCTTATGATTTACCAGTTACACAAAAATTATATAAAATTCATTCCGAATCAAGAGGAGTTCGCAAGCCATTCACAGCAAATTCAGTATACACATTTAATGTGTCATGTATCTGAAATATATCTATTTTAACACAATGTTAGAGAAATTTTTCAGAAAATAAAAAATAACAAAAAATGTTCCATTGAAATAGAGGGTTATAGCGTGAAATATTTTTTAAATTCTTGGTGTCGCAACTTTGAAAGATACCGAACTTAAATACCAAGGCTGTAATTTATCTTATATTTCGTTTTTCATTTATGCTGTAGATACACACACACACATTAGGGCGCATGTTTTGTCTTTTTTATTTATTCAGGGTGCCTCAAAACATGAATTTCCGGATATATTCGTATCTAATGTTTTAGTGAGTTGCAATGGTTTCTCTACCTATTACAGATACTCCTAGAGAAAGTAAAATTAAAGATTTAATGTACAAATGTGCCTTCCATGATGCACATTTGAATTGCGCTTAAAATCTTTTATTGTTTTCGGCAACCGTTTATTTATTTATTTCTTATTTTGGGGGGAAAGGATTAGATTTTCCTAGTATGAGGGCGGTATAAGGTTTCGAATGAATCATCATACAGTAAAACAAGCATTGCAACTTTCTCAGAATTTTAACGTCAGGTTCAAACTAAATGTTTATGTGTTACATTTACATGTATTTCTCTACTCATTATCGTTTATTCTTACTTATCTTCTCATCTCGATATCAAATTTTTATGATATGCAATACTTTGCTTACAGATAAGGTAAGCAATAGATTAAAAATTGATAATAGATAAAGTCAAAGGACACATAAACAAGTACACAAATTAACATGTGTTGATGTTCTAATTTATCGGTTCTAGACTGTTCTAGAGCGGGAGGGATTTTCTATCTCTCTTCGCTCTTTTTTCAAATGCTTTTGTTTGAGAAAGTCCACCTTGGATTGGCAACTTAAAAATTCATATTTCTCCCGCTTTCCTTTCGACAGCTATCAGCCCCACCCAACTCCCACCCTTTGCTTTAAAGTGACATCCATCCCTGATAGCCAATTAGAAATTTAGGGATCGAAGTGCTTTACCCTTACTTTTACTTCTAACATTACTTCTCCAGATGTTATTCATATACTTGAAAGTTATTCTGAGAAGTACAGACTCCCAGTTGTATTGCTCACCTGTTCACATGGCCCAACGATCTTTAACAATTGTGCCTGAAGAAGACATTCTTGACCGGGAACCGATGATTGGCGAAGTCTGATTGTCGCCCAATATTTCCCACAGAATATACGGGATACTGGCAGTTCTGCAGTGGGTAGCACGGAGGAGACTGCTTGCGAATAGCAAGATCTGCAATGACAGCCAGCAGCCGTGTGCCCCGCACATTTACCATGGCAGCGTCGATGGGGAGCGGTGGTCATGTGGATCTTGCGGAAGGAGGAAGTCCATCCGGGATGGATTGTTCTTCTCCAGGAGCAAGCAATATTTCTGGTTTACACCTGGGCTTTCGAACTGCCGCAATACATGGTGAGGCGGGAAGCCTCAGTGGTCAATTACCATTCCTCTGTGGACTGATGCAACTTCCTCAAAGAAGAAACCGAGCGGCGATTGGAAGAAATTCCAGACTTCATTGGTGGCCTAGACGGGTATAATGAGCCCATCACCGTAGAAATAGACAAGTCGAAGTTCTTCCACGCAAGTATCACAGGGATGTGGTGTGAGGGCCACTGGGTGTTCGACAGTATTGAGAGGGGCTCCGGGAAATGCTTCCTGTTGGAAGTGCCCGACAGAAGGGCAGAAACCCTGGAGGCCCTGATCATTGAACATATTTTGCCTGGAAGCCGCATCATCTCGGATGTGCGGGCTTCTTACGCCAACATTGGAAATTACTTAACGGCATGTATGTTCACGATGTTATCCATGAGCAAAATTGTGTTGACCCCTAGGACTACTCCATCCATACGCAGAATGTGGAAAACATGTGGATGGGGATGAAGGGAAAATTCGGCGCAAGTTTGGTACAAGTGACTCCGTCTTCACATCCTATCTTCATGAATTCCTGTTCCGGAATCGTTTTCGGGGACAAGACAATGTTTGATGTGATACTGGATGTCATCGCGCAGCATTTCCCGGTGTAATTTAACAAAGTGGAATTCAATCAAAAGTGCATACTTTTTTCAGTTCCATTTATACCCCGCCTTTAACTGCACTGGTCTTATCGGCGGCCTTTCCTTTGGAACTTATTGCCTATTGCCAATGGTGATAACTCGTGTAACACTTGTCGTTGGGTTTCTTGCACTTTGGTTTTTAATCATTAGATCATACACACATTCACACTCTGTTTCTATTTTTTTAATGACAGCAGTTTTTTGTTATTGTAATGCTCATTGCAGTAAAGTAATACAATAATGTGTGTTTTGTGACTCAAAGACAATGACAACAATGCTGCCGATGCTTCGATGTAATAATGTATACACCTTATATTTCACCTAATTTATACAAGTTCATCACATTCTTCATTGCCAGCTCATTGCAGTACATTAATATAACAGTGTGTTTTGTGGCTCAAAGACAGTGGCAACAATGCTGCCACTGCTGCTGTGTAATAATGTATGCACCTTATATTTCACCAAATTTACATGTGTCTATCAGATTTTTCAGCACATTTCAGCAGTACATTAATACAAAATGTGTGTTTTGTGTCTCAATGGCAATGATAACAATGCTACCAGTGCTTCTGTGTAATAATGTGTGCACCTTTTATTATATCTGTGCGATAATGTGTTTGCTCTGAAATTAAAGCATTTTCACTGGGTATGAATCTACGAGCAGGTTTTGTTCACTTTGTACAATAACTAGGCTTCAATGCAATATAACAAACAACGAAAAAATTCCTTAATCCGAACCTCCTTCTGTTTTGCCTTTATGACCCTTGTGCTGCCTTTCCTCCAGTATTTAAAATAACTTTTGCCTTATTGATCATTCTGTCTAATTTTCTAAAGCTTCTGGACGCTAAGAACCATAGTAGTTAAAGAGCGTCCATAATTAAAACTCAATTTAATTAATAGTATCAAATAACCAAAGGTTCGATACTAAAATCCTGCTGCGCCTATATACAGTTTTTAGTTTCCCTGAATAAAAAGACGATATTTTTTTTTACAAGAGGAAATGTATTCTTATCATTAAAACCTCATAACTAAAAGCCAGAAAGTACATAAACAGCGAACGTTGTACAATACATTCATCCAAAAAAGGCAGAAAAAACATGCAATTAACTATACTATTACTTCCATGGAAAAATTACGTCTTTTCCTGCATTGGTACAAGGCTAATTTCATGTCACAAAAGCATTCGTTTACCCCTAATTTAATGTTGATGTTAGTGTTGGCAACTGTCAGGTTTTTAAATAAAACTGTGGTGCTCGTTCGAATGTCCCGACCGGACGTCAACAGTCTGGTTTTCGGGCCCCCTTAAATTAGGCTAAATTAATATTTATTAATTTCATTTTTTAAAAAAAAAATCGTTCTTATTGGAGCGGTCTTTAAATGACTTGACAACGGACATCGCGATGTAATAAAAACACAGTCTCTTTGACCTCTTGTCGAACAAATGAACGCGCCAAGTGTACCCATTGTTACGCGCGGCTGATTGATGTGAAGTATTTTGTCGTGGCTGTATTATATTAGGGCACACGGACACGGCATGCGTTTAGTTTAAAACGGCATTGTATAACTGAGTGATATGTGTACGTATATAACATCGTATTATAGTGAGCTTCTCAAATGCAGCAGGGTAAAAACCAGCGCTGTGAGTGTCATTTCAATGACAAATGGCTACAAGAAACAGACCTTTCGGGGTGGCTTTCGAAATAAGATGAATATACCGGATATTGTAAGACAAGCCGTGTAAGTTTTACAGAATATGACTCAATGAAAGCGGTAAAGCATTATGCCAGCACCAATCATATTGATAATGTGCGGGATGTGTTAAGAAACTCCACTGTTCAAAGGCATTTCGTGCCAGCGGAAACTAGTCAGGAAGAGGAAGTGTCAACAACGGAACTAATATTAACAAACCATGGAGTGAAACATCATCACAGTTGTCTTTCACAAGACTGGAAATGCTCTCTCTCCTATCTCACTTTTTGTTTCAAGATTCGAAACTATCATCCAAAATTTATTGTGGACGACCAAAGCTGAAGCTATAGTAGAGAATGTATTGGCTCCCCATTCTCTGCAAAAAAATTTGAAAAACGTTGGTGCAATTCCATTCTCGATTGCATGTGATGCTTCAAATAAAGGGAATATCAAATTATTTCCAGTTGCTATCCCGTACTTCGACCAAGAAATGGGAACGACTTCAGCTGTTATAGATTTTTATGAACACGCTGACGAAACATCAACTTCTATAGCCAAGAAGCTTAAAGAGAGCATCATTAAGACTGGTCTTTCAGGATCGCAACTATTATCGGTCCAAATCTCTTGCCGTTTCAGGCGTGTACACTAAAACGGCAGTAACGAAAAGCAGCATTGCGACGTTGCCTCATACGGACAGTACACCTCGCCGTTGGTAAAACTCTAATTGGAATATCATGTGCGCTCATGCGTATTTCATATTTCAGAAAAGCAACAAGTAGTTGGGATAAAAGGCGACGTTTTCCTCAACAAGTAAAACAAAGAATCGTATTTTTATACCCAATGTTTAAGCGGAGACGTATAATCGTAGTCATGCTTGTAATACTAATAAATCCATTGCTGTCGTGGCTACTCTATATATTGTTATGTAATACACATAATTATCACTTAATAATGTGCAATTCCCCATGTCCTAAATCAATTTAAAAATAGTTATTCCACGAGGTTTTCTAATACAGCTACAAGCTCGTCATGAAAATCCTTTCGAAGCCCTCTGGCGCAGCTCTACAAAACCATACATGACGTTTCTTTAATAAATAACGTCATGTATGATTTGTTTCACAGAATAATACCATTGGCAAACCAATAATTAAGTGTATTTTAATGGTTATTATGCTTACTTCTGCATGATGCAGAGTCCTAGAACCAAGCACGTATCCGTTACGTGAGAAGAACGTGTTATGCTTTTGAGAACATTCCACACCTCGTTACTTGGAATGCACTACAAAAAACATTATTATTATTATTATTATTAATAATAATAATAATAATAATAATAATAATAATAATAAGCCATATAAAACCAACAGAAATTTAATCAGTAAGTGCTATCACGTTCTCGAGGAAGCATCAACAATGGAATTCATTACTCCATTGTCGCGATACTCAAGGTTAAAAAAACACTAATGAAGCAAAACCACTGCTGGTGTACTTTTTATAGCACGTTTGTGACTCAGTTGTGAATTATCTGTGGTGTACTCAATCTTTACAGTGATAGGTTTGTCCTAGAGATTAAAGTTAACTCTTTCATTAAAATGTCCCTTAGTAAGCCCTGTAGTACCAGTGAATATAGCAGTAAGGTTAGGGCTGTTGTAGATCGCATTAAAATACACAATTTATGTCATATACATTTTTTTGTTGAGTGAACCATTTTCGAGATATTGCTTGTTATTCCCTTAAATTTTTCAATACTCATTTTCTCAAATGGGAATCGTTGTTCATTTTTTGTCTTGGATATGCAAAGAGTATTAATCTGTGGGAAAGGGAATGGTGCTGCACCTAGCAACCAGCTATTAAGAGATATGTATGTGCTTAAAGGCTACTGTATTTCCAAATTGCCCCTGTAAATATATATTCCCCTTACATCTACAAGAAAATTAGCAATAAGATAGACTCTGCAATTGTTTATCTCGATTAACCTGAAGTAGAAGGAGAATAAGCGTTTGTATAAATAGTTTGAACAAGAGTAGAGAAAGTCATGTGAGTGTAACACATCAGATTTTTAATTTTATGATAAACAAGATATCGAGAGCGATGAGGGTATTCCGTTAGCTACGCCAGTTGAATAACAAAGGACGCATAGATAGTATGTCTTTTATTTCTCTATCTGTGTATAACATTTCCATTATTGTGTCTCTTCTTGTTTTCTTGAAGTGTTTAAGTGAACATTGCGATAGCATTTATAACAAACGCGTAACTTTCTGACGAAGCGAAGTGAAGTTTGTCAACCCGCGGACACACCGTATTGGTTGTCACGAAACGTCAAGAGATTTGGATCGCACAGTAGTTGCTTATGGTGCGGACAACTGATGTGCCAATTACGGGAAAAACCAATCTGTTTTCGTGGATTTGAAAAACATGTTTGAAGCACCACATCTTTTTGCAGGACATTGCCACATGCATATACTGAACAATCCTGCGAAATATGGACTAAAACTACTGTCATACTATGTTGAATGGTTAATGGTTAAAGTATTTAATGAGTTTTCTTCAAGTGGAAGAAGGTGAGTGAGCTGAAGAACTTTTTTGAGTTCGTGCAGTCAGAGTACTCCACCCTACTCCTCCATGTTCCTACACGCTTTTTGACTCTTTTTATGCTGTAGATAGATTGCTCCAAAACTGGCCACTGTTGAAGTCCTATTTTCTAAGCCAGGATGAAGACAATTCTGCCAAACTTGTTTGGACATTCGTAGCCCATGAAAACCACAGTGAAGTGGACGATGACAACATTTCCAGAGATTAACATTTATTTTGTTCACAATGTTATGCATTTATTTAATACAACCATAAAACACGTGGAAAGTGATTATACATGGATAACTGAAATATATTCTGTATTCTTGAAGTTGCGTACAGAAAATGTTAATACACAAAAATAATTTCTTCGGATTCAACGTATTACAAGCGCTGAAAAAATGCCCGCAATATGAACAAGCAAACTTTGTCAGAGAAGCTGAGAAACTAAACTAGGATTCTGGAATATCTAGAAAAATGGTTTGATTTCAGTGAAGATTCAATTTCCAACCTTAGCTCTCAGTTAAATCTTGAAGAGCCCCTTAAAATGGAGAACACAATGAAACTTATAGATTATTTCAACAGAAATATAAGCGGTGATGAACTATTTTCTGAAATATGTGCACTGAATGACGTCTTGCCATCCATAAGGACTCACCACACTCAAACATCTCAAACGAATGGGTGACATTTTTTAAGAGATGCAAAGCACATAATTTGCTGAAAGTTGTTCAACATGTGCTAGCAGTGCCACCGTCCAATGCGTTTGTAGAGATTTTCAGTGTGATGCTAAATATCTGGAGCAATGAAAGAAACAGACTGAAAGTGGAAGTGGTGAAAGCCGAACTATTTGTGAATTTTAACTACCGTATGAAATGTACTGAATTTGCTAAATTTGTCAAATCCCAAATAAGTTGTTAAAGCTGTGAAGTTAGAAAAGAAATATAACTAGCAAAGAAACAAGAGGCTCGCAGACATGGCTGGATTCGCAGTATTAACACTGAGTATCGTGTTAAATAAATGCATGCTTCATGTTGTAGCACCTATAGCGTATTTAATGTGTAATGTGTTGTGAATTATAATAAGAATTAATAATAATAATAATAATAATAATAATACATTTTTGAGTTGTCCGGATTTGGCTCCAGTTAAAGTTGGCAACCATAGTTTATGTACGACTATTTTAATTTACGCACCGCTAGTTTGATGTTACAATGTTGTTTTATTCTGCGCATTCATTTCCTAAGGTTGGCAACACTCGAAGCAAAAGACAGGCCGCTGTTATACAGGATAACTGATCCAACTTTCAAAGTTGCAAGTAATATGTTTCCTGGATTCAAAATGTTTTACAGCTAGTGAATAATGAGGTCGTGGTGTTGCCTAGCTCTCCATTTTCTTAAACACATGAAACAGTATGGCGACGTGTAGCAGAAATGTACGCCTAAATGATTTGGTTTCTATATATTTCTCTTACTCCTAATTTGTGGTTAAGATGAAAAATTAAAGGTGAAGCGTAATTATGAGTCACTATGGCGTTTTTTTTTTCGTGCCTTAATCTGAACCTTTCTTGGCACTGCTAAGCGCATGCAATACCGGATCAAAGCACTTAGGCTTTTTTCTTCATTTTATCTATATTAGCTATTTAAACCAATAATTGCTGTTGATTATTCGTTGTCTTCATAAAAATGATTAAAATTTTTCGCATCTGCTGCCTCTGTGTGGGTTGTTTCATAAATTATCGCACCCTTATGTATGCAGATGTCAGATGAAAACGCGTTGCTCACGTTGGCAACATATCACTGTAGTTCGTTGTTTGTTCGCTAACCTGTAAGGCCCAACTTACGAAAATAGAAATATAGAATGGAGTCATGGTATAAGGAGGTGCTATGTAAAGTAAATAAATAACGTAAAACTAGCAGTTCAAACATATCCATGCACTAGCATTCCAGGTTGTATGTTACGTTTTTATACACAGATTGCACCATAATACTCGTGTTATAAAACGAAATGACATTCGGAATCACTAAAAATAAACAGTTAAATTCAGCTTGTCCATAGAGTAACTACATAAAATAATACATCTTTGCTGCGTCAATTGGCAGTAATGGTTATTTATTCAGCCATATTCCGACCAATGGATAACCACTGTGTTGGCAGAAATGGATTGGATCCGAAAAACCGACATAAAAACAATGTAATTCAAAATTAATTCACCAGAGTGCCTAGACCGGCAGTCTGTCAACAGATGTCAGTAAACGCTAATTGTGCGCTATATGAGAACAAAAGTCTACGAATTTTTCTATATAAATTACGCTGAAACTTTGAATTTTTAGAATCATACTTCACAGGATCATTTCTGTAGTATGTTTTCTCTTACTCGATTATCAACAGTCGAGTTCAGCGTAACCACGATGATGAGTTTTAGTAATTCTCTCTGAGCGTGAGGCAGAGGCGGTGTACTGTGTGAATGGTATACTGTCTCATCGATGATCGTTCACCATCACTCATTACGAGTGATGGAGTGGGAGAATTACAATCCGAGTGGTTACTACATTATTATTATTATTCAATTTTCTATAGTTATGACGTTGATAATCCCTTTTATTTTTTCTTGCCTATTATGCGGGTATTCCATTTCTTTATTTTAACAAATACCGTTTAATGTTTAAACTGATATTGAGTGTATACGGATATAATCCGAGACATGGCCACGAGGTACTTATTTATGTTTTGTTGGACACAGCATTTCTTAATTTTATTCATCTGAACTTCTAGAAGGATTTTGTTTTTGACAGTTTTCAGTTCTCAGTCCTACTATTAGAAATTTAGTTCTAAAAAGTATGCAGTTTGATTCCAACTTTGTCATTCGAGTTCAACTCTACAATTACACTGTGAGTGTAGCAATCGCGTTAAATCATAAGAGACAATTTAACAATATAATATCTTACAATGAATGCCGGCATTTGATTGGGTCATTCCTTGTCAATTCAACCAAGTAGTTCTAAAAATGGCCTCCTCAATACAGATTTGAATGAATTTGGCCGAAAGGTACACAGCACAGTGTAACAAGTGAAGGAAAAGGCTTTAATACCCATTAATTTATCAAACTAATTCGTTTTCTCGTGTAGAAGAACAAAGAGGAACATGGACTCCAAGTTTAATGAGCACATGAGAAATGTAAAATATAAACAGACTGGTAAACTGTCAGTCACAGAGCATCTTTGGTCCTCGTGAATCAGATAATCAGTTGAAAAATCATACAATGTTTTTGAAAGACCTTTGTTTGAAAACCACTTTGGGAAATACTGTTTATACATAAAAATAAACAGAATTTGTTAAATGTTTATATTCCTCCAATATTACTTAAATCTTGACGAAGCCATGAATTTGTAAGAAAATTCTCTCGGTGAATAAAAACATACATACATATGTTGCATATGAAAACAATCTCGTTACACAGTACATTTTCAGCCAGGAAGTGCCATCTACAAGCCACAGGAGGAGGCTGATGGTGGAGACAACACGCTGGCTCAATATTACAAGGTTCTATAGAAATATAACATTAAATAATTTCTTCAAAAATAATAATATTATGAAGTTAATAGTATGTATACTGTATATTTTTATATTTGTTTAGGAGATAAACAAAATAATGGCTGGATCAACACACTGCTCACTCACAATCTGAAATTTCAAACTCTTATTTCTCAATAGTTACACGCTTACTACATACAACCTTGTAATACTGAGCCAGCAAACAGTCTCTGAAACATGTTGCAGTAGATTCATGGTAAGAGTGATTAAAGATTCATCTGGAGTGTTTAACACGATTTACCTAACCTTTCGGGTCCAAGGAGTTTACACAAAAATGGCTATGGGAGCCAGTCTTGTTTGTAAGTCATTGGCAACAGTGAAGATAACAATACAATAATTGCTAACCTGTTTCAGAAAGATATACTTATTATTTTTTATTGTTCATTGGTCCAGTTGAGTATGAAATGTTTGCTTAGATGCTTTAATTCCAGCAACTGTAAATATAAAGATAAAATTGTACAATACACACAGTAATCCATTTGGAAAGATGCTGTAAGTTAAGAATTACTCCTTCTATCTCTCTTTAATTTTTAGTTACATTCTAGAAGGTTGAGAGCTTTATTCAGATTAGATCTCAATTGCTGAAGATTGTTTGTAAATTATTGGCATTTAACTTTCCAAATTAGCAAATATTTATGGAAAATAAGTGGAAACAAACCCCTGTATTTATATAATTGGAAACTCTTTGCTTTATTCTGCTGAATTATGAATAGCTGCTGAGACTGAAGAGAAGGTATACCAAAAATAATAGTGGTATTTTATAATAACTGAAATCCTTTTTGGGTTAACACAGCTATTGGTATTGAATAATGGATAATTCAGAAAACACCATCACCTTGCAAATATGTTAATAGTTACTTTTGCAATGATTTTGAAGACTATAAACCTAATCACTGGAAGTCAGAAAAAAATGAAGGATTGAAATATTTAGTGCCATGGCCAAGACTACACCATGGTTCTTCTGCTTTCTATGTTGAATTATAGTTTTTTCAAATGTGAAAGATCAACCATTGCCATCACATGATTGGCCACTGTGAATGAAGAATTAACATACACATACTCATTTTTTAATTTCATCTTTCACTGAGACTGAAAGCTCAAATGGTTCCAAAATTGTTCTCTTTGTGAAGATATCTTGATATAACTATAAGCATGAATTATGCATAAAGTAAAGCAATGAAAATACCATAGTAACATATCCATATAAGTGCTTTTTAAGTTTTCAGCAGGAATATTATAGCTCAAATTGCTCAACAGATTCAGTATTCTTGATAATCTTGTTGAGATAAATTCTTATGCTTTGACCTTGTTAAAGTTGGAACTAAAATTATGCTTAAAAATTTATATTTGCTGATTGGATTCATTTATTAATGTTGTGATTCAAACTAATGGTCAAGGTTTCTCTCTTATTATTAAGGCAGAATCATTAGCTATAAACCATTGTGCAATACTACTTAGTGTATCTGCTGTGAGTTTCTGTAACTTTGATATTCTTTTAAATTACAAAGAGGTGTCATCTGAATACAATATCGTCATGATAGTTCATTCATTTACATATGTTGGTGTTAACAGTTATTAGAAACAGCAATGGGCCCAAAGGGTTACTCCATAGCTATCCTTGTTTCTTCATATTGTGTGCCATTTACAACAACAACCTGTTGTCTGTTGCAGAGATAAGATTGAAGAATCTTAAAGAGTATTTCCATTTATAGGATAATACTCCATCGAGAAATAATTAAATTATGGGCAATACAATTGAAACCTTTTGTTTAATTACAAAATAGTATATTATTAGAAATTTATTTGTTTTCATAATTATTATAGATTTCAATTAATAGCAGATTTATTCCATTCATAGTGTCTTTATCTTTCGTAAAACCAAACTGATTGGCACTGAAGTATCCATTAAATTAAAAAACCACATACAATTGATTAAAAATGAATACTCTAAAACTTTTGAGAAGACTGGTTTTAAGTAAATGTGCCTAAAGCTAGCAGGTTTAGAGTTTCACCTTTTTTATAAATTGGACATATTTTTGCCAGTTAAAATAATCAGGAAATATGCCATACATTAGGCATAAATTTAAAACATACATCAAAGGCCGTAAAATAACATGTTTAACATATCATAAATAAACCTCTCTTCTAGCAGAGTTTTTCATATGTCACAAGTTGTAATACCTCTTCACAGAACACCTCCTTCAAATTAAAAAAAAACTGGGTTACTAGGTTATTACTGTTTAAAAGAGTAATGTAATCTCTATTAACAACTGATATAATATTATCATTTACAAGCTTAAGCAAACCCAAATATTCTACTTACAGCTGACTTGGAAATGATAATTGTGGAACATATCTCATGAGTCATCAACTAAGTTTATTTATGGAGCACTAATTTGTTATGAAACATTTATTGCTTAGATATGAGGTATGGTGCAAAATGGCTAATATTCTACTGAACCCTTAGGATTTTTTATGCCCTTAGAGGCATAAAGAATTTACAATGGTAGCACAATGTATTTTTATGATATTTTATGATAAAGTTATAATATAAAAACTAAATTTTTAATTAATCACAAATATTATTTTACACCATGGCTTAAGACACAAACATCTTCATTATGCCCTTGACACATAATTAACTAAAACTAGTTAGAGTTGGGGTAAAAATTGCAATGATTAAGTGAACCCCCTGATAGTGATGTTGCCTGTATTAAATCCTGATTCATCCCTGTATGTGATTAATAGAAGTAAAATACTTGCTTCTTGTACACAAACAGAGTGCGGAAATTTGTCATAAGCAGTCACTTGTGTATTTGTCTGCATAAGCCAAGGCCAGATACTTTGCTATTATACTTGGATTTCACTGTAAATAGCTTATCTGCAGCCTCTTTAGTTTTAACTAGCTGGTTGCCTGACATTGCATGGGTAGCTTTCTAAACTCAAAATATGAACTAATTAATTTCATTTACCCTCCCCATTTTTATGAAAATATTGTACAATGGTCTATCAATGTGTAGCTCTAAGGAACTGACTTTACCTGCTCTGCTCCTGTTAGCGTTTGCCACAAGGAAAGGCAAGCAACAGACTGGTTTGTAAACTCAGTGGTGTTTCCTGTAACTGCATTGGAGTAACTTGCAATACAAATTGATTTGAAGTGTTGTAATCATATTATTTTATGAAAGTATATTGCTCAGACTGACTGAATTAGTCACAACAAAATCGTCAGAATGTCTAGGCTTCATTATTCGAAATTCGTACACATTTAAAAAAAATATTAATTGGAATATACGAATCTTTTGTGATACAAAATCTTAAATATGTATCATCATTTGAACATAAAACATGCCAATAGAAAAAGCTCAATCAAAATTTATAAAATATTTACTGTATAAAAGAATTGGATATTACCCTATGGATACTAATTATGAAACCCTTTTACAAATATTTAAATTTAGAGCTTTAAATTTTAGAAGAGACATCATGGGATGAATATTTCTGTATAAGGTTCTCCATTTGATTGATGATATGCATATTACTACAAACATATCATTTTATATATCAAGTAAAAGGAGTAATTTCAGAGGTTTTTTTTCAGCCCCAGAGGCAAACACAGAAACCCATAAAAATTCATCATTAAAAAGAATTATGCATTTATTTAACCAAATTCATTATTTTGATGCAGATATTTTCATCATGTCAGAAATTTAGTACAAAGATGCTATAGTTAATAATTAACTATTAGTAGATTAAGATAAATGTTGAACTTAAAATTGCATAATTAACAACCTTCTCTTTCTTTCTCAGTTGTTTCTGTTCCTTATTCTTCTATTTCTCTACAAAACTTCCATTTCATTAGGGATGGGACCATGATACCGTCAATACCTCAATACTCTCAATACTCGGTGGTATCAAAGTATGTTTAATACTTTGAGATTAGCCTTTGACACTTTTTTGATGCTTTAAAATTTTTAAGTTTTGCATTATTGAAAGTTGTTGTGTTTAACTTTATGCTAGATAAGGAATTAAAAGAGTCGAGACTTCGTGTTATTGCCTCAACATGTTCCTAAAGTATTGCCAGACTATAGTTCCCAATAGACCTTGACTGCGTTTTCAATGGGTGAATCAATGAACATTCAATACATTCTGGTGTTTAAATGAAAACATGCAGAACAGTGTGGGAAGGGGCAGGTACTCATGTAACATGCAGCATTAACTGAGTTGTGAATGAAACTGATTAAGCTGATGCACTAAATCACATTTTTGCAATACTCTGGCATGGTGACTCATTTTCAGCCATTACTTTTACCTACTCTGGTGACAGAATCTGTGAATCCAGCAGAAGCAAATCAGAACTTTGGAAGTGAGATAATACAGCACATGGAAATATTTGTTATTTTGTTCCATCTGTTAGTTTGTGTTTATGCAAATCAAAATCAAGTCACGAGCATAGCTTACAGATATACTGTATGACTAATTTCAATAATATGGATAGAAAATCCTTTAAAAGAAAGGTTTTGCACAAAATACCATTGCATAAAAAGGGAAGTAAGGAAATTAACACTATTATTATTATTATTATTATTATTATTATTATTATCATCATCATCATCATCATCATCATCATCATCATGATCATCATCATCCTTCACTAACAACAGGGGATATATAACCTGTGGCATTATCAAGACCAAAAAAATTGCTCCCAATTGCAGAGTGTCAAACAGGAGCAATTTCGGAATTAGCATACAATACAAAATTGGTTACATGCTTTTGTACACAGAAAACTACTAATAAGAACATAATTCAGTGAACAAGCATTCACCTTTACAGTTTTTTATTAAGTGAGTATCAAGGATCAAATATTGGTGCTCAAAAATCAGTACTGGTATTGAGTCTCGAGAAATAGTGGTATCATCCCAACACTGATAAACAAAAAGGGTGTTAATCAATTTAATGGCATTATTTGAGGTATAAAGATGTATTAATTATTAATATGATTTTCATCTATAAACTTTGTTTGTCTTTTCTGTATTATTTAGATATTAATTACTGTAAGTGACTGCATTTTATGATGAACATTGTATAATTTGGCTTATGCCTGTTATGTTCAGAATAAATAAGATTATTATCATTGATAGTTTTGTGAGTCACACTTACTTACACTCGCCTTCACTTTTAAAAGTGAATGTGAGTGTAAATAAGCATGACTAACAAAACTATCAACATGAAGAACACTTCACTGTTAATAGAGCTTCGGTTTTTAATCTTTAAAATTATTAATACTATTAAATAACCCAATTAGCAATGTTCAATATGGCGAGCTATGATTACTTTGTGCATTGCATCATAGGAGGGATTATACAAGCAATGAATAAACAAATTATAAGTCTGACCTTATAAACAAATTCAGCAATAGCAATAAATTACAGTACCTTAAAATGTACTGGACTTACATCCACAAGCGTTGCACACATTTTAGTTGTTCCAATAAAGTTGATGTCTCTTCCTTTTGGTATTTTTCATACAGTTTCACAAAGCAAGGCAAATAATGGCTCTATAAATAAACTTTTTTATTTGGTTTAATACTTTATTACAAATTAAATAGTTTACACTATAATCTTGTGCTGTGATAAAATATATTTTCTCCCAAGCAGGGTTGAATATAGTTGGTGTTGTTGACTATGCTTTGACGTACCATCCTCCATGGTAAATGAAAACTACCCTATACACCGCCACTACGCTGAGGGAGCGTATGAAAGATGTCAGCATTTTCCCCTTTGCTCCTCTTTCAGTTGCTCCCTTCATGCTTATGTACTGAGCAGCCAAGCTCCCAACCAGTCTGCTTGGCACTTGACAATAGCTGATCTAGAAAATTTTAATGGTTATCCCCCCTCCTTACTGCTTATCATTGTAATTTCATACAGCTCTAGCTATTCCTAATAATGGATGAAAAATCCCCTGATATTCATCCAAAAAGATGCGAAATGTCTGATTTCTTTAACTTCCCCTGATGGTTTTTACAAGTTCTGGATATGCTGCGTAGTCTATGCATGCCTTTTGATCATATAACACCATTGGTTGGAATGGTTTAGTAATTTTTTAGATAATCACAGTAGGTGAAATTTTAAACCTTTATACATCCTCTTTGGTCCCATAGTTATTTAATAACATAAAGGCTACATAGTCTTCACATAATATGTACAACAAAATAAGAGGTAAAGCTGGTGAAAATGAAGATTCCCCACTCACAGACTACCAAGTTAATTGCTTTGGAAAAGACACATAGTCTATAATCATCGAGGAAAATAATCTTCTGAGTTGTTAACTATAAAATATAGTGATGGGAGAATACCCCACCATTTCTTGATGCCGATACTGATTTTTGAGCACCCATACTCTATACCCAAGGCTCAATACTCACTTTATAAAAAACTGTAAAACCGATAGCTTTGTTCAATGAATGAGGTTCTTATTAGTAGTTTTCTGTATATAAATGCATGTAACCAATTTTGTATAGTATGCTGATTCCGAAATTGTTCCTGTTTGACGTTCTTCAATTGACAGCAATTATTTTATCTTGATAATGTCATAGATATCCCCTATTGTTAGTCAAGGATGATGATGATGATGATAACAATAATAATAATAATTTCTTTGCTTCCCTTTTTATGTAACTGTATTTTATGGTAAAAACTTTCTTTTAAATGATGTTCTATCCATATTGTAGCGGACCAGGTTGAGCACCGAGTATTACATCATATGACGTAAACCAGCGGAAAGTGTGGAAACCGGGCTACCATAACACGACCACTTTAAGGAATGCCGAGTCAGCTCTTCTGTACATATTTATACTACAGGTTTTGACTCGAGCGGGAGCAGTTATCCGAGGGCAATCGAGAGAGTTATCAAAAGGCAATCGGGGGCAGTTATCGAAGAATAGCTGTCAGCTCAGTTGTTGAATCCGTCGTCGAGACCCCGTACACGAGTCGCCAACACAACACCAGGTGAACAGGTAAGAATGTATCTCTTCTAAGTTCTGCTTACTTGTTGGGCTTCCGCCCATTCTGAGTAGCCAATGTACTCACTTAACGCAATAATATAATTTATTGAGTCAATGCATCCCCTGTGCATCATTTAAATACCCCCATCCTGGAACGCCACCCTGGTTTACCTACCACCCCCGTACCGACGCATCCCCCCTACCTCTGAGCTACCAACCCCCTCCCCCTAGTGTAATCACCTACTGCGGGGGTAACCACACCCGTGGGGTGTTACAATATTATGGAAATTAATCATACAGTATACCTACCTGTAAGCTATGTTTGTGACCTGAGTTGGGCTTCCTTAAATACAGATGGAAGGAAAGAACAAATATTTCCATGCATTGTATTATCTCATATCTTAAGTTCTGATTTGTTTCTGCCGGATTCACAGATTTTGGTCACCAGAGTTCGTAAATGTAAGGGCTGAGAGTGAGTCACCAAGCCAGGCTATTGCAGAAATGTGATTTAAGTGCATCAGCTAAATCAGCTTTATTTCACAACTCAGTTAACGCTGCATGTTACATGAGTACCTCTATTCCTTCCCCCATTGTTTCGCATGCTTTCATTTGGACACAAGAGTCTATGGAATGTTGCATTGATTCACTCACAAGAAATGCAGTCAATTGGGGACACGTGCGAGGCAATAACGTGAAGTCTCAACTCCTTTCATTCCTTTCTAGCATGAAGTTAAATGCAACAACTTTCAATAATACAAAACTTAAACATTTAAAAGTGTTGAATAAGTATGGAATGTTTATTTCAAAGTATTAGGCATACTTCAATGCCACCGAGTATCGAGGAATCAATAGTATTAAGGTCCTATGCCTAATAAGGTATAAATTTAGCTGGACACAATTTTCTCTCTTTATAATTATTTAGTGTATCCTGCTAACTTGATTATAGCACATAAACTAAAACTTCTTTACCTGAGCATTATTAAAATATTTTTGCATTGGTGTCTTTTGTTTTGCTGTCTCTTAGTTGCTAAATTGTGACGTCTACACATATATGACTTGGAATGAAATATCCACAGCATTTATCTTATATTCTGTGGAATAACAACTATTTTCTATTTCATAACATTTCCAACTAAAAGTCAAAGCCTTCTTCATAGCATCTTCTTTTATAACTCTAATGCGTTTGTATTCAAGTACAAGGGTTTTGTAAGTACCTTTTATCATGTAGTAATTTATGAAATTAAATTAGAAGTTGTTTTACACACCATGACCATCAGAAAGAATAGGAATTTTCAAAGGTGAAACAATTATCCAAATTGGTTGAGTGTTTTTTGAGATTACCCTACATATACACAACCCTCCCCCCACACACACACACACAAAAATTTTCTCTCTTTATTATATCAAGTAGATCACAATTTCAGTAGAATTTTCAGCTGATTCCTCCAGTTTGTATTAAATTAATAAACTTTGTTAATTAAATACAGAGTCCCTATAATAGATACCATTTACTAGAAAAAGTGAAATATATTTAATTTTTAATTTACAGCTTATCTCTAAATTATTTATTTATTCATTCATTCAATAACAAACTAGTGCACCATAAGTTATTATATGCTCCATGGGAATTATATGATGATTATCCCCTCGGGCAAACATTGTCATCCTCGGGGAATAATATAAATATAATATCCTGGATACATAAATTACTATTTAAACATAACACAATTAATGATTTTATGCAATGTTTTTTATTTTTTCTTACAGCTATATCATTCATTACATGCATACTATATCGTATTAATCAACATGCATTTTAATAAACTGTTTTTTTTTTTTTTTTTTCCGCTATTCAAATGTTATAATTTTATTAAATCATAAACATTTCTTACTATTCAGTTCTGCTTTGAACATGTTGAAATTCTGCTACATTCCATTACAATAAAATGAAACCAAACAAATACAAATGAAATAAAAATATAAAGAAAGAAAGGAAAATGAAACTTGCACTATAAAATAGCATTCCTGAGATTCCATAGATCTTTACTGTAATTTACATGTTATAATCATTCAGCTGAAATACAGACTGTGTAGCAAGCAATAGTTGGATTGATCCATGCTTACTATATCTGTACGTCTTTATCACAAGATTAGGATATTATTGCTATGATTATGAAAGTCAGTAACAATGGATATAAAGTAGCTTATTTACATAAAAATGCATGGAATTATTTAATATCTCATGTATCTTGGATAACATGTGAATTTAAAGTTCTTGGTTGAAACTTCACCACTTTTTCCTGCTTTTACAGAATTCCAATAATTTACAAACAATCTTCAACTATTGAAATCTAATCTGAATAAAGCTCTCAACCTTCTACAATGTAATTAAAAATTAAAGAGAGATAATTGGAGTAATTCTTAAGTTACAGCATCTTTCCAAATGGATTACTTTGTATTGTACAATTTTATCTTTATGTTTATAGTCGCTGGAATTAAAACATCTAAGCAAATACTTTAGACTCACCTGGACCAATGAACAATAGAAAATCAATAAGTATATCCTTCTGAACCAGGTTAACAATTATTGCATTGATATCGTTACTGCTGCCAATGACTTACAAACAAGACTGGCTCCCATAGCCAGTGGACATGAATGGTTAGGTAAATCATATTAAACACTCCAGATGAATCTTTAATCGCTCTATTTTCACTTCTTTACCAAGAACTGCTGCAACTTGTTTCACAAACTGTCTCCATCATCAGCCTCCTCCTGTGGCTTGTAGATGGCACTTCCTGGCTGAGAATGTACTGTGTAACGAGGTTGTTTTCATATGCAATATAAACATTTAACAAATTCTATTTATTTTTATGTATAAATAGTGTTTCCCAAAGTGGTTTTCAAACAAAGGTCTTTTAAAAAACATTGAATTTTTTTTTAACTGATTATCTGATTCACGTTACCAGTCTGTTTATGTTTTACATTTCTCATGTGCTCATTAAACCTTGAGTCCATGTTCCTCTTTGTTCTTCTAAAAGAGAAATCAAATTAGTTGGATAAATTAATGGGCTTTAAAGTCTTTTATTTACTTCCAACTGTGCTGTGAACCTTTCGGCTAAATTTCATTCAAATCTGTATTGATTTATTGAGGCCATTTTCAGAACTACATAGAATGACCCAATCAAATGCCGGCATTCATTGTAGAATATTATATTGTTATAATTGTCTCTTATTACATAAAGTAGATATGGGACGATTCATGAACGAATCGTTCATATGAACGATTACAAGGAAAGAATCGCATGAATCGTTGTAGTCTTAGCATGAATCGTCGTTCAAAATGAATCGTAAGAATCGTACATGAATCGTCGTTCAAAAAGAATCGTGATCAGGACATTCTCGATTCGTTCTCGCTTGCGCTTTGTTTACTACCCACCCTAAGTTTTGGCTGCCAAGCCGAGCCCGGACGAATGTTGCCGAGTGAGTACGATGATGAGCAAGGAAATTACCAGGCTGCAAGCATTGTGCTGTAACATGGTTTACGAAAACAGAACAACACCGCATAAAAAGTATTGCCAAGTTCTGTCGATTCGTAGTACACCGGAATGATCAAAAGTATTGAGTGAATTACACAGGTCTAAAAAATCGCTAGAATTCATAATATGAATTGGTAGATCAACACGATTCTTTGAGATGTTGATGTCATAACCTAGGAGTACCGAGTTCAGCCGAGAAAGATTAATTCTTAAAAACAAATTGTGCAAATAGCTGTAAAGCGCAGTAAAATGAATCGTAAGCATTGCCAATGGATGAACGTAGGCTGCAGCACGTGGTATAAACAATTGAAGTAATTTTGAGTACTTTACTGAGAGATTTGATACACAGTATTGCATGATTACTGTGTAGATATTATAATATACAATACCAAAATATATGCAAAATGTAGGAAAAATAGAGAATTTTAGAATTCTTGGTTTGTTTAACATTGTGATTATAAAATATTAAAGTGTTTAAAATTATATAATTTAAAAGAATTAATTTGTATACTATATTCTGCATTAAAAGTATAAGAACATGCATCGATATAATTAAGCCAATTCTAATGCATTAAAGGTACCTCAAATATGCTGATGTATAATTTATGTAAAAAATTATTATTCTCTGCATACCAGGTTTATACCTTTTCACGTATTTATAAAAATTATATAGCTTATTTTCGCGTGCAACTTCGGTAGTAGTGACGAATAATAACAGCAATAATAATAATAATAATAATAATAATAATAATAATAATTGGACAAAAGTAAAATTCAGACAGCGGAAATGAGATTTTTACGAAGAACTTAAGAATGCACTAGATAAGACCTAATAAGAAATGAAAGGATAAAATTAGAGAACTGAATATTTATAAATTATATCATAAAATTGAAGAAAACTAACTTAATTGGAAAGCGATATGAACTACATGACTGAAGAAAGAATACCACTATTAATTAATAAATACAAACCGTCGGGAAAAAGAGGGGAGTAATGTAAAGAATCGAAGACAGGTGGAATGCCTAATCATCGAAATGAAGAATATAATAATAATAATAATAATAATATCTTCATAATTACTTTGCATAATACCTTATGTAATCGTAACTTAGGTGGAATCACACAGGTTGATTTTTATGACAAATTCAGGAAACTCCAAGTGTATTTACCCAATAACGCGGAAAGCGCTTTTAGATACTTTATCTTTTATATACCAAAGAAAAAGATCATAGCCCCCATCGTAACAAAAAAGTCCTGATTGCGTAATTTGACTGCAAAGTACAAACGGGGACGATTCAAATAAGAATCGTGCAGTTGGGTAGACCAGCAGATAAAGTGACGATTCATGAAAGAATCGTGCGCTAGGAGTAAGGAGAGACTAGCAAAAGAGGACGATTGATGAATCGAATACTGCAACTGAATCGCTTGACACAACTCTAACGTAGAGCACAATAGGAATAGTGGTAAAGATTATTGGCCCAGCTTTCGTCGGGCACTAACAAAAAATTGGTTATAGACTCATCAGTTGTACCCCTCCACGGAAATCTTTAGTAAAAGGCGAAAGATTTATGCGATTTGAAGGGATACCAGAGTACTAAATACAACTTATGCATCATATTATATACACCCAAGTGGGTCAACATTGTCGAAAGAGAAGCTTTCAAGTGCTTTTGTTTCTTATCTACAGAATGCTTATTCCTTATTTTCGGTTTTGTCTGTGGATTTTTGACAAAATTGAAGTCAAATAACCTATCATTTATATATTATCAAAGTCATTGGCGTTCCTAACAATGAAGTTTTAGAGTAAATCTCTTTTATTTACACATTTAGCCATCTATTGGCACATTGGTGGAACCACGTTGGCACGGCGCCGCGGTATAAACAGTTGTTCTTGGCAGTTTCGACGGTTGCCTTGCGCCAATTTCTCGATGTTGGGAGAATAAGAGGAATAGTTTTACCTGATGTGTGCACTCTCTTACATACATACTTCTGTCGTCAGCAGAACATCTCTAGTTTTAATCTAGACTGAAGGTTATTTTCTGGATCGTTCTGATCAGCATCATCGTTCAATTGATTACAATAAATCTTAATATACTAAAAGTACAAAATAATAAAACTATCTTTAGGGCAGTGCTGCCAAGCCGATTCAGTGAATTTACGTTACCAATATTAAAGAATTATGCTATTTCTGGGAACACTGTGTGACTTTACTAAATCGAAAACTTTATCTTAGTCGTTCTTTGTGTGTGTGTGTGTGTGTGTGTGTGTGTGTGTGTGTGTGTGTGTGTGTGTGTGTGTGTGTGTGTGTGTGTGTGTGAGCGCGCGCGCTAGTGGGCATGATTACACAAGTGTATTGCTAATGCCGTGTATTATTTTTGCACGAGAAAATACTTCACTTATGAAGTTTAGAACTTTATTGTAATAATATTTTACCACGTAATAATAACGCAAATATTTTTAATATAAAGCACTATTTTGTGTGTGTGCGTTTGCACAAGCACATACCTATAGAAGTGTATTGCTAATGTGTATATTTTTGCACGAGGAAACAATATGCAATTTGCAACTTTCCAAATACTTCACCAAGGAAAAGGAAAATGCAAAATGCGAACACACATATATTTTAAAAACTGGTAAGAGTTTATAAATGGGTGGCTCTGGCTTAATCACAGGATCGCATATCTTTCACTATCACTGGTTCCAAAGCATTTTTTAAAAAGTATCCCCTTTATAGAAACCAAAAGGAGCACAAGTTAAGAAAAACGTATGTACAGATGACTAGACTGTTTCTAAACTAAGTTGTAACTCCCACCTTTTGCTAGATATTCTAAGATTCTAACAACTTCTATGCAGCACAGAGCTCTGAAGCTGGTAGTGTGTTTTGTAAACAATAATTGGAGTTCTGAGCTTAATGTATTTTTACTTTCTCTACTACGTATAGTAAGTAGGGGAAGTAGGTTTTGTATTCCACTCAAAAATTCGATACCGAAATTTCACCGGAAATATATGTTTTGAGGCCCCCTGAATCCAAAAAAGGCATTTTTGGAAACATGTCCGTGTGTGTGTGTGTCTGTGAACATCATAACTCAGAAACGAACAGTCGGATAAACACCAAACTTGGTATTTAGGTTCAATATCTTCCAGAGATGAGACACGAAGGTTTGCAAGAAAATCCCCCTGCCACAGATTACCCTTCACATGGAACATTTTTCGAAAATTTTAATTTTCTCAAAAATGGCTCTAACGATTTTGATTACAAGTACCATATGTTTAAGATATTTTCATGACAAATGAAATGTATATCTCGAATTTTCTGGGAATGACTCCAAAAGTATTCTTCATTGTGCAAGACTTTTGCATAACTGGTAAACCATAAGAGATAGACAAAATTTTGCTACACAAAAAATGTAGATCGCGTTAAAATACACAATTTGTCATATACTTTTTTTTTTTTTTGAGTGAACCATTTTCAAGATATTGCTTGTTATTCCCTTAAATTTTCCAATACTTATACTTTTTCTCAAATTCGTTATTCATTTTTTTGTCCTGGTAATACAAAGAGATTGGGATACTGCACATAGCAACCAGCTCTTAAAATATTTGACTATCGCTTAAAGCCTACCAATTCCCCTTGCATCTACAAGAAAATTAGCAATAAGATAGACTCTGCAAATGTTTATCTCGATTAACCTGAAGTAGAAGGAGAATAAGCGTTTGTATAAATAGTTTGAACAAGAGTAGAGAAAGTCATGTGAGTGTAACACATCAGATTTTTAATTTTATGATAAACAAGATATCGAGAGCGATGAGGGTATTCCGTTAGCTACGCCAGTTGAATAACAAAGGACGCATAGAAAGTATGTCTTTTATTTCTCTATCTGTGTATCACATTTCCATTATTGTGTCTCTTCTTGTTTTCTTGAAGTGTTTAAGTGAACATTGCGATAGCATTTATAACAAACGCGTAACTTTCTGACGAAGCGAAGTGAAGTTTGTCAACCCGCGGACACACCGTATTGGTTGTCACGAAACGTCAAGAGATTTGGATCTCACAGTAGTTGCTTATGGTGCGGACAACTGATGTGCCAATTACGGGAAAAACCAATCTGTTTTCGTGGATTTGAAAAACATGTTTGAAGCACCACATCTTTTTGCAGGACATTGCCACATGCATATACTGAACAATCCTGCGAAATATGGACTAAAACTACTGTCATACTATGTTGAATGGTTAATGGTTAAAGTATTTAATGAGTTTTCTTCAAGTGGAAGAAGGTGAGTGAGCTGAAGAACTTTTTTGAGTTCGTGCAGTCAGAGTACTCCACCCTACTCCTCCATGTTCCTACACGCTTTTTGACTCTTTTTATGCTGTAGATAGATTGCTCCAAAACTGGCCACTGTTGAAGTCCTATTTTCTAAGCCAGGATGAAGACAATTCTGCCAAACTTGTTTGGACATTCGTAGCCCATGAAAACCACAGTGAAGTGGACGATGACAACATTTCCAGAGATTAACATTTATTTTGTTCACAATGTTATGCATTTATTTAATACAACCATAAAACACGTGGAAAGTGATTATACATGGATAACTGAAATATATTCTGTATTCTTGAAGTTGCGTACAGAAAATGTTAATACACAAAAATAATTTCTTCGGATTCAACGTATTACAAGCGCTGAAAAAATGCCCGCAATATGAACAAGCAAACTTTGTCAGAGAAGCTGAGAAACTAAACTAGGATTCTGGAATATCTAGAAAAATGGTTTGATTTCAGTGAAGATTCAATTTCCAACCTTAGCTCTCAGTTAAATCTTGAAGAGCCCCTTAAAATGGAGAACACAATGAAACTTATAGATTATTTCAACAGAAATATAAGCGGTGATGAACTATTTTCTGAAATATGTGCACTGAATGACGTCTTGCCATCCATAAGGACTCACCACACTCAAACATCTCAAACGAATGGGTGACATTTTTTAAGAGATGCAAAGCACATAATTTGCTGAAAGTTGTTCAACATGTGCTAGCAGTGCCACCGTCCAATGCGTTTGTAGAGATTTTCAGTGTGATGCTAAATATCTGGAGCAATGAAAGAAACAGACTGAAAGTGGAAGTGGTGAAAGCCGAACTATTTGTGAATTTTAACTACCGTATGAAATGTACTGAATTTGCTAAATTTGTCAAATCCCAAATAAGTTGTTAAAGCTGTGAAGTTAGAAAAGAAATATAACTAGCAAAGAAACAAGAGGCTCGCAGACATGGCTGGATTCGCAGTATTAACACTGAGTATCGTGTTAAATAAATGCATGCTTCATGTTGTAGCACCTATAGCGTATTTAATGTGTAATGTGTTGTGAATTATAATAATAAGAATTAATAATAATAATAATAATAATAATAATAATAATAATAATAATAATAATAATAATAATAATAATAATAATAATAATAATAATAATAATAATACATTTTTGAGTTGTCCGGATTTGGCTCCAGTTAAAGTTGGCAACCATAGTTTATGGACGACTATTTTAATTTACGCACCGCTAGTTTGATGTTACAATGTTGTTTTATTCTGCGCATTCATTTCCTAAGGTTGGCAACACTCGAAGCAAAAGACAGGCCGCTGTTATACAGGATAACTGATCCAACTTTCAAAGTTGCAAGTAATATGTTTCCTGGATTCAAAATGTTTTACAGCTAGTGAATAATGAGGTCGTGGTGTTGCCTAGCTCTCCATTTTCTTAAACACATGAAACAGTATGGCGACGTGTAGCAGAAATGTACGCCTAAATGATTTGGTTTCTATATATTTCTCTTACTCCTAATTTGTGGTTAAGATGAAAAATTAAAGGTGAAGCGTAATTATGAGTCACTATGGCGTTTTTTTTTCGTGCCTTAATCTGAACCTTTCTTGGCACTGCTAAGCGCATGCAATACCGGATCAAAGCACTTAGGCTTTTTTTCTTCATTTTATCTATATTAGCTATTTAAACCAATAATTGCTGTTGATTATTCGTTGTCTTCATAAAAATGATTAAAATTTTTCGCATCTGCTGCCTCTGTGTGGGTTGTTTCATAAATTATCGCACCCTTATGTATGCAGATGTCAGATGAAAACGCGTTGCTCACGTTGGCAACATATCACTGTAGTTCGTTGTTTGTTCGCTAACCTGTAAGGCCCAACTTACGAAAATAGAAATATAGAATGGAGTCATGGTATAAGGAGGTGCTATGTAAAGTAAATAAATAACGTAAAACTAGCAGTTCAAACATATCCATGCACTAGCATTCCAGGTTGTATGTTACGTTTTTATACACAGATTGCACCATAATACTCGTGTTATAAAACGAAATGACATTCGGAATCACTAAAAATAAACAGTTAAATTCAGCTTGTCCATAGAGTAACTACATAAAATACTACATCTTTGCTGCGTCAATTGGCAGTAATGGTTATTTATTCAGCCATATTCCGACCAATGGATAACCACTGTGTTGGCAGAAATGGATTGGATCCGAAAAACCGACATAAAAACAATGTAATTCAAAATTAATTCACCAGAGTGCCTAGACCGGCAGTCTGTCAACAGATGTCAGTAAACGCTAATTGTGCGCTATATGAGAACAAAAGTCTACGAATTTTTCTATATAAATTACGCTGAAACTTTGAATTTTTAGAATCATACTTCACAGGATCATTTCTGTAGTATGTTTTCTCTTACTCGATTATCAACAGTCGAGTTCAGCGTAACCACGATGATGAGTTTTAGTAATTCTCTCTGAGCGTGAGGCAGAGGCGGTGTACTGTGTGAATGGTATACTGTCTCATCGATGATCGTTCACCATCACTCATTGCGAGTGATGGAGTGGGAGAATTACAATCCGAGTGGTTACTACATTATTATTATTATTCAATTTTCTATAGTTATGACGTTGATAATCCCTTTTATTTTTTCTTGCCTATTATGCGGGTATTCCATTTCTTTATTTTAACAAATACCGTTTAATGTTTAAACTGATATTGAGTGTATACGGATATAATCCGAGACATGGCCACGAGGTACTTATTTATGTTTTGTTGGACACAGCATTTCTTAATTTTATTCATCTGAACTTCTAGAAGGATTTTGTTTTTGACAGTTTTCAGTTCTCAGTCCTACTATTAGAAATTTAGTTCTAAAAAGTATGCAGTTTGATTCCAACTTTGTCATTCGAGTTCAACTCTACAATTACACTGTGAGTGTAGCAATCGCGTTAAATCATAAGAGACAATTTAACAATATAATATCTTACAATGAATGCCGGCATTTGATTGGGTCATTCCTTGTCAATTCAACCAAGTAGTTCTAAAAATGGCCTCCTCAATACAGATTTGAATGAATTTGGCCGAAAGGTACACAGCACAGTGTAACAAGTGAAGGAAAAGGCTTTAATACCCATTAATTTATCAAACTAATTCGTTTTCTCGTGTAGAGGAACATGGACTCAAAGTTTAATGAGCACATGAGAAATGTAAAATATAAACAGACTGGTAAACTGTCAGTCACAGAGCATCTTTGGTCCTCGTGAATCAGATAATCAGTTGAAAAATCATACAATGTTTTTGACAGACCTTTATTTGAAAACCACTTTGGGAAATACTGTTTATACATAAAAATAAACAGAATTTGTTAAATGTTTATATTCCTCCAATATTACTTAAATCTTGACGAAGCCATGAATTTGTAAGAAAATTCTCTCGGTGAATAAAAACATACATACATATGTTGCATATGAAAACAATCTCGTTACACAGTACATTCTCAGCCAGGAAGTGCCATCTACAAGCCACAGGAGGAGGCTGATGGTGGAGACAACACGCTGGCTCAATATTACAAGGTTCTATAGAAATATAACATTAAATAATTTCTTCAAAAATAATAATATTATGAAGTTAATAGTATGTATACTGTATATTTTTATATTTGTTTAGGAGATAAACAAAATAATGGCTGGATCAACACACTGCTCACTCACAATCTGAAATTTCAAACTCTTATTTCTCAATAGTTACACGCTTACTACATACAACCTTGTAATACTGAGCCAGCAAACAGTCTCTGAAACATGTTGCAGTAGATTCATGGTAAGAGTGATTAAAGATTCATCTGGAGTGTTTAACACGATTTACCTAACCTTTCGGGTCCAAGGAGTTTACACAAAAATGGCTATGGGAGCCAGTCTTGTTTGTAAGTCATTGGCAACAGTGAAGATAACAATACAATAATTGCTAACCTGTTTCAGAAAGATATACTTATTATTTTTTATTGTTCATTGGTCCAGTTGAGTATGAAATGTTTGCTTAGATGCTTTAATTCCAGCAACTGTAAATATAAAGATAAAATTGTACAATACACACAGTAATCCATTTGGAAAGATGCTGTAAGTTAAGAATTACTCCTTCTATCTCTCTTTAATTTTTAGTTACATTCTAGAAGGTTGAGAGCTTTATTCAGATTAGATCTCAATTGCTGAAGATTGTTTGTAAATTATTGGCATTTAACTTTCCAAATTAGCAAATATTTATGGAAAATAAGTGGAAACAAACCCCTGTATTTATATAATTGGAAACTCTTTGCTTTATTCTGCTGAATTATGAATAGCTGCTGAGACTGAAGAGAAGGTATACCAAAAATAATAGTGGTATTTTATAATAACTGAAATCCTTTTTGGGTTAACACAGCTATTGGTATTGAATAATGGATAATTCAGAAAACACCATCACCTTGCAAATATGTTAATAGTTACTTTTGCAATGATTTTGAAGACTATAAACCTAATCACTGGAAGTCAGAAAAAAATGAAGGATTGAAATATTTAGTGCCATGGCCAAGACTACACCATGGTTCTTCTGCTTTCTATGTTGAATTATAGTTTTTTCAAATGTGAAAGATCAACCATTGCCATCACATGATTGGCCACTGTGAATGAAGAATTAACATACACATACTCATTTTTTAATTTCATCTTTCACTGAGACTGAAAGCTCAAATGGTTCCAAAATTGTTCTCTTTGTGAAGATATCTTGATATAACTATAAGCATGAATTATGCATAAAGTAAAGCAATGAAAATACCATAGTAACATATCCATATAAGTGCTTTTTAAGTTTTCAGCAGGAATATTATAGCTCAAATTGCTCAACAGATTCAGTATTCTTGATAATCTTGTTGAGATAAATTCTTATGCTTTGACCTTGTTAAAGTTGGAACTAAAATTATGCTTAAAAATTTATATTTGCTGATTGGATTCATTTATTAATGTTGTGATTCAAACTAATGGTCAAGGTTTCTCTCTTATTATTAAGGCAGAATCATTAGCTATAAACCATTGTGCAATACTACTTAGTGTATCTGCTGTGAGTTTCTGTAACTTTGATATTCTTTTAAATTACAAAGAGGTGTCATCTGAATACAATATCGTCATGATAGTTCATTCATTTACATATGTTGGTGTTAATAGTTATTAGAAACAGCAATGGGCCCAAAGGGTTACTCCATAGCTATCCTTGTTTCCTCATATTGTGTGCCATTTACAACAACAACCTGTTGTCTGTTGCAGAGATAAAATTGAAGAATCTTAAAGAGTATTTCCATTTATAGGATAATACTCCATCGAGAAATAATTAAATTATGGGCAATACAATTGAAACCTTTTGTTTAATTACAAAATAGTATATTATTAGAAATTTATTTGTTTTCATAATTATTATAGATTTTACTTAATAGCAGATTTATTCCATTCATAGTGTCTTTATCTTTCGTAAAACCAAACTGATTGGCACTGAAGTATCCATTAAATTAAAAAACCACATACAATTGATTAAAAATGAATACTCTAAAACTTTTGAGAAGACTGGTTTTAAGTAAATGTGCCTAAAGCTAGCAGGTTTAGAGTTTCACCTTTTTTATAAATTGGACATATTTTTGCCAGTTAAAATAATCAGGAAATATGCCATACATTAGGCATAAATTTAAAACATACATCAAAGGCCGTAAAATAACATGTATAGTGGTCTTTAAAAATTGTTTAACATATCATAAATAAACCTCTCTTAGCAGAGTTTTTCATATTAGTCACAAGTTGTAATACCTCTTCACAGAACACCTCCTTCAAATTAAAAAAAAACTGGGTTACTAGGTTATTACTGTTTAAAAGAGTAATGTAATCTCTATTAACAACTGATATAATATTATCATTTACAAGCTTAAGCAAACCCAAATATTCTACTTACAGCTGTCTTGGAAATGATAATTGTGGAACATATCTCATGAGTCATCAACTAAGTTTATTTATGGAGCACTAATTTGTTATGAAACATTTATTGCTTAGATATGAGGTATGGTGCAAAATGGCTAATATTCTACTGAACCCTTAGGATTTTTTATGCCCTTAGAGGCATAAAGAATTTACAATGGTAGCACAATGTATTTTTATGATATTTTATGATAAAGTTATAATATAAAAACTAAATTTTTAATTAATCACAAATATTATTTTACACCATGACTTAAGACACAAACATCTTCATTATGCCCTTGACACATAATTAACTAAAACTAGTTAGAGTTGAGGTAAAAATTGCAATGATTAAGTGAACCCCCTGATAGTGATATTGCCTGTATTAAATCCTGATTCATCCCTGTATGTGATTAATAGAAGTAAAATACTTGCTTCTTGTACACAAACAGAGTGCGGAAATTTGTCATAAGCAGTCACTTGTGTATTTGTCTGCATAAGCCAAGGCCAGATACTTTGCTATTATACTTGGATTTCACTGTAAATAGCTTATCTGCAGCCTCTTTAGTTTTAACTAGCTGGTTGCCTGACATTGCATGGGTAGCTTTCTAAACTCAAAATATGAACTAATTAATTTCATTTACCCTCCCCATTTTTATGAAAATATTGTACAATGGTCTATCAATGTGTAGCTCTAAGGAACTGACTTTACCTGCTCTGCTCCTGTTAGCGTTTGCCACAAGGAAAGGCAAGCAACAGACTGGTTTGTAAACTCAGTGGTGTTTCCTGTAACTGCATTGGAGTAACTTGCAATACAAATTGATTTGAAGTGTTGTAATCATATTATTTTATGAAAGTATATTGCTCAGACTGACTGAATTAGTCACAACAAAATCGTCAGAATGTCTAGGCTTCATTATTCGAAATTCGTATACATTTAAAAAAAACATTAATTGGAATATACGAATCTTTTGTGATACAAAATCTTAAATATGTATCATCATTTGAACATAAAACATGCCAATAGAAAAAGCTCAATCAAAATTTATAAAATATTTACTGTATAAAAGAATTGGATATTACCCTATGGATACTAATTATGAAACCCTTTTACAAATATTTAAATTTAGAGCTTTAAATTTTAGAAGAGACATCATGGGATGAATATTTCTGTATAAGGTTCTCCATTTGATTGATGATATGCATATTACTACAAACATATCATTTTATATATCAAGTAAAAGGAGTAATTTCAGAGGTTTTTTTTCAGCCCCAGAGGCAAACACAGAAACCCATAAAAATTCATCATTAAAAAGAATTATGCATTTATTTAACCAAATTCATTATTTTGATGCAGATATTTTCATCATGTCAGAAATTTAGTACAAAGATGCTATAGTTAATAATTAACTATTAGTAGATTAAGATAAATGTTGAACTTAAAATTGCATAATTAACAACCTTCTCTTTCTTTCTCAGTTGTTTCTGTTCCTTATTCTTCTATTTCTCTACAAAACTTCCATTTCATTAGGGATGGGACCATGATACCGTCAATACCTCAATACTCTCAATACTCGGTGGTATCAAAGTATGTTTAATACTTTGAGATTAGCCTTTGACACTTTTTTGATGCTTTAAAATTTTTAAGTTTTGCATTATTGAAAGTTGTTGTGTTTAACTTTATGCTAGATAAGGAATTAAAAGAGTCGAGACTTCGTGTTATTGCCTCAACATGTTCCTAAAGTATTGCCAGACTATAGTTCCCAATAGACCTTGACTGCGTTTTCAATGGGTGAATCAATGAACATTCAATACATTCTGGTGTTTAAATGAAAACATGCAGAACAGTGTGGGAAGGGGCAGGTACTCATGTAACATGCAGCATTAACTGAGTTGTGAATGAAACTGATTTAGCTGATGCACTAAATCACATTTTTGCAATACTCTGGCATGGTGACTCATTTTCAGCCATTACTTTTACCTACTCTGGTGACAGAATCTGTGAATCCAGCAGAAGCAAATCAGAACTTTGGAAGTGAGATAATACAGCACATGGAAATATTTGTTATTTTGTTCCATCTGTTAGTTTGTGTTTATGCAAATCAAAATCAAGTCACGAGCATAGCTTACAGATATACTGTATGACTAATTTCAATAATATGGATAGAAAATCCTTTAAAAGAAAGGTTTTGCACAAAATACCATTGCATAAAAAGGGAAGTAAGGAAATTAACACTATTATTATTATTATTATTATTATTATTATTATTATTATTATTATTATTATTATTATTATTATTATTATTATCATCATCATCATCATCATCATCATCATCATCATCATCATCCTTCACTAACAACAGGGGATATATAACCTGTGGCATTATCAAGACAAAAAAATTGCTCCCAATTGCAGAGTGTCAAACAGGAGCAATTTTGGAATTAGGATACAATACAAAATTGGTTATATGCTTTTGTACACAGAAAACTACTAATAAGAACATAATTCAGTGAACAAGCATTCACCTTTACAGTTTTTTATTAAGTGAGTATCAAGGATCAAATATTGGTGCTCAAAAATCAGTACTGGTATTGAGTCTCGAGAAATAGTGGTATCATCCCAACACTGATAAACATAAAGGGTATTAATCAATTTAATGGCATTATTTGAGGTATAAAGATGTATTAATTATTAATATGATTTTCATCTATAAACTTTGTTTGTCTTTTCTGTATTATTTAGATATTAATTACTGTAAGTGACTGCATTTTATGATGAACATTGTATAATTTGGCTTATGCCTGTTATGTTCAGAATAAATAAAATTATTATCATTGATAGTTTTGTGAGTCACACTTACTTACACTCGCCTTCACTTTTAAAAGTGAATGTGAGTGTAAATAAGCATGACTAACAAAACTATCAACATGAATAACACTTCACTGTTAATAGAGCTTCTGTTTTTAATCTTTAAAATTATTAATACTATTAAATAACCCAATTAGCAATGTTCAATATGGCGAGCTATGATTACTTTGTGCATTGCATCATAGGAGGGATTATACAAGCAATGAATAAACAAATTATAAGTCTGACCGCATAAACAAATTCAGCAATAGCAATAAATTACAGTACCTTAAAATGTACTGGACTTATATCCACAAGCGTTGCACACATTTTAGTTGTTCCAATAAAGTTGATGTCTCTTCCTTTTGGTATTTTTCATACAGTTTCACAAAGCAAGGCAAATAATGGCTCTATAAATAAACTTTTTTATTTGGTTTAATACTTTATTACAAATTAAATAGTTTACACTATTATCTTGTGCTGTGATAAAATATATTTTCTCCCAAGCAGGGTTGAATATAGTTGGTGTTGTTGACTATGCTTTGACGTACCATCCTCCATGGTAAATGAAAACTACCCTATACACCGCCACTACGCTGAGGGAGCATATGAAAGATGTCAGCATTTTCCCCTTTGCTCCTCTTTCAGTTGCTCCCTTCATGCTTATGTACTGAGCAGCCAAGCTCCCAACCAGTCTGCTTGGCAATTGACAATAGCTGATCTAGAAAATTTTAATGGTTATCCCCCCTCCTTACTGCTTATCATTGTAATTTCATACAGCTCTAGCTATTCCTAATAATGGATGAAAAATCCCCTGATATTCATCCAAAAAGATGCGAAATGTCTAACTTCTTTAACTTCCCCTGATGGTTTTTACAAGTTCTGGATATGCTGCATAGTCTATGCATGCCTTTTGATCATATAACATCATTGGTTGGAATGGTTTAGTAATTTTTTAGATAATCACAGTAGGTGAAATTTTAAACCTTTATACATCCTCTTTGGTCCCATAGTTATTTAATAACATAAAGGCTACATAGTCTTCACATAATATGTACAACAAAATAAGAGGTAAAGCTGGTGAAAATGAAGATTCCCCACTCACAGGCTACCAAGTTAATTGCTTTGGAAAAGACACATAGTCTATAATCATCGAGGAAAATAATCTTCTGAGTTGTTAATTATAAAATATAGTGATGGGAGAATACCCCACCATTTCTTGATGCCGATACTGATTTTTGAGCACCCATACTCTATACCCAAGGCTCAATACTCACTTTATAAAAAACTGTAAAACCGATAGCTTTGTTCAATGAATGAGGTTCTTATTAGTAGTTTTCTGTATATAAATGCATGTAACCAATTTTGTATAGTATGCTGATTCCAAAATTGTTCCTGTTTGACGTTCTTCAATTGACAGCAATTATTTTATCTTGATAATGTCATAGATATCCCCTATTGTTAGTCAAGGATGATGATGATGATGATGATGATGATAATAATAATAATAATAATAATTTCTTTGCTTCCCTTTTTATGTAACTGTATTTTATGGTAAAAACTTTCTTTTAAATGATGTTCTATCCATATTGTAGCGGACCAGGTTGAGCACCGAGTATTACATCATATGACGTAAACCAGCGGAAAGTGTGGAAACCGGGCTACCATAACACGACCACTTTAAGGAATGCAGAGTCAGCTCTTCTGTGCATATTTATACTACAGGGTTTTGACTCGGGCGGGAGCAGTTATCCGAGGGCAATCGAGAGAGTTATCAAAAGGCAATCGGGGGCAGTTATCGAAGAATAGCTGTCAGGTCAGTTGTTGAATCCGTCGTCGAGACCCCGTACACGAGTCGCCAACACAACACCAGGTGAACAGGTAAGAATGTATCTCTTCTAAGTTCTGCTTACTTGTTAGGCTTCCGTCCATTCTGAGTAGCCAATGTACTCACTTAACGCAATAATATAATTTATTGGGTCAATGCATCCCCTGTGCATCATTTAAATACCCCCATCCTGGAACGCCACCCTGGCCTACCTACCACCCCCGTACCGACGCATCCCCCCTACCTCTGAGCTACCAAACCCCCCCCCCCCTAGTGTAAACACCTACTGCGGGGGTAACCACACCCGTGGGGTGTTACAATATTATGGAAATTAATCATACGGTATACCTACCTGTAAGCTATGTTTGTGACCTGAGTTGGGCTTCCTTAAATACAGATGGAAGGAAAGAACAAATATTTCCATGCATTGTATTATCTCATATCTTAAGTTCTGATTTGCTTCTGCCGGATTCACAGATTTTGGTCACCAGAGTTCGTAAATGTAAGGGCTGAGAGTGAGTCACCAAGCCAAGCTATTGCAGAAATGTGATTTAAGTGCATCAGCTAAATCAGCTTCATTTCACAACTCAGTTAACGCTGCATGTTACATGAGTACCTCTATTACTTCCCCCATTTTTTTGCATGCTTTCATTTGGACACAATAGTCTATGAAATGTTACATTGATTCACTCACAAGAAATGCAGTCAATTGGGGACACGTGCGAGGCAATAACGTGAAGTCTCAACTCCTTTCATTCCTTTCTAGCATGAAGTTAAATGCAACAACTTTCAATAATACAAAACTTAAAACATTTAGAAGTGTTGAATAAGTATGGAATGTTTATTTCAAAGTATTAGGCATACTTCAATGCCACCGGGTATCGAGAGTATCGAGGAATCAATAGTATTAAGGTCCTATGCCTAATAAGGTATAAATTTAGCTGGACACAATTTTCTCTCTTTATAATTATTTAGTGTATCCTGCTAACTTGATTATAGCACATAAACCAAAACTTCTTTACCTGAGCATTATTAAAATATTTTTGCATTGGTGTCTTTTGTTTTGCTGTCTCTTAGTTGCTAAATTGTGACGTCTACACATATATGACTTGGAATGAAATATCCACAGCATTTATCTTATATTCTGAGGAATAACAACTATTTTCTATTTCATAACATTCCCAACTAAAAGTCAAAGCCTTCTTCATAGCATCTTCTTTTATAACTCTAATGCGTTTGTATTCAAGTACAAGGGCTTTGTAAATACCTTTTATCATGTAGTAATTTATGAAATTAAATTAGAAGTTGTTTTACACACCATGACCATCAGAAAGAATAGGAATTTTCAAAGGTGAAACAATTATCCAAATTGGTTGAGTGTTTTTTGAGATTACCCTACATATACACAACCCTCCCCCCCCCCACACACAAAAATTTTCTCTCTTTATTATATCAAGTAGATCACAATTTCAGTAGAATTTTCAGCTGATTCCTCCAGTTTGTATTAAATTAATAAACTTTGTTAATTAAATACAGAGTCCCTATAATAGATACCATTTACTAGAAAAAGTGAAATATATTTAATTTTTAATTTACAGCTTATCTCTAAATTATTTATTTATTCATTCATTCAATAACAAACTAGTGCACCATAAGTTATTATATGCTCCATGGGAATTATATGATGATTATCCCCTCGGGCAAACATTGTCATCCTCGGGGAATAATATAAATATAATATCCTGGATACATAAATTACTATTTAAACATAACACAATTAATGATTTTATGCAATGTTTTTTATTTTTTCTTACAGCTATATCATTCATTACATGCATACTATATCGTGTTAATCAACATGCATTTTAATAAACTGTTTTTTTTTTTTTTGGTTTTTTTTTTCGCTATTCAAATGTTATAATTTTATTAAATCATAAACATTTCTTACTATTCAGTTCTGCTTTGAACATGTTGAAATTCTGCTACATTCCATTACAATAAAATGAAACCAAACAAATACAAATGAAATAAAAATATAAAGAAAGAAAGGAAAATGAAACTTGCACTATAAAATAGCATTCCTGAGATTCCATAGATCTTTACTGTAATTTAAATGTTATAATCATTCAGCTGAAATACAGACTGTGTAGCAAGCAATAGTTGGATTGATCCATGCTTACTATATCTGTAGGTCTTTATCACAAGATTAGGATATTATTGCTATGATTATGAAAGTCAGTAACAATGGATATAAAGTAGCTTATTTACATAAAAATGCATGGAATTATTTAATATCTCATGTATCTTGGATAACATGTGAATTTAAAGTTCTTGGTTGAAACTTCACCACTTTTTCCTGCTTTTACAGAATTCCAATAATTTACAAACAATCTTCAACTATTGAAATCTAATCTGAATAAAGCTCTCAACCTTCTACAATGTAATTAAAAATTAAAGAGAGATAATTGGAGTAATTCTTAAGTTACAGCATCTTTCCAAATGGATTACTTTGTATTGTACAATTTTATCTTTATGTTTATAGTCGCTGGAATTAAAACATCTAAGCAAATACTTCAGACTCAACTGGACCAATGAACAATAGAAAATCAATAAGTATATCCTTCTGAACCAGGTTAACAATTATTGCATTGATATCGTTACTGCTGCCAATGACTTACAAACAAGACTGGAGCCAGTGGACATGAATGGTTAGGTAAATCATATTTAACACTCCAGATGAATCTTTAATCGCTCTATTTTCACTTCTTTACCAAGAACTGCTGCAACTTGTTTCACAAACTGTCTCCATCATCAGCCTCCTCCTGTGGCTTGTAGATGGCACTTCCTGGCTGAGAATGTACTGTGTAACGAGGTTGTTTTCATATGCAATATAAACATTTAACAAATTCTGTTTATTTCTATGTATAAATAGTGTTTCCCAAAGTGGTTTTCAAACAAAGGTCTTTTAAAAAACATTGAATTTTTTTTTAACTGATTATCTGATTCACGTTACCAGTCTGTTTATATTTTACATTTCTCATGTGCTCATTAAACCTTGAGTCCATGTTCCTCTTTGTTCTTCTACAAGAGAAAACAAATTAGTTGGATAAATTAATGGGCCTTAAAGTCTTTTATTTTACTTCCAACTGTGCTGTGAACCTTTCGGCTAAATTTCATTCAAATCTGTATTGATTTATTGAGGAGGCCATTTTCAGAACTACATAGAATGACCCAATCAAATGCCGGCATTCATTGTAGAATATTATATTGTTATAATTGTCTCTTATTACATAAAGTAGATATGGGACGATTCATGAACGAATCGTTCATATGAACGATTACAAGGAAAGAATCGCATGAATCGTTGTAGTCTTATCATGAATCGTCGTTCAAAATGAATCGTAAGAATCGTGAATGAATCGTCGTTCAAAAAGAATCGTAAGAATCGTGCATGAATTGTCGTTCAGAAAGAATCGCAAGAATCGTACATGAATCGTCGTTCAAAAAGAATCGTGATCAGGACATTCTCGATTCATTCTCGCTTGCGCTTTGTTTACTACCCACCCTAAGCTTGGGCTGCCAAGCCGAGCCCGGACGAATGTTGCCGAGTGAGTACGATGATGAGCAAGGAAATTACCAGGCTGCAAGCATTGTGCTGTAACATGGTTTACGAAAACAGAACAACACCGCATAAAAAGTATTGCCAAGTTCTGTCGATTCGTAGTACACCGGAATGATCAAAAGTATTGAGTGAATTACACAGGTCTAAAAAATCGCTAGAATTCATAATATGAATTGGTAGATCAACACGATTCTTTGAGATGCTGATGTCATAACCTAGGAGTACCGAGTTCAGCCGAGAAAGATTAATTCTTAAAAACAAATTGTGTAAATAGCTGTAAAGCGCAGTAAAATGAATTGTAAGCATTGCCAATGGATGAACGTAGGCTGCAGCACGTGGTATAAACAATTGAAGTAATTTTGAGTACTTTACTGAGAGATTTGATACACAGTATTGCATGATTACTGTGTAGATATTATAATATACAATACCAAAATATATGCAAAATGTAGGAAAAATAGAGAATTTTAGAATTCTTGGTTTGTTTAACATTGTGATTATAAAATATTAAAGTGTTTAAAATTATATAATTTAAAAGAATTAATTTGTATACTATAATCTTCATTAAAAGTATAAGAACATGCAGCGATATAATTAAACCAATTCTAATGCATTAAAAGTACCTCGAATATGCTGATGTAAAATTTATGTAAAAAATTATTATTCTCTGCATACCAGGTTTATACCTTTTCACGTATTTATAAAAATTATATAGCTTATTTTCGCGTGCAACTTCGGTAGTAGTGACGAATAATAACAGCAATAATAATAATAATAATAATAATAATAATAATAATAATAATAATAATAATAATAATAATAATAATAATTGGACAAAAGTAAAATTCAGACAGCGGAAATGAGATTTTTACGAAGAACTTAAGAATGCACTAGATAAGACCTAATAAGAAATGAAAGGATAAAATTAGAGAACTGAATATTTATAAATTATATCATAAAATTGAAGAAAACTAACTTAATTGGAAAGCGATATGAACTACATGACTGAAGAAAGAATACCACTATTAATTAATAAATACAAACCGTCGGGAAAAAGAGGGGAGTAATGTAAAGAATCGAAGACAGGTGGAATGCCTAATCATCGAAATGAAGAATATAATAATAATAATAATAATAATATCTTCATAATTACTTTGCATAATACCTTATGTAATCGTAACTTAGGTGGAATCACACAGGTTGATTTTTATGACAAATTCAGGAAACTCCAAGTGTATTTACCCAATAACGCGGAAAGCGCTTTTAGATACTTTATCTTTTATATACCAAAGAAAAAGATCATAGCCCCCATCGTAACAAAAAAGTCCTGATTGCGTAATTTGACTGCAAAGTACAAACGGGGACGATTCAAATAAGAATCGTGCAGTTGGGTAGACCAGCAGATAAAGTGACGATTCATGAAAGAATCGTGCGCTAGGAGTAAGGAGAGACTAGCAAAAGAGGACGATTGATGAATCGAATACTGCAACTGAATCGCTTGACACAACTCTAACGTAGAGCACAATAGGAATAGTGGTAAAGATTATTGGCCCAGCTTTCGTCGGGCACTAACAAAAAATTGGTTATAGACTCATCAGTTGTACCCCTCCACGGAAATCTTTAGTAAAAGGCGAAAGATTTATGCGATTTGAAGGGATACCAGAGTACTAAATACAACTTATGCATCATATTATATACACCCAAGTGGGTCAACATTGTCGAAAGAGAAGCTTTCAAGTGCTTTTGTTTCTTATCTACAGAATGCTTATTCCTTATTTTCGGTTTTGTCTGTGGATTTTTGACAAAATTGAAGTCAAATAACCTATCATTTATATATTATTAAAGTCATTGGCGTTCCTAACAATGAAGTTTTAGAGTAAATCTCATTTATTTACACATTTAGCCATCTATTGGCACATTGGTAGAACCACGTTGGCACGGCGCCGCGGTATAAACAGTTGTTCTTGGCAGTTTCGACGGTTGCCTTGCGCCAATTTCTCGATGTTGGGAGAATAAGAGGAATAGTTTTACCTGATGTGTGCACTCTCTTACATACATACTTCTGTCGTCAGCAGAACATCTCTAGTTTTAATATAGACTGAAGGTTATTTTCTGGATCGTTCTGATCAGCATCATCGTTCAATTGATTACAATAAATCTTAATATACTTAAAGTACAAAATAATAAAACTATCTTTAGGGTAGTGCTGCCAAACCGATTCAGTGAATTTACGTTACCAATATTAAAGAATTATGCTATTTCTGGGAACACTGTGTGACTTTACTAAATCGAAAGCTTTATCTTAGTCGTTCTTTGTGTGTGTGTGTGTGTGTGTGTGTGTGTGTGTGCGTGCGTGCGTGCGCTAGTGGGCATGATTACACAAGTGTATTGCTAATGCCGTGTATTATTTTTGCACGAGAAAATACTACACTTATGAATTTTAGAACTTTATTGTAATAATATTTTACCAGTAATAATAACACAAATATTTTTAATATAAAGCACTATTTGCACAAGCACATACCTATAGAAGTGTATTGCTAATGTGTATATTTTTGCACGAGGAAACAATATGCAATTTGCAACTTTCCAAATACTTCACCAAGGAAAAGGAAAATGCAAAATGCGAACACACATATATTTTAAAAACTGGTAAGAGCTTATAAATGGGTGGCTCTGGCTTAATCACAGGATCGCATATCTTTCACTATCACTGGTTCCAAAGCATTTTTTAAAAAGTATCCCCTTTATAGAAACCAAAAGGAGCACAAGTTAAGAAAAACGTATGTACAGATGACTAGACTGTTTCTAAACTAAGTTGTAACTCCCACCTTTTGCTAGATATTCTAAGATTCTAACAACTTCTATGCAGCACAGATCTCTGAAGCTGGTAGTGTGTTTTGTAAACAATAATTGGAGTTCTGAGCTTAATGTATTTTTACTTTCTCTACTACGTATAGTAAGTAGGGGAAGTAGGTTTTGTATTCCACTCAAAAATTCGATACAGAGATTTCACCGGAAATATATGTTTTGAGGCCCCCTGAATCCAAAAAAGGCATTTTTGGAAACATGTCCATGTGTGTGTGTCTGTGAACATCATAACTCAGAAATGAACAGTCGGATAAACACCAAACTTGGTATTTAGGTTTAATATCTTCCAGAGATGAGACACGAAGGTTTGCAAGAAAATCCCCCCCGCCACAGATTAGCCTTCACATGGAACATTTTTCGAAAATTTTAATTTTCTCAAAAATGGCTCTAACGATTTTGATTAAAGTACCATATGTTTAAGATATTTTCATGACAAATGAAATGTATATCTCGAATTTTCTGGGAATGACTCCAAAAGTATTCTTCATTGTGCAAGACTTTTGCATAACTGGTAAACCATAAGAGAGAGACAAAATTTTGCTACACAAAAAATGTAGATCGCGTTAAAATACACAATTTATGTTATATACTTTTTTTTTTTGAGTGAACCATTTTCAAGATTTGCTTGTTATTCCCTTAAATTTTCCAATACTTATACTTTTTCTCAAATTCGTTATTCATTTTTTTGTCCTGGTAATACAAAGAGATTGGAATACTGCACATAGCAACCAGCTCTTAAAATATTTGACTATTGCTTAAAGCCTACCAATTCCCCTTGCATCTATAAGAAAATTAGCAATAAGATTAACATCTCAATATCTCGATTAACATGAAGCATATGGAGAATAAGCGTTTGTAAAAATAGTTTGTACAAGAATAGAGAAAGCCATATGAGCGTAACACATCAGATTTTTTTTTCCTAGAAGCTCCTCATACACCATTATGAGAACGCACTTTTCACAAATTATGGGCTAGCTCATTAATAACTTTCAATTAAGGTTAACCTATGTTGTCTTATAACAAGTTGATATGCTCACTTCTAAATGTGACTGAACATAGACTACATTCAAATGGTCACCGGAGAGAGTAGTCACGAATTATTGGGAATATTTCTGAAAACATGTAGTCAAAAGCCTCTTTAGCACAGGGACAGCTTGATTGATCTGGGAATGAGGTACTATGTGCCTGTGCTTTTATTTTGTATGATTTCTATAGCTGGGTGGATAAGGAGCGAGCAGCATCATTCCTATTTCGAAAAATATAACAGTTTTACCTTTTTACTTATTTTAAAGTTTTCATATTCCATTTCTTACCCTTATGTATGGATAATATGCATTTCAGTGCACAAAATTTCCTATATGTAGGAAACGTTCACATTTTTCACTGTTGGAAGTTTAAATTAAAAGAACAGTTAAATGAAAGGTATCTAATAAAAAAAACTCTGATGTAAGAATTTGGCTGAAAACCCCGCAACTGTTTTATAAACAGTATTTTGGAACTTAAATCTGACTGAAAACAGTTAAAATATTGCATGTGAAATGTATATGAGTTCTCATAAACATTGTGTCAAAGAGAAAAAAGTTTAAAATACCTTTTTTGAGCTCTGTTTTAAAATGATGTTAATTTTTCAAATTGGAGCATTTGATAAGAGCAGAATATTGTGTTTATAAGTAAATACCGTTTTTCCTTTTTCATGCACAAGGGTTAGTACCTACCTTTGAGTTAAGTGTGAGCATTTTAATGCATATTTTGCAACATGAGCTTTAAATTTGTTGCCAAATTTGAGATTTTTACAGATGCTCCCTTGAACCCCTTTCATTCTCAAAAGTCAATGAAATGCAAGTTAACTTTAAGATCATGGAAGAAGAGAAAGAAGAAGCTATAGTGCTTTACAACAATATTATACGAGGAGCATCCAGAAAGTAACTTTCCCGATTTTGTTTCCTTTAACGTAACGTACTTAGCCAGGAAAAGTGAGCATGCGTAACAGATCTATGATGTATCAATGATATGCTGGCTCAACATTGCTGTACCTGATGCCAATAAAGCTTTTCATGCAACTTTGCTTAAAAACATAGGGAAACTTACTTTCTGGATACGCCTTACATTTTTCTTGCCTTCTACTGGGCCAATTCATCAGATATTTTTTTGACAATTCTGTTTACACCAATACGCCTTCGGTGCACGATGCTAGCTAGTGAGTTTGAAACTACCCTTAATAACGTATGACAGCTAAAGAAAAATGACCCATTACCTAACTTAGATTAACTAAATTAATATTATTAAAATGTTGCTGTCCTGTGCACAAATTTGTCCACGGCCACAGCCGACTGAATGCTGTTGTCACTGCACATATTGGGCAGTGAACACGAAAGTGAAAGAGCTCCTCCATTAGGTCTTTTAGGTTTACGCACAAAAGGCCACGTCCCTTACCTCACCTGAGACATATCTGAAACAGGTGAGGTAGAGATTACGAGCTACCGGTCATGCGAGTGTCATAAGCATAAAGTAACGCCTTATATCAACATACAACGCGTAGGTCAAACATGCCAGGAAAGCAATATGACCTCTGCTTTATTCATAGCACTTTGTCAGCAGCGCAAAGCAGTTTCTGTTAATTCCAACACTCCTATTGCTTCTGTTGGTAATGCAGTATTCGTTTGTTTCTTCTTATAGGGATGCTTAAGAGCAAACATCAAAGAAACTCCCAGCATCCTGATGAGCTATTTTTTACTTTCTCTACTATGTATAGTAAGTAGGGGAAGTATTGTATTCCACCCAAAAATTCGATACCGAGATTTCACCGGAAATACACGTTTTGAGGTGCCCCTGAATCCAAATAAAGCATTTTTGTAAACATGTCCGTGTGTGTCTGTGAACAGCATAACTTAAAAACGAAATGTCGGATACATACCAAACTTGGTAATTGAGTTTAGTATCTTCCAACGTTGCGACACGAAGATTTTCAAGAAAATCTCCCACCCCAATACCCTTGGAACATTTTTCGACAATTTTGATTTTTATAAAAAATGGCTATAACGATTTTGATTAAAATACCATATATGAAAGATATTTACACGACAAATAAAACATATATCTTGAACTTTCTAAGAATAGCCTAGGAAGTCCTCTTCATTCGGAAGGAATTTTGCATAAACTTGTATAACTTGTAAACGTTAAACAATAGACGAAAATGTACCACACAAAAAATGTAGATCTCTTTAAAACACGCAATTTATTTAAAATAAGGGTTCTTTGTGGCATAAAACGTTTCTGAAATATCCGTTATTAAGGGTTCGAATTGTTCAATACTTGTCATTCTTTTAAAGTCCCATCGATTTTCAGTTGTTTCTCGCGATTGCATGGAAACATTATGGAATTTTAAGGCCAGCATATAGCGTCCAGTTCTTAAACATTTGACTATCGCAGTTTCTTTGTATTTATAGCGAAATATGAATGCAACTATTTTTGCAAAGGTTTATTTGGATTAAATGTAGAAGATATAAAAATAAGCTTTAGTAAGAATAGAATTAATTGTTCTTCCACACAAACCGCGTGTTGGACAAGGTTGGAAAGGTAGAATCAGATGATTGAAAAATTCAATGCCGTAGCCGGGATTTGAATTTTTCAGTCATCTGATTCTACCTTTCCAATCTTTAGTAAGAATAGTTTGTATACCCACTAATAAAGATATAGGGTAGAGAAAGTCATGTGAATGTATCACATAAGATTTTTTTAAGATATTTGATCACTAAGAAGAGTGGCTGGGTGGGTGATAATAATATTAGATTTATTATTATTATTGTTGTTATTATTGTTATAATATAAACTTGTTGCATAGTTGAAAAATCAATAAAGACTATAGCAAAATGTGCAGGAAACAAATAAAAATAATTGTAATCCTGAATTCATTTTTTTTATTTACATCTACAGTGAATATAGGTTGATGCAATACATAAACCTGTCTATTTCAGCCTAACATATATTACAGCGTGCACAGGTTAAAGAGAAGGGAGCATTAGATCTTTTATATGCCTTAATATTCACAGGAAACTGCTATAGCACAAAATAAAATGAGATGAAAATTGTGTTGGCTACATCTTATTTTCTTTCTAAACTACTTTTGCAATGGGTGAACGCCATTCAGTGATCAACTCCAGCACACAAGGACGAAATATTCTCCTGTCTTAGGGTAGGGCAGATTACTTTGACATAAGGCAACACATTTTCAGATGTCGTACTCCGTGGTGTAGTGGTTACCATGCTAGCCTCTAATTACCGAGGTTCAAACACGGCGAGAGCGATAGATATTTTCGGGCGTAAAATCCTTAGCATGGCTTCCTTCGGCAGGGAAGTAAAGCCGGTGGTCCCGTGTCGTAGATTTACGGCACGTAAAAGAAACTCAAGCCTGATAAAGAGGTCTTTCACGCCAAATATAACATGGGGCGCTAAGGACCACAGCAGTTAAAGAGCGTTCATAAATAAAACTCAGTTTAATTTAGATTTCCAGATGGAATTCAGAATGCTTACTTGTGACATGTCAGGTATAGTAATGGTAATACAACAAACTGGCCGGATACTTCTGATTCGCGAAATAAGTGGCTGAAGATGGGGTTATCAGTATTTAACAATCAGTAATTTTATCACGGGTACAAGACTGTCACTGGTTTGAAGAAATACAAGGATCTACATATTCTTTCATCAAGGGTGGTCGACACCTTCTGAGCGGTGTCTGATTATTGACACAGAACCCCAAAGTATTGAAATGCTATGCTTCGAGCTCAGACGAGCAACGCGAGACAATGACGTCACTCTCGATGTCTCGAGGTGGCATTCCTGCATGCTGCGATCTAGCGGAATTTATTACGACTATTTGCTTGAGCCTTCTAAGAATACTTATTTATTTTAGTTCTATTTATACCTCGCCTTTAGCTAAATTGGTCTTTCCGGCGGTCTTTCCTTAGAAACTTAAGGGAACACAACGGTGAAAATACTTGATTTTGGGCAAAAAAAAATCGAAATGCAGTTTATTACACTAAAAAATAGTGTGACATTTCCTCTATCGAATAACATATTTAACTTCAATGGTCTGCCATTTTCTGTCAGCTTGCATTCATTTAAATGCCCTCTGTTCAACTGCCACGCCCCACTTTTAGATCCCATAATGCAGTTGCAGTATGCTGTAAATTTGAATTTGAAACCTGCCGCGCTTCAAAGGCTGACAATTCAGCTTCTGCAGATGACTATGTACAACACTAGTCTATATAAATACTAAACATTTCATAATAAAACCTGATTTTTTTCGTTTGGACGTTGTAAGAACAGAGAAATCCAAATTAAATTGCTACACCTTACACTGCAGAGCAACTCGTATACATAATGTTTTTTTATAAGGAATTATAAGAATATAGACGGAAGGTGTATTGACACAAACATTCAAGATGGTTTCCTCCTGCATATAACCTCGTGGCTGACTGTTTACGTTTGTGTATGCAAGAAAAAGTGTTTTATTTTAGCAATTCTAGTGTGGCTGTAAACATGGGTCGACTCTGTGATTATACAAGAAGTGTTAATACGAAACGACCATCAAATAGATCTGCTGCAGGCACTGCAAATCAAACTAAAATGAATAAATATCAGCCAGCTAGCAGTAATGAAGCTGGAAATAGTAATTTCTTAGCTTCTGAAACTCCTTGTACTATAGTGTGCATAGTAATGCAAATATTGTGGACACATATAAATATTTTGGGCAGTGATGTAAATATAATTGATAGCTCTGTAAATAGTAGCTCTACAGAGAGCTGTGTAAATAATAAGCCAAAGCCAACAGTTTCAGAGCAAAAGTTAGAGTTGTTTTCAGACTTTACCCCTAGAACTGAAATACTTGATTGATACAAACAAGAATTTCACATTAATTCATAATTCAGTACTCCAAAGCTTGGTGAAGAATCTGCTATGCAGCCAGTGTAAACAAATGACAGTTGATATAGAAATAAAAGAACATTTTGGTCTTTGTTCAAAATTAGTGATAAAATGCACCAAATGCAAACACATTTCTTCAGAAGTTTATAGCTCACCCAGAACAGAAAATTCTAATTCTAGTAGACCCTTTCTTGTAAATAAAAGAACTGTTGATGTCTTTACTGCAATAGGTAAAGGGCATAGTGGTTTAGAGCAATTTTAACTATGGGGCTACATGTTCTAAGAGAAAAGGTGCCATCTCCTTCATCCGTAAATATTAGCACACGTCGTGACCAGCGGCGCATCATTCAGTCAAAGAAAAGAGTGCAAAGCAGTACATTACATACAGAAAGCAGGCTAAACTGTTGAAATTAGCATCAGAAGAGAGGAGGAAGGTATCTAAAGGGGATACCTATGGTGGTGGGGAGTTTTAGAGTGAGCGCAGGTGTTGCAAATTTTCCTTTCACTTTTTCTGCTATCGAACATTTTTCAATGTATAAAATATCCCTGCCACAACAGTTTTGATCAAAACAGCTTCAAATTTTATATGGAAGATCCTCAATAGTTTATAAATAAAACTTACCTAATAGCTTTCTTTACATTTTAAGGGTAAATTGTCATACTGTTTCCCTCGTTTGTGTCACTTTTGCCAGCATTAGGTCTTACGCTGCTCTAACGTAATGCTGCCAACATATGAATAATGCCACCGAAGCCGGTAAGATACTCAGCCTCAAAGCGTAGCCGAGAGATTGAGGGCCCTCAGCCTCAAAGCGTAGCTGAGGGATGTTTTTTAGAAGGAGAGGCGACGACAGAGCGTAGCCCAGGGATCTGCGCGTCTAAAACTCCAATGATTCACGTTCACAAAACAACAGCACATCGCATATTCAGTGAATTTCACTGATTATTTAGGTTGGCAGTACCCACTTTGCATGGAAAAATGGCTACGTTTGTTTTCTTCCTAACGCTATTTGCCTATATAAATAAAACACTTAAAATGGGTGGGTAGGTGGGTACTAGATATTGGAGAGACCACATCATGTTCTAAAATCACTCCTAAGGTAAGTAATTTCATTGCTTTTTCACTTCCTTATTCCTAATTTAGGTGGGCAAAAGAAAGAGCTAATGCGGGCAAAAGTGACACAAACGAGGGTAACAGTATGACAATTTAGCCCATTTTAATCAATAAGTGAAATGAGCTATGACAATATATTTTTTCCCTTTTTATGGAAAAGTTAAGAGATACACATTTGAAAATGTTTAGCATTATAACCAATACCTTAAAGACAAATTAAATAGATAATTACTGTTTTCATACTTATAATACATCCAAATGTTGAATATGAACTAAAAATATGTAAAATTGTGGCACGAGGGACATTTTATATAAAACAATAGAATTAATAATTAAAATATTCATAAAATGGAAACTACTCATCTTGGAGGCATAAAATTTGGTTTGTGAGCTCTACTAAACTGGATACACTATTGTACCAAATTGCGTTATTCTAGGACTGAAAACACAGAAGTTAGCATTTTCACCATTGTGTCCCCTTATTGCCTAAGGCAATGGTGTTAACTCGTATTCTCTTGTCGTCGGGTATTTTAATCATTCAAAGAATATTGTAGCTAGTCTTATGAACTTATGCCCGTGAGTTTAGATTTAAAATACGTTTTGGTGCCTTAGTGGCTACGTAACACAAAATACATTAATTATGATGTTTCAGGTTGTGTGATAGATATAATATATTGGCAAGGAAAGTTACTTTGTTTGCTTGAATCAAATGGTATTTTTAATAACTTATCACATCGAATTCATTATCGATATAAGTAGCTCAGATGATTAAGCACTGATTTACTGAACTGAAGATTTCTAGTTCTATTCAGTACAAAACCAGAATCATTGCCGAAACTGCTCTTGTTTTTTTAATTAATCCAATTCAGGTTGTTTCTACTGTAATAATTTTAGAATCGTAACTATAAGCTAGTTTTATACCATCAGCGAATCATATTCTTTGCAGTATTTGAATTAGGAAGCTTATAAACATAGTTACTTTTGTAAATGTTATTCCCAATATTTTGGCATTTTAAGTACGTTGTTTTAATGTTTTCTCTTAATACATAAATCAAAAAAAATCACGGCGCAAATAATTATTTGTGATACAAAGACTAAAATTCTTGCTTTTTTGTTGGTGCAAGTATACATATTGTAGAATTTACACAACTGCTGATGATCTCGTAGCTGATGGCCCTTAAATATGTATATACGACTTAACCTTATGAGCGCCAAAATGAAACTTTACGGACTTGTATTAGGTACACAATGTTTTGCCCACGAAGTTGAGAAATAACTGGGGTAAATCATATTCATATAGATTTGAGTGAATTGGAGGTCTTTTAAGTACATAAAGTGAATTATTGTGGTAACTAACTATCATGTGGAACTATTTTATGCACGGTTGCTCTTTTTGTGCACTTTTATTCTAAATAGTTGGAGGAATGAAAACGGATGTAGGAAAAAAAGCTTTATTTGCTCGGGAAAACTGAGCAAAAATCATAAGCAAAGTTAATACAAAAGTAACACAAATAAAAATACTGCAAAAAGGAAACCTTGTCTTCCCACGAAGGACAAAATAATGTATTACAACATGGTGAAGGAGCAGTTCATATACCTACAACATAAAGTATGCATCAATAAATGGTTTCTTCCTGACAAGAAATACTTATTTACGTCATAACCTCAGCGCTCAGTAGTGTCGACACCGTATCGGAACTACTCGCACCCGCAGTATCTTCTGCCCAGCCCTAATATTCACACTAAGATGCATATTTCCGGACTCTGTGGAGGATAGGGAACGATTTTGGTTAAAGAAAAATTCATCACCCCAGCCGGGAATCAGAGTTTTCTAGTTCTTCAGTTCTACCAAGTACCTACGTCACCGCATTCAATATTATGTTGTAAAACGCTCCTGTGGGGTTCCTTTAGATAAAAAGTTCACATAAATATGCAAAATTATATCTATTGGATCAATATTTACACCTCCGTGTTGGCTGAGGAAGTCTTTTCTTCAGCAAGGCAGATAATCTCTGAAAGAAGGTCATCTATCAGCCCAAGTCGGCAGAAATGCTTATATTTTTAACTACAAATTTTTATTTAATTTTCTTTTACTTTCTCTACTACGTATAGTAAGTAGGGGAAGTATTGTATTCCACCCAAAAATTCGATACTGAGATTTCACCGGAAATATGTTTTGAGACCCCCTGAATCCAAAAAAAAAGCATTTTTAGAAACATGTCCGTGTGTGTGTCTGTGAACAGCATAACTCAGAAATGAACAGTCGGATAAACACCAAACTTGATATTTAGGTTCAGTATCTCCCAGAGATGCGACACGAAGGTTTTCAAGAAAATCCCCCCACTCCAGATTACCCTTTACATGGAACATTTTTCGAAAATTTTAATTTTCTCAAAAATGGCTCTAACGATTTTGATTAAAATATCATATGTTTAAGATATTTTCATGACAAATGAAATGTATATCTCGAATTTTCTGGGAATGTCTCCAAAAGTATTCTTCATTGTGAACAACTTTTGCATAACTGGTAAACCATAAGAGATAGACAAAAGTTTACAACACAAAAAATATAGATCGCATTAAAATACACAATTTATGTCATATACAATTCTTTTGTTGAGTGAACCATTTTCGAGATATTGCTTGTTATTACCTTAAATTTTCCAATACTTATACTTTTTCTCAAATTCGTTATTCATTTTTTTTTGTCCTGGACATGCAAAGAGAATGGAATGCGCCACATAGCAACCAGCATTAAAATATTTGACTATCGCTTAAAACCTACCATATTCCCCTTGCATCTACAAGAAAATTACCAATAAGATTGACATCTCGATATCTCGATTAACATGAAGCATATGGAGAATAAGCGTTTGTAAAAATAGTTTGTACAAGAGTAGAGAAAGTCAGGTGAGTGTAACACATCAGTTTTTTTTTTCTTTTCTTTCTTTCTTTTTTTTTTTTCCTTTTACTTTTGCATTACAAAGAAACTTTTTTTAAGGATTGTATTTCTATATACCTATGTATTTTGTGTAAGATAGTATGATATTTTGAGAAACTAATTTGTTTTTGGAAGAATAAAATTTGCTTTTTAACTTCATGCAAGTCATCATTTTGCATTGCCGAAACCTATCAAACCACACCACCAATCTCTCCAAACCCGCCGCCAAATAAGAACTTACAGCAGAAAACCTAGCGTGTGGCCAGAAACCTTTTTCGGGGTGATAAGCAGTTTTATTCAATATTATTGTTTTATTATTTTTATTGGTATTATTGTTACTATTTGCTGATATAGCAATGGTACAATTAACCCCTAAACGAGTCAAATATGAGGGGTTCAGAGCAAAAGTGGACCAAGTCCACTTTTTACTCTTTTGAGAAAAAATTATTCAACGTTAAAGCTATATATTTAATTCCTCTTACACTATACACTATTTATTTATGTTACATTTCAGAGGGAGAATTCAAACTTAACATTCATTAAGAACTTAAATTGTAATTTGTCTAAGTACCCTTTTTAAATTTTATATTCAAATTTTTGGACTTAGTCCACTAGTGCACTGAACTTTTTTTACATTAAATTTTTTCAGCAAATCATGTATATTATTACTGCTATTACTATATTATGTCTTATTAATTTATGCTTTTATGTTGACATGACTTTGGTTTGTAGGTTTTACAATCTTTGTTTTACACAAATATGACTTCATACCCACTTATTGAACCATTTTCTTCTTCCTCCACATCCTGATTACTGCTTGTGGCCTTCTGGTTCTTTCAGTACTTTAAAGGTTCCGGTAGTAGGCATGGTATAATGATGGAATAAATTTCAGCAGATCAAGCATATCACTCTTTCTGTCTGCTGTTACCATGCTACTCTAGTAGAGTAGGTCCATTGGGAAATTAATGTCGTCCTCCGTGGTCTGGGGTACCATGCTAGCCTCTAATTCCCGAGATGAGGGTTCAAACCCGGCGGAGGGCGATGGAGTTTTTCAGGTATAAAAATTCTTAGCATGGCTTCCTTCGGAAGAGAAGTAAAGCAGGTGGTCCAGTGTTGTTGATTTATGACATGTAAAAGAACCTCAAGCATGATAAAGAGGCCTCTGAGTAAAATTTCCAGTCTTTCACGCCCAATATACAATGGGACACTAAAAGCCATAGTTAAAGAACTCCATAAATAAAACTCTATTTAATTCAATTTAGGGATGTTAGCCAAGGAGTGTATCAGATTCCCCTTTCTCTTCTTCGTGAAGATTACCTCACTGAAATCTATCAGTTCATTCGATGTCTCTTTAAATTTCATGGTCAAGGTATTAATTACCCTTTTGAAACCTCAGCCAACGAATTTTGAACCAATTTACTTCTTGTCCATCAGTAGTTTGTTTTCTGTTTTAATGGCCTGCTCCATTTTATAAGTGGATACAAAATTTTCCCGCTTCGACACAATTTAAAATTTTAGAGCCTTCCGTTTTGCAGATTTTATTACATTGGCCCAAACTTCTGGCCCATAAATATGTTGTGTTTTCTTTGCAGCTTTTTCTATTAAAGCAAAGCCAGTATCATTAAACAGAAACGAATGACCAGATACCATAAATTTGTGGACTATAATTTTTACCTTCATTTCTGGATCCTCTACAAGCCTTAATAGAGTCAATACCATTTTAATGTTTTTATTCTGTCCTGTGCATGCATCAGAATAAAGTACGATGTGGTTGTGGTTTGCAGCATATTTCTTTAAGTCAGTAGCAACGCAACTTGCCACTTTTTGAGATCCTCTGCTTGCATGCAGTCTCATCCCATAAACACAAACAAGCTAATGATTGGTTGAAAGAATGACCTCAGATTGTAAACACAGATATTTCTTTTATAATATGTTGTGGGCGTTGTCAGTTTAGGGAATGGCAAAGCCTTCTGTAAATAGAATGTAGCCACATATTCACTAGATGCATTTTCTTTATCAGATTTCATATAATCTACATTTCTGAGCTCTGGCTAAGTGCAGGTCTTTTTCAAGTTTAATTACTGCTTTCTTTGCTTCATCCCTTTCATTTGAAATCTTCAACTGTAGTTTGTCACACTATACAACAGTGGCGGCTCGTGACCTGTTGCAATGGGTGTGCAGTTTGTTACATGCTCTCTTTCTGACACACACACGCACGCACGCACGCACACACACACACACACACACACACACACACACAATGCAAAAAAGAAAAGTTGACTCACCAAAAAGCTCTTACAGCTTCCAGTCTCTTTCACTGTTTCACATCAGTTTACAGGATATGGCGATGCATGAAGTCCACACGGCGCTCTTTCTTAGTTGCAAACTTGTCTATTACTCTCATTGGAGTCTGAAATATCACTTACAAGGCTTTTCTCTATTGACAGCATGGCTGGAGCAGTCAGGCGCTCTTCTGACATCGGGGACCGAAGGTTTTTATGCGCTTTAAACTTGAAAAACACCTTTCAGCTTCACTAGTCGATATTAGCACTGTTACGAGTATTTTCAGTAATTTAGAAACTTCACTGAACGTTTTCTCTAGATTATTTTCCACAACAAACCCTAAAAGATCTACGGCACCCGATACGTTTCTGAATTCTCTGCGCATGTACATCAATTGCAACTCCGTTCGTAATCTGGTCGTGTCTATGAATGGATATGCTTCAGTTAAGGTATGCATTTATTTCATCGGATACGTTTTGTTGTATTCGTCAAATCTTTCGGAAATGAAGAGATTTGACGCGACAAAATGATTGTGAAATGAAAACCTCTCCTTTGCCTGTAGCAGAATCACATCACACACCTCTTTCGCTGCAGCTTTTCTTGACAAATGGTCAACCTTACGTCGTTTTACAGCCTCTGCTGAATAACATGGGTTCTCGGCTATATCATCAATGCTTCGTCTAACATCCTTTATTGGACTTTCAAATCTTCCAATGGCAGATTTTGCAAATACTGCATCAATGGATCGTCTTTGGAACTGATTAGATAGCACATCCACATGTGGCATTATAATGAATATTTCTAGCCAGAACAAGAAGTCTGGCTGCATCAGTTTAAGGCGCAGCTATTGTGTTGCTTTGTTTACTGCTCCTCTCTATGTTATCTAAACATTCGGTAATTGATTCCTTATGCTCGAAAACTGTTTGCACTAATCGGAATTTGAAATTCCATCTTATTGTTGAAACTACCTACAATCTCATCCAAAACACGAACTCGTTGCGGAGAATTAGAAAAAAAAATGCAGGAATTTCATTTAAGTCCGCGAAAAATATTCGAACTTCCGTATTTTGACTTGCTGCTTGCTCCATAATTAAATTCAATTTGTGTGCATAGCAATGAATATAGTGAGCGAAAGAGTAATCTTTCTTCACCAATGCTTGTACACCAGCATGTTGCCTACTCATGACATTTACGCCGTCGTAACTCTGAGACACGACTTTGTTTTTTTCAGTTTCAGATACCACCAATGAGAGCGTGCTTTTTATACATAGGAAGACAGCGTTCGCACCTTGTCCATTTGGATTTAAAAATGTCCAGAATCTTTCCACTGGCTTACCATTTGGTAGTAGGTAACGAAACACAACCACCATTTGAAAAAGATGAAATATCAGATGTTTCGTCGGCAATTACAGCGTTATAGTCTGCTTTAGAAATTTCTCTCTTAATTTCTTCTTGGCATACGTTAAGCATACACTGTAACAGATCATTCTGTATTTCTTTCGACGTTCCTCGAAAAACGCTGCGGTGAAGTTTATCAGTCCACGAAACACTCCAGGGTTCAATGAACTTTGACTTTCGTCGTGTCCCCTGAGAGCTAACTCGAACGCTCCGCAAAATTTTATGCAATTAATTATCTGCGACAAGACATATCTGTTCTTAGTAACTTCCTCATTGTGTTTTTCCACATTACGCCTAAAAGCACTGTCTACAGTAGGAAGGATGGTTCTGTGCCGGTGACCTTGTTTCCTCGCGCACTGAAGAGAGTCTATGTCTAACGCCAGGCAGCTCTCTGTCTGTCTGCCTGCCTGCTGGAAGCCGTGGGACTTTGCTGATACGACATAAACATACAACACCACATCACTGCATGACTGGTTTATTGTCACTATGTTCAGATTGCTCTATCATTCTTTTATATTTACACATTATACACAAACCTTGTCACGTAAATGCATTGTCTTAAACAAGCAGGGGCTTTATTAGTGTGATAAACACTCTACACCAGACATATCACCACCGTCGTTTTCTTCTGCAAGACTTTCCCTTTCATCGTCATCAGTCTTCTTCTCGTTCGCTGTCACTATATTTCCTAACCTGGATTACAGAACCTTCTAAGACATTTTCAAACAGGCCTTGTTCTTCAATGTATTTGTCTTCCTACTTATGTGTTGAGAGGCATTTTCCCACTTTTCTACGCTAATGTCCTCAACATGCTGTTTGCTAAGCTTAATCAATAACATCATGTAGTTTAAAAGGATGTTCTACCAAGCTACCCATTCCTTTATATCAGCCCAGATGAGTTCTACTCGATTAGGACCCGAAGACTAGGGCGGTAATCGGAGAATATTGTGTGCATGGCCTACAAACTATCAACGTAAATTTTCGGAATAGGTTTTGACCCTTACTTAGTTGTAAAGCTCCAAACCTAGCATCCTTTCATAGAATGGGGCAAGTTCTGCATCGTATTTTGGTATGAGGCGATGGGTCTTTTTCAACTGCACACTATGGTACGGTGCGTTATCCATCACCAAGACAGATCTGAGAGGCAAGGTAGAGATTAGTTTTTCCATTAGCGATTTCGTTGTATTTATCCCCATCATGTTGTGTTATATTAACCTTTGTTGTTTTTACATAAAACGTCGTAGAAGGCAAGAACCTCTAATAAACACACCAAAATACACAATAACTATATGCAATCCAAGTTTAATTACAGAAACACAGGGGTGTCATTTAGGGGGGCAGGGGGACAATTGTCCCCCTCCCCTAGGTTACGAGCAACATTATTGCTCTACCAAATGGAACATTACACTTGTACTATTAATAGCAATATTTCAAATTTAAGAAATAAAACATTATATATATCGTTACAATCCACATGAATATTTGTGAAGCTGCTCCAAGCAATCTTGGCCCTCCAATGCAGAAACTGAAATGACGCCCGTACAGAAACATATAATGACTAATTTATAAACACAACATTCAAGGTAGCATCAACAGACGGCTGACAAGACACATGTTACTCGAACTACTGCTGCCGCAAGACTGAAGCGATGGCACTTACTGCGCATGCCCGAGAATTGGGGGCTCGCTCACTGTACAGATAACCAGTGCGCAACGAGCCTTCACCGGCACAGAACCATCGTTCTTACTGTAACTGCTGAGATATATTATATTTTCCCAGAACATTTAGTTCTAATTCGCAATTCATATGGGCAATTGAGCTATCATGTTTTGCCATTTTTTGTTTTAAATGACCAATATCACCACAACCATTATTTGTCCAGGTGCCGTTTCTCTCACTGGTAAACAATAAACACGGAAACAGAAGAGCCGGTTAGTTGCTTCACAAGCACATATCCACGAGCAACTTTTATACACTTTCGTTAAACTTTCTTATAACAGTCTTCCCTTTACAATTAGTCACTTGAACTAAATCGATTGGTGGCAGCGGTCTGCCTTCGTTTTTAATTTGCAGCTTTTCTTCTAAGGATAAACCCGAAAGGTTTATCTCTTTTAGTTTCGCAACGCTATTCATTTCCACGCTTACACAGATTCAAATCTACTGCTATGGGCCGATTCAAATGCATACCAATTGCCAACAGGACACAAACATAACAAACAAAAATGAAAACACCGTAAGAAATTAACTAACCCAAACTGAAATATTTACCTTATTATATTATGCAGAATAATTATATGCATTTATAATGGTTTAATCAAAATAGATGTAATGTGTCTGCAGCATTAACATAACTCTCACGTTAATACAGAAAATGGCTAGATTGTACTTAGAAACATAAAGTTGGCCAAGTGTGTAGCACGTTTATCGCAACTTCTGCTAGGCAACAGCGAGGAAAATAGTCTAGCAAGGAAAGCAGAGAAGGAAATGAAGTTATACGGGAACGCGGTGCGCTTGCGCCATAACAATCGCATCTCTTGGGCTTGTCGATTACACTGCGCTAACTTGCCGTACTTTCAAATACAAGCGTTGCCCCGCCCCCCGCGACCTCACGGCATTAAGCTTCCTTCGCCAGTCGCAAAATCTCTGTGCGTCTCTACAGCTCGTTGACCAAATGCACTGGCGTTTGGCAAAGAAGACGCGGGGAATTTAAATGAGCTCTTTATACAGAAGAAAGTTTGACATTTGCCCTTCTTGTATACATACCTATAGAGGCAAATGCATATTCACATATAGGGAAAAATTAGTGGGTGTGCATTTGCGAGTATGCGATCACCCAAGAACAGTCACTGCTTTACAAGTATCATTGTAATAGGCTTGAAGCATAAATTAAGTGTTGTACTGAACACGTGGTAATAAAACTTCTCTTTTACAAGGGTCTTATTTTTCGGTTGACATTTCTCCACACATAAATCATACATTTTGCGTACAATGAGATCCAGATTGAGATATTTTCTGTTCGTCACAACCTAACCTATACGCCTTGTATACGTTTTAACTGAAATGAGCTTACTTTCACTTTCATCTGCAAGTGTTGTCAAATATAATCAGACCTCTTCCAATATTTCCAAAATAATTATATTCAGTATTCCTTCCGTATTTACTCTCACAATACACGCACAAACAAGAACATAAAGCAATCAGTTATTATTTCCTTCCAATTACTTTCTGATACAATCATAGCATTGGACTTGGTTCACTGTTGCTCCGAAAGATTGCACTGGTATGTCAGAGCATTAAGGAACTGCAGACTCTGGAGGATTGGAATTGAAATTCGGACTTGGTTCACTATTACACCGAATAACTACCAACATTTACTATCCTAAAGGGAGAAATAACACAATTGTTTACTTTTGAACTTGGTCCATTTTTGCACTGAGCCACACATATGTAGTGTGATATTCTAGAGAATAGCAGAAACTCTTATAGAGAAACCTTTTGAAGCAATATTAGAAAGAAATACCCGTAACATAAATATTAAAATAAATTCTAATCTCTTTGAATGTGAAACAACTTGATATGTTTTGCTTGGGAGACAACGAAACCTAGAATTCATCAAAAGCAGGTAACTTGATTTTTCCTTCCGTTGTAGTGCGAAATAGTAACAAAGGAACCCGCATTTTACTACTTTCCTGATTTTCTGGTATCCTGCCTTAGTGTGCAACACAGCCAGTTTTGATATAAAAATAGAAAAATCTTGCTAAACTTCACTGCATCATCTCATCCAACATATTGCATTACCAAGAAACCATTGTTGAATACTTAGCTTACCTTAGTGTATGTAACTAAGAGAAATACTGAAACTTTTATACAATTATTAATGGCAATATAAGTATCTAAAGCCATAAACCAATTTCAAGATAATATACTCTAGCTGGCTCTTTCGGTACGATGTAACGAGATTATGGAAGTTGCCAGACTAATTAGAGTAATCGCCGATGTAATGTGCGATAATCCTTAAACCAACCCCAAATACAGAACCCGGTTAATATATTCGGTGTAAGAAAGAGTCGTATGACGTTACAGAACCGAGCCGTCCCCAGGCCTAAGCAGCTGAATTATATAAATAAAACAAGCACAACAAAATATTTTTGGTAGAACACCCCGCGGGAGCATGAGCAGATCAATATAACTTAAACATCTCAAAATTTATATAACCAGAACAGTGAACACCAACATTATTGGAACACGATTTCATTAGACCCAAATTATATACTTCACTAACAATATGAGGTTTAAACTTAGAGCTTAAACCTCACTCCAAAAATTCCAAGGTTTTTTTCTAATTTAGTCAGTAGATAGCGTTATTACTTATATCCTACATCACAGACTTTGAGCAGACAAATAGTACAATTTTTGCACATTAATACAGGAAATCATACACTTTTAACAGTAAGGATTTTTATGGTTTACATATTCTCATTTTCCATGCCAATGCATAAATATGTTAGGATTTTACGATTGCATGCTCTTTTTAAATTTATTTCTCCAAATAAATTAATATAATAACTGATAGTGTCATCTACTGTTCATTTACGATGACAAGTGCTGTTCTGTTAGTAAAGCGCTTATAAGAAAGGTATTAGGGTTAGTGTGAACAAGTGAAGTCTGCCCGCCATGTTGTTCCCATTTACAAAACTCTTTTGCAATCACAGTGATCACTCTCTACATTGGCTAACGTTCACGGTGATCTTAGCGATACAGTGATTGGGAGTGATTATGATCCGGAGTTAAGTAGGGTGAACGACCGGATAACAATGAGTCTTTCTTGAGCGTACTTCAGTAGTATCATAAACCTTTTAGGCAAGATAAAGGGCTGATCAGTATACTGCGTGACAAATATTGATGCTTGACGGTATTCCTTGAATTCTTCTCTAAAGTAAAGCTGTCACGCGTGCCTCTTAAAACTCTATGCTCATGCTTTTGAAAGGCATTAGCGCGCGCGCGCGTGTGTGTTTGTGTGTGTGTGTCTGTGAACACCATAATTTTAAAAATTTAAGATGTATATTTTATTCGTCATGCAAAGATTTTAAACATAACTGTTTATTCAATGAAAAATTCATTTTTTAGAAATAAAAAAGAACGATTTTTTTCATGTAAAGAGTAATATGTAGTGCAAGACCTTCGCCTAAAAATGCTTTCTTTTTTTAATTCGGGGAGTCTCAAATGATGTATTTTTGGTGAAATCTCGCTATTTTAGTAGTTAAGCAGTAAATAATCAAATATTCAATGAGATATTCACCAAAAATACATGCTTTGAGGTCCGTGAACCCGAAAGAAAAGCATTTTTAGAAAAAAGATCCGTGTGCATATCTGTGCACAGATTAAGCTAAAAGCGAAAACATCCCTTCACTATCTTCCAAACATTATACAGAAGGATTTTCAAGAAAATTCTCCACTCTAGACTACACTTTACATGGAAAAAAATTCGACATGTTTTAGTTTCTCAAAAACGTCTCTACGATTTTTATCAAAATACCATATATTTAAGGTGTGATGATGAGATGCGGTTTAAGGGCGCTAAACTACTAAGGTCATCAGCGCCCTTACAATGATATATTTAAGATACAAGTATTTACATGACAAAATGTATATCTTGAATTTTCGAGGAATAGCCTGTGAAATGCTCTTAATTGGGAAAGAATTTTGTATAATGGGCAAACGTAAAGAGATAGACAAAAACAGACTACACAAAAAATTCAAAACTCTTCAAAATACCCAATTTATTTCAAATAACTTTCTGTAGTATCAGTCATCTCGGAAATATTGTGTAGGTGGTGTATTTTATTACTTGATATTTCAATGTATCCGATTGCATCTAAATAGACCAATATAGTAAGTGTAATAACACTATACGTTCTGAACAACTACATACCTACCTATAATTTTATAGTTCCTTTTATACATTTCCAAAAATTATAATTTGATACACCACGTTATACCTATTAGATAGCATGAATTGTACTTATTACTTTTTTGGGGGGGGGAGAATACAACACATTTAGATTAGCAAACTTAAAGGTACAAATTGAGTTATCAAACTATTACAGTAGTCGATTAAAAATTGTATTAAATGTGTTTATAATACCTGCGTTTATTTATTTCAATATTTTTGTATTCTCTAACATTTTGAATTCCCCCCAAAATGTTACTGATGGCACAACTGTGTCATGATCCCCCTCCCCCCATGGGTGGCCATGGTGGTGATATTTATGGAGCAGGAGTTATAGCTGCTTATAATCCATAATTCAAAAAGACTGCGTCAAGGCAACAAACCTACTGAAGTAGATGGCAGTACGTTTTAACGTTTATAAAAAATATTATCAAGTTACATAGTGTTTCATTAGATTTCCGTAGAAAAAATTGCTTGCAACACACTTGCGGAAAAGTGATTACAGAACTCGTATGACTGGAGCATTTGCTTGCATTCCAAACTTCAGACTCGTTTTGAAATGAAGCCCTTCTCGCAAATAGCAACAGTATAGATAGGTACTATTCGCGGTATTTATAAAGTATTTTCTCAGCAGAATTCCTGAATTTTTGTGATAATCCAGTGGAAGACAACATCTATATTAATTTATTGCTGTCATTACTGGAAGAGGAAGATAACGGAGAGGATAATGGAGCTAGGAGATGAAGGAGGTCTGAGGGTGAGGAGCTGGAAGATAGGGTGAATTGGGAGCGAAAGAAAGCTGGAGCGAGGAGTTGGAAGCGGGGAATGGAAGAGCCAGGGGATTTTAACGGAAGAGCGGTGAGTAAGGAATGGATGATGAAGGGACAGGAGTTGAGTTAAAAGAAGATACGGTGGTAGAAGAATGGTTGTATGAGTATAGTGAGTTGAGAGTTTAGTGGCAGTGAATGGTGATAGAAATAAAGGTCAATGGAATGGAAGCGGAGGGGATTCGGTGATCCAGGGAGACCGGATATTGTACCGTACGCCCCCACGAGGCGCCCTACCCCCGGGAGGAAGGGATGAGGTGAAGTGAGACACTGGACGGCTGGAATCAGGAGTGACGACACAGCAATGACAGGGTCCTAAAGTTTTCAAGTATAAACGTCCGGGGTCCCCACGGCCCCGCGGAGACGGTCCTTATACCCGACAACGAGCCGAAGGACGAAGTACGGAGAAAATTCACAGAAAGCATCCTTTTCTCCTGCCACGCTGCACCGAACCTCCATCTCCGACATTTGCCACACCCTACAACAGCCAAATGGGGTGAAGGATGAATGAAATGGAGGGATAAGAAAATTGGGGGATGTAATGATCCTTCCCAACATTCGTCCGGCGACCTGGGGAAACCCCGAAAAACCCATGGGTCAGGAAGGTCGGCCAGGGGAATCGAACCCATGACTTCCCGAATGCGGGCCACAGACGTAAACGCCTGAGCCATCGCGCTCGGTAAGTTTAATGGAAGTGAATAGGAAATTAATCAAATTAATTGAAAGTCTTTAAATTGAGCTAGTGGAGTGGCTTATAGCTGAAGTTAAAAATGTGGAAGTGTGGTGAATATGGTAAAGAATTAGAAATGTTTGATAGTGAAATGAAGTGAGGGATATTTAATACAGATATAAATGATAGATTAGTTTGATAACTAAGGGAAGTGAAGTATACTTATGGCATATAAATGAATTATTAAGTTATTGAGTATAATAATAATAATAATAATAATAATTACGAACAAATATATCTGATCTCGGCGCCAATCAAGAAGGTAATTGACAGTTACTAACCACGTGGCGGAAAGCTTTAAACGAATGGGAGGGGATGAATACGTCAGAGCGGTCGTAATAGCAACCATTAGAAGGATCAATTAGAACTAAGACGTTTCCATAGCAACGATAGACGCAAATGCCTTGTTGCGATATCGTAACACGTGATTGGCATGACTGCCGGGCAAGCGACCGTTGCAGTAAACACGAACTGCAGTCTTATCTTCTGCTGTCGCTGCAGTTATAAACAAAGTCCTACTTTTAGCCCCAGCTTGCTTATGTTTTTGTATCAGTTTAAAGATTGCCTGCGTACTGAAAAGTTAGTTTGCATCGCTCTATTTGTATGGCATTTGTCTTGTGTTACGTGTGTTTGAGTCCGTGTATTTGTGCGTGCGTGTGTTGTGTGAGTATTTATAATTGTATTAACACGTTTAATGGATATTTAATAATGTCCAAAAATAGTGACAAAGATAGTGCAGCCAAACGAAAAACTGAGCGCACTCGGGAACCGAATAAAACTGTATTTGGTAAAGATATCCCAATTAAAGGAGGCGCGGGAAATAACATGCTCTGTGAGAGAATATTTCGAAGAGGAGAAAATAATTCAGTGGCTTGTTCGCCGCAATGTACCTACCGATGAAGGAAGGACCGAAGAAAAGTGAGCTACTGGAACTTGTGAAAGCAAACAAACCGCGGTTTCCAAGTTATGTAGTCGATGGCATTGCTGCAGAACATGGTCACAAAATAGTTAGGTTTCCCCCTTATCATGGTCATTTTAACTCCATTGAATTAATTTGGGCCGACATAGAAGTGTTATGTTGGGGAAACAATAAAGGTTTCACTGTGTCGTCAGTAATAAAGCTTACAGAAGAAGCACTAACAGCAGTAAAAGCTGAAAACTGAAAAAAAGCGGTGACTCGTGCAAAGGGCGTAACAGTGCAACTTGGGAAAATGAAGGAGTTTTGGAAGACACTATAGAACAGCTTGTCATTTCCGTGGGGAATTCTAGCAGCTCTACAGATGATGATGACGAAGACGACGACGACGGTGGCGGTGGCAGCATTGTCTATCAAACGAGCAGCAACAACAGCAGCGATTCGGAAATCTGGCATTTTTTCCATTAGAATAAGCATCAATATTTCACAGATATGTCTCTTCTGTTAATGCAGATTTTTAACTGATATATTCTTGCATTTTCTATCCTCTGCACGTAGATTCATTATTTTACAATTGTCTTCGTATACGAATATAAATAATGCAGGCGCAACCCAGTCTCCTTCGACACAGTTCTAGCACGCTCTCCACGTGGTCGCGATGAGCGGCATCGTCGCCTCTCTCTCCGAAATGTCAATCACCTTCTTGATTGGCGCCGAGTATAGCAGTTTAGTGATTTAGTAAATGGATAATAACTGGATTCCAGTTGTAGATATTGCCTTCCATTATTAATATGTGGTAATTTACTAAGATTCTGTTGAATTTAATTGTAACTTGTTTTATTTTATTTTGTTTTAATTTATTTTAAGTTGTTATTAGTAATTGGTTAAATCTGTAAAACAATATTGTATAAACTAATAATGATAAGCGAAATAAACAGAAGTTGGAATATAGTCATGGTGTAGGCAACTAGATACCAGGATGGAGTTGTATTACAGATTTTATTTTATTGTTACTGACTGGTATCGATTTAATCATCTAATGCAAAAACTCGATTAAGGGGTGCCTTCCCTGATTACAGAAGGGGAGTTTCGGCTCTGATAAGACCTTCGCCTCAAACTCGTGCTTAATAAAAAAGCAATTGAGTTTTACCTAACATCTTGGAGCAGCGTGGATAACATTTCCCAAAGTGAAACACCCTATTGTAAAACAATTGACAATTAAGAATACAGGAGAGGAAAATATATTCTTTAGAATTAAACATTGCAACTTGCTGAAAAATAAACATACAGCTTGTTTCAAACTAAGCATTTTAACTGCTTTGAGATATGTTCTGACGTTTTCTGGTAGGTATCTTCCAAGTGACAAATCTCTGCTGAACTGGAATCAAGAGGTTTGTAAACGTTCTCTCACTGTATTTCTTCAAGGATTAAATTTCTCGATTTCGTCAGCATGAAACACCTTTTATGGCAAATAAACCCAGGAACTAGAAACTTAAGAACGCGTCTGACAAAAATGAATCAATAGATTAATTTTATTCACCACATAAATACAACGCCTACCTAAAGCATAAGTAATAAGGATTATTTTTTCGCCAATAGTGTATTGCAAATTAACTAATATCTCCTTTGCATTTACTCCAATAGTTTTCGAGAAACCTCTTGGGTTTCTGAGGCCTGGCCAGGAATTCATTATTATATCACATTATACTGGTAGCTCCTGAAAACAACATTCCTGTTCGGAAACAGCGTGCCAACATACACACACGAAACTTTGTCGGTATTGGAATTGCCAATCGAACATCTTCATTCGTTTGGTGTTCTACCTGCTCACAAAACGGCATTGGACGATCTGATTACGTTTAGGTTCTACTTTTATATTGGATTATGGTGAAAATAAAAAACTTTAGTTTATGAAATCCAGGTTTTTCGTTATCCACAAAAATTATTAATTAATGAGGAACGTTTTAGTATAGTAAATGTTGCTCCGGGGGTAATATATTGCCCACCCAAACTCCCTTTTATGCGGCCGTTCTTATATAGTCGTTTTTGGCGATTTTGGAAGGAATTGCTGCCAGCGTGAATCGTTTGAGTTTTAGACGGGCAGATCCCTCGGCTGTGCCCTGTCGTCACTTCGCAGTTGCGGCCGCAATTGCTACACTCCTCTCCTAAAAAACATCCCTCGGCTACACTTTTAGGCTGAGGACCCTCAAATCCCTCGGCTACGCCTTGAGGCTGAAGGCCCTCAATCGTGTTTTCAGCTATGTTGGGATTTCAAATGTTGGCAGCGGAAAGACAACGCAACCAACGTTTCCATTATGCCAAGGCCAAGGGTGAGATATATGCGATGCGACTTCTAGCAGTCCGGAATATGGAACAAAAGTGACAAAATATGCCATACATTCACGAAAATAAGTAAAGCACTGTGTTATTTGTTCTCTGTTACGTGTAATAATGTGTTGAAGTCTATAAAAGTCATGCAGTATATACGTATGTCACGTGCGCATAATGATACCGGCCATAATCCAATATCGAAGTTTATCCTGCATTTCATCCGTTTTAAAAAAATGTATGAAGCACACGCCAACGCAAAATTCAGGTGCCTGGTGATCAGGACCGTCTAGAATGATGGTGATTATTCAAGTTTCAGAAATGGCCACCAGAGAGCATGCTCGTGACCTGGAAGGGCGGCAGGTGATGTTTTCGCATTAAGCATGCTTTACACGGCAGGTTTTATTCTACAGTTCATCTGAAAATATACGTAAACAAAAAGAACTAAATAAACAAAAATACTGCTGCGTTACATTTCCCTTTGCTCAGTTGACTGCATTTTTCAGCGCCTACAGCATCCTGTGTATTAGTGAAATTCGGAAATAAAAACGTGCAATAAGCCGCATCTATCAAAGCGAGCATAAATTAAACTATATTAATAATTATTGTATTATTCTTCTCAGTAGCAAGAAGTCTTGCGCCATCCATGTCATACAGCTGGTGCGTTAATGAATATCCGTTAAAAATTCAGCGGAGAATGCACGATTTTATAACAAATGGATATTCTGTGCTTTGTTTTCACAGAATAAGTGATTTATACATCTTAATCATACATACCTATAATACATAGTGAGCCAAAAGACTACGAACCGCGGTGTTTTTCCTGTCCGCGTCCTCAGCGCTCGTTGCCGTCTGCCGCTATCATAGAAAGGCGCGGATGAAACCATACAACGTTTTTAAAACTACTTTTAAAGGCTTTACTTACCAACTTTATGAAAGCAAATGCTGAAACTGGCCACCGTCGTTGTCCATACATTTTTGACACCTCTTTTAGAAAACTATCCATCGGTTCACTCTGTACTTAAAAACCGACAAGTCTATGTTTTCTGAACGTGTTTCTTTTAACTTTTAGTTTCTCCCTTCGGCTAAATTGTCATACTGTTGCCCTCGTTTGTGTCACTTTTGCCCGCATTAGGTGTTTCTTTTGGACAGAAGGTGTTTCTTCTATTATAATATTTATTCAGACGCCAGAATAAGAACCAAATTTCTTAAGCGAAAACGCGTAGAGTTTACTTTTGCTCTTGCTCAACTTTATATCGTATCTATACGTATCAACAATATTCATTAGAAAATGTTTAAGTGTATAAAATAAACTGCAGGGAATTATTAAGCATCGGTATGCCTCTCAAAAATAAATAAATAAATAAAATAAAGTAATAGTTGACTGTAGCTAAACTGACCTAATTAATATCCTGTAGATGAAGTCCATTCTCTTCTTTTGCTCAACGAAATGTTTGAAATCAGATATGGAGAGAAGGGCCTTCTCAATAGAACACGTGGCTTAATCATTAAGTCTGTCTTCATTCTTTGCGACTCCTACCGTACATTTTTATCTTCTTGAGAGTTGAAAAACGCTGTTCAATCTCTGACGTGGTCATGGGAATCGTCCAAATGCTGTTTTACTATATGCACTGTTCATTATGATTCCGTAACTAATTAATTTGATTTCATATGCACACTTACAGTTATTTTACGGTCTCCACTAAGAGCACAAAACACGTGCTTCCACACTTTACGGTACGCAACTAACATATACGTGTGTGAATCACAGCACCATGTGAAGCCTGGCGGATGCAATGTGATTGTGTGATCCGCAAACAAAAACTACCAAAGATGTAGTATAAGATATACTATTTATTTTCTGCTCTGAATCGTTTTAGGTATACAATGCAATACTTTAAAACGCACTAAAGCTTAAGAATAAAATTTAATTTAAAATCAATTCATATAGCAGGATTAAAATTTAGACGGGAGAGACAAGTACTTTTTTTTTCATATGCTGGCAGCAGTGAAACTGAATGAATATACACGTAAAAAAACCTTGTGGAGAAAGAACCAATAGCAAAGCTCTTCGGACTCCGCCAAATTGTTATTACCTATTTACCTCTTTGCACCCTTTCTACAGTTAACCACTTCGTGTATGAAGGTATTATATGATGACGCCTTGCTTTTATTTTGCACGAACCGCATTTTGCTCATACACGAGTGCATATATCATATTATATCAGTGTGTGCTGCTACAAAAATCTGTAAGAGTGCAGCACTATATCTCCATTCCATTGTATGACTGTACATCAGCTGATCGGAAGTACGAGTTTGCGAAAGTTGGAACCCTATTTGATGTCGAAATCAGTGTTATAAAAAGGTCAAAAGCGACATTATGCTCTAATTGTGTCCCGCACAGCGATCCCAGAGCGACGACGATGATGTCGTATATTTCCGACAGATGTCACTATGCAAAACATTTGTTCAACAGATGTCACTCTATGTCATGCGCTTGACAAACACAATACTGCCAACATATAAATAATTGATGCCACCAAAGCGCTGCAGCTACGACCACAAGGCGTAGCCGAGGGATATTATATAACCTTAGGTTTATGAATTCACGGAAGATTAGGTTTAGGTTAGGTTTTTTTTATTTATATAACCTTACGTTGCTGAATTCACGGAAGTTTAGGTTACTTTTCTTTTAATATAAGCTTAGGCTTCTGATTTACTTTTATACATATAACCTTATTTAAACTTGTTACCAGTGGTTACATCAAAGCACGCGAGCGAAGCAAACGTGCGTTCCTAAGCTTACGTTTCTGGTTCACGGAGGTTAGGTTAGGTTTAGTTTTTTTTATATAAGCTTGTTTTAATTAGTTACCAGTGGTTACATTAAAGCACGCGAGTGAAGCGAGCGTGCGTTCCTAAGCTTACGTTTCTGGTTCACGGGAGGTTAGGTTAGGATTACTTCTTTTTATATAAGCTTACGATTCTGAATTCACAGAAGGTTAGCCTTAGGTTAGGGTTTTCGACTAGAGAAAGGTTCAAATTTTATTTTATGTGTTCAAAATGAGCACCATTTGTTATGCGAGGACGACCAGTGCTTTTCCGTTTGCATGCGCAACCATCTACGAATTTATTGTATCAATTGTAAATTTTTTATACGAGGCGGCTTGTTGTTGAACATACAATGAAATGCACGCTGCAATGAAACAATAAATTCACTCTTTGCATAATGCAGCACACAAAACGACTTTTCCTGTGACGTCGCCATATTCTCGTAAACATAGCCCCCCTGTAGGCACTGAATGGAACTAATAGGTGGGGCTTAAAACTGAACCTTTCTTTATTCAATGATGTGTCGTATGTGTCGCTATCTATTGTCCATTAAAAATGAATATTTAAAATCTGTTCCTTCTTTTGTAATAACCATGTATTTAGTATTAGTATATATAAAAAGTTTGAAAATGATGAGTCAAAAATGAATAATATCAGAAAGTGCTAATGGTAACAGTATGGTGTCCTTAAGGTTTTGAGGTTATGAGGCACATTCGTAGTTTTATATCATAGTATCTCCATCAAATAAGCTGACATTCTTGCTTATGCTTATTGTTGCAGTATTTCAGGCATTTTACAATGAATTTTCAAGTTAGAAAAGTGGAGAAATGTTACTTATTGGAAAGGGAGGTTGAGAAATTACTTCTCAAGGAGTGTATCCCTTCAGATTCAGAAGGAAGCATTTTCAATGATGATGAAGAAGAATGAGGATGATGGACATTGCCAACTGAAAGCAATTGTAAGGGAAATGGGAGAAGATATTTTGCTTCCTGATGAAGTACAGCACATTGGAAGCGGAAGAAGAGCAGCATGCTGGGTCATCTGAGACCACACATCACAGCTCCACATTAAGGAGTACTGTTTCAGCAAATAAAAATAAGGTATTAGCTAACACACCTCCTATTGAATGGCATGCAGGCAAACACAATGCATTGACAGGGAGCCCACCATTATTCAAGGGAGGCTGCCAAGTGAATGTTGAAGGTGATGTGCCATATCATTTTCTTTCTACATTATTACCAGTGAATTTAATTGAACATATTGTTATGGAGACAAATTGTTATGCTTTTCAATCAAGCAAACATAATTTCAATGCATCAAAGAAAGAGATCCAAGTTTTTCTTGGAATAAATATTGCTATGGCATACATTCGATACCCTAATGTGAGATTGTATTGGTCATCAGTTTCAGGTTTGTGAATGTATTTCATTGCAAATGGCATAACCATTAACAGATTTTAAGAGATCAAGTGCTACTTTCATCTAGATAATAATGATGATAAGTCCGAAAACACTTCTGATGACTGCTTTTGGAAAATCAGACCAATTGCAAATGCTCCACACTTCACCTTTCATAATGCTTTGTCTCCGAAGTGAATACATTTCTAATGATGAAATTATGATTCCATTCAAGTGTAGAAGCATAATGAAACAATATATAAAGAGAAAACCCCAAAAATGAGGATTTAAACTCTGGATCAAGGCCCCTTCAAATGATTATGTACAATGTTTTGAGTTTTACCAAGCCTCTCAAAGAGATGTTCGCTCAATATGGCCCAGTTGGAGATAGCGTTTTGTGTCTATGTCATGATATACATGGCTTCAATCATAAGCTGTTCATGGACAATTTGTTCATTACTTTGCCACTGATACATTATTTGAGGAGCAAAGATATATTTGTAGTTGAAATGCTAAGACTAAACAGATTTCCTGGTGTAAAGGAAAAGTTAGTTCCTGGTAGACTGCTAAAATGAGGCTCTTCAACAATTGCAACATCAGACGACAACATAACTATTGTTAGATGGATATACAATAAGGAGGACCATACAATTTCTTTTTATGCTGGAGCATTACCTGAGGATGAAGATAAGAGATGGGTCAGAAAGCTGTGATTTCCATTGCTCATCCATTTGCAATTAAAATGGGTGGAGTGAATCTAATGGATCATATAGTTACCCATTATCCCCATGGGATCAAAAGTAAACAAATGGTATTTGAGAGTGTTTTTCCATATGCTTAACATGGCATTGGTAAATGCATGGTTGCTTTATAGGGATACCAAAGATAGCAAATTTTATTTTCTGAACTTCAAATCTTTTGTTGCCACCAGCTTGATTTTACTTGGTAGCGAAATTGAAAAGAAGAGAGGACGATCTTCTAGTGATGCTCTTCCTGAGCCCCTACCCAAGAAAAAAAGAGCAGTTCCAAATACAGTGATTCCAGGCCTTAGATTTGGTGAGAGAGGCCATTACCGTATGAAAAGTGACTCAAAACAGGCAATGCATTATCACAATGACATCTAAAAAAACAAGGTATAAGTGCCATAAATGTAATGTGCACATATGTCCTGAGTATATGGGGAACTTCCATACAAAGTAACACAAATTTGCTCCAAATTTTCACATTTGTAAAAACGTTAGTATTTGTGTATTGAAACCTCAAATGCATAATGTACACATTTGATGCCATGTTCATAATTTGTTAAAAAAGTAGTAATAAATATTGATGAGCCCAAAATTGTGTTATTTAATGCAGATTTGATAATTTAAAGCTAATAAAACATTTTCCTCCGTGTTTCTTAATAATTCATGCATGAAGAGGTAAGTGTTCCCCTCTGCACATCTCACCATTATCAGTAACCAAAAATATGAGCATTCCTGGATGGACATGATGTCCAAAATGCATTCTGTACCAAAAACATTTGTGCTGATCACTGCATAAGCGTAGAAAAAACATTTAAAAAAAGAGTGTATAAAACAAATAGGGGAGCGCAGAAATGCATACTGCAATGATATATGACATTATTCTTCCTTTTCATTCTATATTGAGCATGAAAGAGGCCTCTGAGTAAAATTACTGGTTTTTCATTCCTAATATAGAATGAGACGCTAAGGACCATAGCAATTAAAGAGCATCCATAAATAAAACTCTTCGTCTTCTTATTCAGGCAATAGACCTAATGATCTGTTGCGTCTCATTGGTCCAACCATCTTTTCTTGGGTCCTCCAACTCCTCTTTCCCCTCTCAGCTTGTACTTTAAAATCTTCTTTGGCATTTGTTCATTACCCATTCTATTAATGTCGCCTTCCCATGTCTGTCTATAATCAGGATAAATAAAGCTCAATTCAACTATTCTTCCTTTCCTTGCTGAAAGGAAGAAACATTTTTATTTTTTATTTAGGGGACGTTTATTTATGTGGAGGGTGCCATCCTTAAACCCCACTCCACCACCACCACTGCCACCCTAGAGTCTCCCATCACCAGTCGCCACAGCTAAAGAGCGAAGTAAAGCTGGCGTAAGTAAACACATAACTCTTTAAGTGTAAAATGTTAAAAAAAACCATTTTCAGAGAGAAATCTCTGTTAAGTGAGAAAACATCTCCAGTTTTAAAGGGATCTAAATTTTTTGTATGGTACGTTTTCGTCTATCACTTAACATTTACAAGTTATACAAGATTATACAAAATTTCTTCCAAATGAAGAGGACTTCCTAGGCTATTCCCAGAAAATTCAAGATATACATTTTATTTGTCATGTAAATATCTTTAATATATGGCATTTTAATCAAATCCTTAGCCATTTTTAGAAAATCAAAATTTTCAAAAAAATGTTCCATGTAAAGGGTAATTGTGGTGGGAAAGTTTTCTTGAAAATCTTCGTGTCACATCCTTAGAAGATATTAAACTCAAATATCAAATTAGGTATTTATCCGACTTTTCATTTTTGAGTTATGCTGTTCACAGATATACATGGACCTTTTTCTAAAAATGCATTTTTTGGATTCAGGAGGCCTCAAAACATATTTCTGGTGAAATCTCAATATTGAATTTTTGGTTGGAATGCAATACCTTCTCTAACTACTATGTGTGTGCTAGAAAAAGTAAAAAAATGTTGCTTGGTATAGCCAAAATTGAGAAAGCAGCTCAGACTTTATTGCAGCAGCATTGCTACATGTCAGGGATACATGCCAATAGCATTCCTTCGTTTGGGTGGAGACATGTTTACAACGTTAACCAAGCAATGCTTCGCTTTTGGTATTCGTAATTTGTCCCTGCCTTCTACTTTTCATTTTAATTGATTTCAGTCTGCACCATTTTACAGGCTATTTCAAAATGATACCAAACGAAGATAATAGTGGTATTCCTTACATTTTGAATAGCCATAAGTTGTATGTTTCAACTACAAAAAACCCTTGCACAAATATTTATTCAACAAAGAAAAATTGTGTACATTTTGTGATTATGCAGCAAAGCAACCCTTAGTATACAATGCTAAAATAGTTGTTGTGTGCCGCAATGTACAAACACACTGCAGCAGCTGCTGGGAGGAGTCACGTGACATGAAAACTAAAGGGCAAACCCATGATTTATTATTACAGTTCCTTTATCCTTAAGTTTATATAAAACAGTGGTAGAGGGAACCTTCTGACCTAGTGTTCCTCATGAACACAACGACCTATCAACTAGCCTGTATTTGGCCGGACATGATCCTGTAATACAATATAAATATGTCCTGTATTTAAATTTATAGTCTAAAATAGTGCATAAAATATCACAATTGTTTGTCTGCACTTTCAAGAAAAATGGAGCAATACACCAGTTTTAGCTTATGGAAGAGCTGAGGGAAGTCCAAAGGATAATAGTGTTATTTATGAACAGCAATTATTTCCCAATAGTCATACCCTTTATCATGGAATGTTCACAGGAGTAGAGCAATCTCTAAGGGAATCTGACAGCTTTGAACCAAAGCTGTATGACACAGGACGTACTTGCATGGTCTGTAAGAACTGCCTTTTGATGAACACGTTTGTTACAGAGTTGAGAAAGCACCTAGGAGGCGCCATTTAGCACATTAAATGAATGTTAACCTTTTTGCTGTGTGGAGAGTTGTACATGAATAGTAAGTTATTCCCTATTGTACACTGTGTGTCTTTGTGATTGTGCATGTGTGTGTGTGAAACATCAGCTGATTATCTGCGATGGCTGGAATTTTGTCAATAGTAGCTACAAAAATATGATGCCAATCCCATTCACTAAATCAGTGTTGACATGGAGTTAAACATCCCAAAGCCGGACTAACTCCAGTATATCATGGCCATTATTAGGCTGAATTATCGAATTTCGTTCAGATATGGCAACACCATCGGTTGGGAATAAAGGTTTTTTTTTCTGTTTTTTTTTTTTTTTTTTTTGAGGGGGAAAGTACATTCTCCAATTTGCTTATTGGATCATATATATTACCTGGAGATCTAGCTCTGCCGAAGTACCTCACCATTCTGTAGAGCTGTTTGTAAGAGATGTTATAATCTATTCCTTTGGTTATAATTCAGAACATGATGTATCAACATAATGATGCCTCTCAGCATTATTTCCTAAATGCTCATGAGCATTTGGATATGATCTTCCCTAATTGAGAAATTGGTCATGATGGTTCCTTCCTATAACCACTTGATTTCCAAATCTTATATAATTGGATCGCTTTCTGCAGGGACACTTGAGAGTTTTAGTTTATGAAAATAACAGAGTAAGAACTGGTAGCAACAATCCATGGTGCATGGGAGGAAGTGAGTGCAAACCAAGAAGTTAAGCATCAAATGCATTGTTCATTACTGTGACTGATGTCTTTATTTAAAAAGAAGGTGTTTCTATTCTATTAAGGACATTTTGAATATATGCTTTAAGGAACCATGAATTACTGTAGATATCAATAACAAATTGTTACCATGTACACTATAATTTACTTTCAAAGTAAATGGATAAAGCATTAGTACTAGGTATATAAGCACACATTTTGTTTATTTTTATTTACAATGGCTTGCTAGTATTAATTGTATATTTGCCTGTTTTCTCTTTCTTTATTCCTTCCTTTTATTACCTCCTAATCCAGTAGCTTTAACGTCATATGTCCACATCTCCCTCATTTCATTCACTGTTAGACATGATCAAAGATGTTGGAGAATTTAAACGCACAAAACCAACTGAACAAATAAAATATCACTTTGGTCCGATTATACTTGGATAACAAAAAACAAACCCATTAATTTTAGTTACCACTGTGGAATACCGGCATACTGCTCTCGCAATCAAGAGAACAGGCTAGGCATGTGTCTTGGATTTTGGGTGACTGCCTAGTGCAGGGGAACTATATAACATTTCCAATGTGCAGATTTTGGCTTGCAAATTACATATTCATGTAAGACACGATACAATCAACAATGTCTATATCCTTGTTGCTTTGAAATGCCTGTATGTCCATGGATGTGAGAGCTTGCCCATGCATGACTTTAATGGAAAGTTGTGGAGACTGGCAGCACTTTCTGTACCACTTTGTTTTGACAAGGTGAAGAACGCAGACAGTTCTTGTGCAATTTAAAACCACTCATGCATAGGCTAACACTACACTATACCATGCAGGAATAAAAGTTTATAACAAACCAAACCAAGACTATAAAGGATCAAAGACTATTTAATAAGCAACTGAAGATCCTACTATTACACAAGGCCTATACTCAGTAGCTGAATTTTTGTGTAATAATACAATATAACATTTTATTCATTATGTAAATAGAAGTATGTATCAAGACATAAGTACAAAAGGGCTGCCAATGTATTGTATTTCACTTATACAGAGTTTCTGTAAATATTTTATTGTAAATTTATCTTATAGCCTTAGTCTAACTTTCTGTTCAAACTATTTTTCTTGTTTGTTTACAACCTGACGAGTCACCTGTTTATGGAGCTTTTGCTCAAACTTAAATATAAGCATTTAGTGACAATAAAGCATTTTATCTTACCTCCCACTGTTTGAGAGCTGACTGCAACGTGCATATTGAACTAGCCATTTTATGAAATAGCTGCGTAGACTTATTTTTGTACTTCCACAGACAGAGTTTACACCAAACTTGGGTAATTAGCAGACATAGGAATTTCTAAGCATTAAAGCAAGACGGAAGGAAATAAAGTTGAACCGTTACAGGACTATAGGCAGGGAGGTCGGTGATAACAAACCATCCCATCCCTCGTACAGTCTTTTAGCATTTGCAGGCAATACTCAGATTGCTTTTTACCTGTCTGCCAGTGACCCATTGCTGTTCTTTGAAGTGATAATGGTTTGAGTGTAGATAACTTAAGCCAACTGCTTAAGAATTACTATGCCATAAAGTGAACTTTGTACATGGTAGGCGTGTGGCAGCAATTCTCCTTCATGAAGTGCTAGATATGCTATATTTTAAAAGAAAATCCTTTATCGTAGGGACACAGTATTAAATGAGTGGTAAGTACATAACACAATTTCCTTATTATCCATAAGTGTACAATGATTTATGATTATCGGATAGAAACCCAAATTAAATTTGAAGTTGCATGCAAATTAATGTGAACAATAAGAAGAATGGCCCATAAGCACTGTACTATTTATTCAACATTAATTATTGAATATAAAACTAGCTTTGAGTTTGTGACGCCATGAATTTCAAAACAGGTTCCATGAAAGAACAATTGAACATAACCACTGCAAGTTCTGTTCTATACCAATGAAACACACACACGGAGTTGGTTTAAAGTCCTGAATCACCAAAATAACTTTTGAAGCATGTGGTTCAGGGACTTGAAATTCGGTGTGTGGGATTAACAGTACTGAGAACTTAAAAATTCTATCAAAGACTTTTTGGACTTCTGGTTTAACCAGGAGTAACTCCAACATTCTTATTGTAAATGAAATACCCAATATTTATACTAACATAATGAGAGAAAAATTGTGAGTGTATGTAGGGTAAACTTAAAATACTCAACCGATTTTGATAATTCTTTCATCATTGAAAAGCCTTAATCTTCTAGATGGTCACAGGAAGAAGAATAGAGCTTCTAAAAGAATAATGTATCCAAAATTTTGAAAACTGGTTGTTAGGGGTTTCTATTTCATATTCATGATATCAAATTTCAATTCCGCTTCATTTAATATAGATAACAAAGGCTACTTTTAGCAGTTTATTGCAAATATGATAGACTTTTAACCTGTCATTTATCGCTAAATGTGCATTTTGCTCACACTTCTGATTTTTTTTTTATGGTAACGACTGCTGATAAAATCTTCTCGCTCAATCTAGCTGACATTTAAACTTTCCTGAAGCAGTTGTTTAAGTTAGATTTAACAACAATCACATTGACAATGGTTTATGCAATCTTTGTCCAGCTGTGAGCGGTTTGCTCATCAAGTGACAAACCGTGCTATTCAATTGTTGTGCAGTCCGCAGTCATCCTTGCTTGAAGCTGAAATGTAGAAGCCCTATTTTGTGTTTGTTAAAAATATTTGTTTGAATTGTTTTCATTGATATTCAGTTAGGTTTTTACAATGAGTCGAGCAAAACAAATCCTTCTGCTAGCCTTACAATAGGATGGAAGGGATTCTCAAGGTATGTTTATTTTTACTTTTTGTTATAATAAATGTGTATGTAATTGCCATATTTTTAACATTTCTTTTGACACGGATTTGAACACTGCTGTTGAGAATCGAATTTAGGCCAACATTAGATGTCATAATCAATAGTGAAACATTTTCTAACATGATTTCTAACTACTTATTATTATTATTATTATTATTATTATTATTATTATTATTATTATTATTATTATTATTATTATTGTTTTATTTTAAGCATCCCTGCATGGTTGAGTGAAACTAGCACTTCTGTTGACCTAGACAGCGGTGATTTGAACCAGGAAGAAAGATTAGATGAATGTGAATCTGATGCGCCCTCTGAACATAGTGATCATATAACTAATTCAGGACAATCTGCAAGAGATGACTCAGAAACCGAAAGTGATTTTCAGCCGACAGGTCTCTCATATATCGGAAAAGGTAAAATAACAGTATGGTCCATGCATCCACCACGCCCCAATGTTCGAAGCTCTAGACACAATATAGGTAGAACACATCGAGGCTGTAAAGGAGAGGCAAAAAATGCAACTTCAGTTGCAGATGCATGGAATTTATTCTTTTCTGAAGCGACAATTTTACATATTACAAACTGTACTAACATATATCTCCAAAAAATGTGTACTATATATGCAAAACCAAGGGACTGTCCTGATACAACTCCACATGAATTAACTGCTCTAATTGGTATTCTATATGTGGCAGGCTTGAAAAAGGCTTCTCATATCAACATCCAAGAGCTTTGGGCTGATGATTGCACATATCCTGAATGTTTTCATGCCATGATGCCAGGTTCTATATTCTTCTCGAGGCTCTACGATTTGATGACATCAACGATAGAGCTAATAGAAAGAAAATCAATAATCTGGCACCCATTAGAAGAATATTTGAGGAATTTGTCGTCAGATGCATGAATAATTATGAATTAGGAGAAAACACAACACTTGATGAAATGCTACCTGCTTTCCAAGGAAGATGTAAATTCCGCCAGTACATTCCATCAAAACCATCAAAATATGGAATTAAAATTTATGCATTGGTAGATTCTGAAGCATATTACGTTTCAAATCTAGAAATCTATTCAGGGAAGCAACCTGAAGGTCCTTACCAGACCGATAACAAAGCATCTAGTGTTGTGAATAGAGTAGCAGCACCCATTTTGAATAGCGGAAGAAACATTACCATGGATAATTACTTTACATCTGTTCCACTAGCCTTGGAGCTGCTACAGAAGAAAACTACTGTGTTTGGAACACTAAAGAAAAACAAAAAAGAAATTCCACCCATTTTTGTAAATACTAAGGCCAGCTTGTAGTTGTATGTTTGGTTTCCTCAAAATGGGGGTTCTAGTATCATATGTGCCTAAAAGAAAAAAAAATGTGCTGCTTCTTTCAACTCTACATTCTGGTGACAAAATTGATGAGGAAACCGGCTACCAAAACAAACCACACATAATTACCTTCTACAACAAAACAAAAGGCAGAGTCGATATTGTCGACGAACTGATATCTCAATATTTAGTGTCTAGAATTACCTGCAGGTGGTCAATGACGGTATTTTTTTGGCTGTTGAACTTTGGTGCAATAAATTCTCAGATAATTTATTTCACTAATACAGAGAAGAAATTAGCACGTCAAATATTTTTGAAACATTTGGCTCTAGAACTTATAAAACCCCATGTGAGAGTACATCTGTCTGTTTCAAATTTGTCAGAAAACTTGCGAGTCTCAATGAAGAAAATTGTTGGTAATGAAGAGGAGAATGAAGAAATTGCAACTACTGTGACAAACCCTGGTGTATGTTCACTGTGCCCTCGGCGAAAGAACAGAAAAACCAAGAAAAGCTGTTGTAAATGTAACAAATATTTGTGCAATGAGCATGCAAGAATTACCTGTGATAAGTGCCTTGAGCTGCCAGTGTTGCCACCACCATCACCATAATTTGATTTTAGGAGTATATTGAATTTGTGCTATATTTAGGTATTGCATATAATACCATATTTAACAAACACTAAACTCATAATTTTGTCAATGAAGACATTGGATTTGAATTTCTTTCAAATATCTATATATACTACATTTACTCAACCGCAAGTTAATATTCTTTTTATTTAAAGGTGAGTCGGAATTGTTACACTAGAGTAAACTTAAGTGATGTTAGTGTTGCGATAGCAATTTTACGTGTTTATAGCACCACGTTGTGGATAATGTTTCTCACGTAATGTTGTTTACATCACGTGTGTAGCCATCTTGTGTGACGTCATTCGTTGGTCGTTTGTTAACTCCTTCTGGCGTAGCAATCTATATGAATTAGTTTTAAGGTTATGTATATTGTCCTCCGGCCAGCTATTTAGGTAGGCATTTAATTCTTGCAGGGTGTGAAGCGGAAAAGGAATCTTTTATCCAAAAATTACTAGTGAAGAAATGTGTTTTATAATGTTTTATTGTCGAACACGTGCACTAACACTTTCACAGATTTGTCTAGATAATCGCCATACTGAAACTGTTTGTAATAACTTCTCACTTTTAACTCACGTACTTCAATTTTTTGTATATAAGTGACTTTGTAATATTTTAGATCTTTAATGATTTTCACTGCGCTTAACTTGACGAATTGAAGAACCGATTGGCAACATGTAGTCACGAATCTTTGATGAACTGAGCGGCCAACGTGTAATGTGCGGAGAATTTTGTATAACTGCGGGAGACGATGTGTAATGCTTCGTGAATCTTGCCGAACTGGGGAACGCTTGACTTCGAGCATGGCTATTTATAGGCTTGCCCCAATATACACCTAAAGATTATAAATGAATTACCATTGGCTAATAAAACGCGCCAACATTAGCGTCTATTTTACTATCCAATGAAAACCACTAATACATATTACTTTTATAGAACATTCTGGAAGCTTTTTTTTACTGAAAAGGCGCGAAACATTACGTAACTTCCTGGTTCCCGGTAACGATAAACAACTCAAACCCTTCATTGCAGTATTGTTATTGTTAACAGTTTCAGTAGAGCCGAAAATTATTATTTACCATTAATAATTACAATTATTAAACCTCTGAAATCAATGTTACATAAAAATACATATTCATATTATTATCGTTAACCACATCTGAGTAATTTGTGATACAAATTACCGTCTCATATGCCCCACTAGAAATATAATTATAAATATTTATAACCTGTTTAGAAATTTTATAATTTTGTTTTTAGTCTCCTAAATCTTGTAACACACGCTATTCACTTTCACTTTACACTTCACACGTATTTAACACACGACATATGTTTTATCTCGCCACTACTTACTGGCTCTGATTTAATTAATTTAGATATTAATCTGATATCACAAAAATTTTTTTTATAGCAAATACTATACCCTAAACTATTTATTTACTAGTAACAAATTGTTTACTTTAAGCTGTTGACAAAAATTTATACATTTAAGATTTTTTTGTAATTATTATACATATGTACCAAAATATTCACCCTCAACACAAATATTTACATCTCTTAAATCTAGGCATTGTTTCACATGTTCTATTTACTGCATAAATATTGGTTTAATTTATTTTTTTACCAATTTTTGTTATTCTGAATTTTATTTTAACAATACTCTTGTAATTGTATTTATGTATTTTACTTTAATATAACATCATGCTTTATTTCACATGTTTTCTTACTAGAAAAATGTTATTTTCCTCTCAAACATTTAATCATGTCCAAAATTTATTTCTCCTTTCCTATGACGTACATATTTATTTAACCCTCTTACGTTCCAATACATTGCTCTGCATTTCGTCTTTAACTACTCAGCCTTTATTATTTATCATCTTTATCTTTTGTTTCACCATGATCCTCATGGTTATATGGTTTAAGCATCTCAATATGGAACTTTCCTATGCTTTTTCGATTTGTTGGATTACATAACTCATATGTATTAGTTCCATATACTTTAACAACTTCATATGGTCCATGGTATTTGAGAAACATTCGCCAATAAAGTTTATTTTCTTTGTCGGACAATTTCTTGGTTTTAACCAAAGCTAAATCTCCTATTTTGATCCTCCATTCCTTTCTCTTCTTTTCTTCATGTTTCATTTTTCTTTTTATGGCCTTTTTCTTCATCCTCTCAAATGCTTTTCGGAACATTTCTTCTTCTGTTGGTGGTATCGAATGCGCCTCTGGAATGGCTTCTGGAATTTTTTTACACATTGTATTGATCTTCTTTCCCAACTTAAGTTCACATGGTTTATATCCTGTCACATTGTTTATGGTTTCATTTAGTAGGTTCTGAACAAAGTTCACGTATCCATACCATTGGGTGTGTTTTCGATGACATAACACCCTTAAGTAATTTGAAATTTCCTTAATTTCCCTCTCCACTGGGTTAGAGTTCGGTCTGTATCTTGGCGAAAAATATTGTTTAATGCCATTTTCTTTCAGTCCATCCATAAATTTTTTTCCTGTGAAGTACGAAGCATTGTCGCTCAATACCGATTGAATAGGTCCTTCTTCTATCACATATGACTTAAGTAATCTATTCAAACATGCTAAACCTGTAGGTTTTCTCAAAGGGTAGATTCTTACATATTTGCTGAATATATCATAACAGACAAATATATATTTATTTCCAAATTGACTTGGAGGCATCGGACCATGAATATCAATACTAATTACACATCTCGGCTTATCCCTTATAACCGAATTAGTTTCAAATGCATATGCTGCATTTATTTGCTTTGCCTTCTGACACAGGTTGCAGCACGATATAAATTTGCGAACCTTTTGACGCAATTTGGATATGTATAAATTCTCTAAAATCATAGAAGTTGTTCGGTCCGTCCCTGAGTGTGCTAACCCTTCATGAAAATTCTTAATTAGTTCCTTTTCCATGCTTTTTGGAACCATTACCTTCCAACTAGGCATTTCTTTTCCATGCTTTTTGTATAATGTCCCATCTCGAATTGCTATAATTTCTTTCTTTACCTCCTCAATCAATGGTGCATTTTTTTTAAGTTCAAATAATTTTGCATCCTCATTTTGAATTTCCCCCATATTTTTCAATTTTCTAATCATTTCTTTACTTAAAGGAATTTCAATTGTCAATATTTTGACTTCATTTCTAGGCCTTTCAACATTTTCGGGAATTTGTGGGTTGTAGTTCAATCTTGAAAGCAAATCACTGAAGGTATTATTTTTGCCAGGAATGTGGATAATCTCAATATCGAATGCAGATATTGCATGAATATATCTAGCAAGTTTTCCACTACATAATCTACACCGTTGTATGAAAGTTAAGCTTATGTGGTCTGAATATACTTTCACCTTTTTCTGATAAATATAGGTTTTAAAACGAATTAATGAGAAATATAGTGCTCCAATTTCTAACTGAGTCACTGAAGAATTCCTCTCAATATTTGTAAGTCCTCTTGAAGCTGTACTAATGACGTGAAAGTCATTGTTGATGTCTCGCTGTCCTAAAATTCCGGCGTATCCTTGCATTGATGCGTCGACATAAATTTCATATTCCAAATCTTCTCTGGGCCTCTCAAGTAATATGGACTTAGCAAATAGTTCCTTTACTCTCTCAAAACATTTTTGATGCTCCTCTGTCCATCTCCACTTATTGTTCTTTCGGAGTAGCTGCCGCAGTGGTTCTATCTCCGCCGAATATCTTGGTACGAACTTACTCTGAAAGTTCAATACCCCTAAGAGACGTCTAATTTGTTTTACGTTCCTGGGTGGCGGAATTCTCATTATTGCTTCTATTCTATTCTGATCAGGGCTTATACCTCGTTCATCCACTACATAACCCAGAAAATTTATTTCCTTAACACAAAATTTTGATTTTAGTATGTTCACAGTCATACCATGTTGTTGTAGTTTATTTAACACATAATGGACATTATTCATGTGTTCTTCAAATGTTTGACTAATGATTAAGAAGTCGTCAATATACTTTATTAAAAAGTCATCTGCAGAATTTCCAAAGATACTGTGAATGGCTCTCAAAAATCCACTTCCTGAGTTTTTTAAACCAAAAGGATTTACACAAAAGCGATACTGAATCCCTGAGTACTGAAATGAAGTGTAATCACGCACTTGCGGATCTAATTCCACTTGCCAATAGGATGCAGTGAGGTCGATGGATGTCAAAAATCTTCCTCTTGAAAGTTTTGTAATTAGTTGTTCAATTCCCTCACTTTGAAAATGATCTGGTTTCATATATTTGTTGACATATCTACCGTCTAAAGTTAATCTCAAACTACCATCTCGTTTAATACTCCAGCAGATTGAATTTATGTATTGAGAATTACTTTGCTCAATAATCCCATTTTCTAGCATGCTATTTATTAATTGTCTAGCTTTGTCTCGAAGACTTATAGGTAAATTGTCATACTTGTGCCTATATGGTGGTACGTCTTCTACTTGAAATGTATGCTGATATACATTACATCTGCCTGGGATATTACTAAATACTGAACTATTGTTCATCAAAACGTCATGAAGGATTTGTTTTTGCATTATCGTAAGATTATAAGCTTCTTCACACTTTTGTGTTATTTCCTCAGTTCTCTTCTCCTTCCTGCTGTTGTTTGTCTCGCTCACATGGTCGTCTTTTGTTTGGATTGTAAATTCCTCTACATCTTCTGGCATTTCTGCTAACTGTTGAAAATATGGCGTGGTATTCCCTTCATATTCTGTGACTACCTGCTTTATATGACTATTTCTATCAGTTTCTGTTATTTGCACAAAAAACTCTTGGTCACAAATATTTTTCTCATCCTTTGTCATCTCGATTACAGAAACTTTTTCTTTTATAAATGGTACCCTTATTTCTCTATCTTCTTTTGTTATTTTTAACTCTTCATGTTTAAAATCTATACATGCTTCATATTCCTGTAGGAAGTCACATCCTATAATTATGTCACAAATCAGATGGTTTACAATTAGAAACATAACCTCAAAATTCTCTCCGCCAATAAGTATGCTAAGTAGAGCTTGTGTTTTTATGACCTGTGCAGTTCTTCCAATTGCAACACGACAAACTAAATTACTAGTGGGAAGAGCCATAATCTTGTTACCTTCATTAATTAAATTTATGTAAAATTTCTGTGAGCAAATTGAAGCTGATGAACCAGAATCTATAGTTGCAATGATTTCTTTCTTCGCAATTTCCATTCTAACATGAGGTGACTCAAAATTTTCTCCCTTATCTTTTGTTGCTGTAATCTTATTACAGGGTGTATGTGTAGGCGTATGATTTGTATTGGTAATGGATACTGAATTATTAAAGACGTCCTGAGAACCTACTACACAGGAGTCTGTTAACAGTTTTCCTGGTTATTTCCATGTTCACGTACGGGACTGCCATTCCTAACAGGCGCTAAATCTATCTCAGTGTCATCACCATTGTTTTGAGTTCCCCTTCCTCGAGTTCGAAATCCTCGATTTCTGACATTATGTCCCCTTGGCACGTAATTTTCTTGCCGTTCCTCAGATCTTTCTCGGTTATTATTTTCCCTCCAGTGAGTGAAATTTCCCCTCTGTCTAGTGTACCTCCTTCCATAATTTTGCCCTCTTTCAGGTAATCTTTCTGTCCGGACATAATTTATTTGTTCCTGCCGGCCTGGTCTCCTATCTATCCTTGATCTTTCAAATTGTGGAACGTATGATTGATACCGTTGTCTGGTATTAATTTCATGATGTCTGTCTTGTCCTCTTATTTGTTGATAATTACCTTGGTAATTTCTTCTATCTCGTACATCTAAAAATCTATGTTCCCACTCCCGAGACATATCTTCTTCCTGTTGTTCCAAAGCTGTTATTAATTCTGTCATCTCATAGATGTTCCGTGGTTTTGCAATCAATAAGTAATTTTGTATCCTGATAGGATAATGCCTTGCGAGCAAACTCACAAAATCTTCCTCACTGATTGGAGGTGACAAGTTTCTAACCTGACTTGCATGTTTTAGTAAGTAATCAGTCATCGATATTCCCTCTCGTGGATTAAATTGACCATGACTAAGCATTGCTCGTATTCTTTGCTGTACCGTAACATTCCAAAATCTGTTCATGAATAATCTCTTAAAGGATTCATATGAAATTTCGCCCCCTGATACCATTTGTAACCAATCTAAGGTTTTCTGGTCCAAACATCTTTTGACAACTATCATTTTCGATGCTTCAGGTATCTTTTTAATTTGAAAATACTCTGATAATTCTGCAATGAACTGTACTGGACTGGAGTTTTCATTAAATTTTGGAAGTGGAAAATCACTTAAGATATGATTGTAATTTTGCAAATTCCCTATTCCCATATTTAAATTCTCTAGTGTAACTTGTGAACTCTGAGTTTCAGCATTAGCTATAGATGAAGCTGCCGCATCACTCACATTATTTGTCATACCTGAGGAACTACCTCTATCATTATTTTGTACATCTGACACATGCACATCACATATATTTGCCCTTGAATTCAATTCTAACCTATTTACAGTACCCTGCAGATTTTCTATTGTCTGTTCCAATTTTTTATTATTCTCATTTTGAACAGTTTGGTGTTTGTTAATTTCAGAAGTTAGCTTTTGATTCAAATCTTTAGACAAATCTTTAACTTCATCAGACAATATATTTCTCTGTTTTTCTGACTCCTTCTGAATTTCAGATATTTCCCCTCTGAAATTAACTTGTACCTGTATTAGATCTGCATTTGTAGCCTCCATCATCCCTTTTAACTCACTTGAAATGCTAATCATTCGACTACCTAGCTCTGTACATTTTACATTAACATGCTCTATTTTATTGTTAACCTCATTTTTTTGGTTGGATATTTCCCTGCTCATGTCTAACATTTTCTTTGAAACTTCACCTATTTCATGTGCTATCATTTCTTGATTTTCATTTTTCATTCTAATCATACTACTATCTAGCTCCATGAATTTCTTTTCAATCTCTTCCCTGTTTTGTTCTAAGCTTTTACCAATATCTTCCCTCAATTCTCTCTTATTCTGATCTAGTTTTTGTTCTAAACTCCTATCAATATCTTCTCTTAATTCCCTATTATTCTTTTGCATATCTTCCCTGTTTTGATCTATTTTCTTACTAAGATCTTCCCTATTTTGATCTATTTTCTTTTCTAATTTCTCATTATTCTTTTGCATATCTTCCCTTAATTCCCTTATATTTCTCAGCATTTCCATAATCATCATATTAGTATCAAGATTAACATTTCCTGCTATTCTATTCTCACTTTCTACACTAACATTTTCATCTTCAAACCCCAAAAAATCTGGGCTATTCCCTGTACTTTGTATTGGATCACAGCTAACTGTTACACTATCTCCCTCCATAATTATTTCTTCTGTATTATTGGTAGCCATTGTTTTTATTATCCTACCACTTCTCAGTCTCATTTAATTACCTTTTTGATGCTGTCTGATGCTGCAGTTTTGATGTCCAGCGTTCTGCCCCATTCTCCTAGGTTTGTATGTCGCTTCTGCGTTGTATCGTGATGAATCTACGTCGTTTCGATGTTTTCTTGTAGCTGAATTACCCTTCTGTCTCGGAATCTGCGTCTTGTAGGTCGTTTCACTGCTTCTTTCGCCTGTTTCTGGTTATTCTTGTTCCTTTCCTAGTCGTCTAGCCTTCCTTTCCTAGTTGTCGCTCCACGTTGATGCGCCAATTTGAAGTGGTATTAATGTGTATTTGTGTATTTGTGTCCCCACGTGGTGGATAATGTTTCTCACGTAATGTTGTTTACATCACGTGTGTAGCCATCTTGTGTGACGTCATTCGTTGGTCGTTTGTTAACTCCTTCTGGCGTAGCAATCTATATGAATTAGTTTTAAGGTTATGTATATTGTCCTCCGGCCAGCTATTTAGGTAGGCATTTAATTCTTGCAGGGTGTGAAGCGGAAAAGGAATCTTTTATCCAAAAATTACTAGTGAAGAAATGTGTTTTATAATGTTTTATTGTCGAACACGTGCACTAACACTTTCACAGATTTGTCTAGATAATCGCCATACTGAAACTGTTTGTAATAACTTCTCACTTTTAACTCACGTACTTCAATTTTTTGTATATAAGTGACTTTGTAATATTTTAGATCTTTAATGATTTTCACTGCGCTTAACTTGACGAATTGAAGAACCGATTGGCAACATGTAGTCACGAATCTTTGATGAACTGAGCGGCCAACGTGTAATGTGCGGAGAATTTTGTATAACTGCGGGAGACGATGTGTAATGCTTCGTGAATCTTGCCGAACTGGGGAACGCTTGACTTCGAGCATGGCTATTTATAGGCTTGCCCCAATATACACCTAAAGATTATAAATGAATTACCATTGGCTAATAAAACGCGCCAACATTAGCGTCTATTTTACTATCCAATGAAAACCACTAATACATATTACTTTTATAGAACATTCTGGAAGCTTTTTTTTACTGAAAAGGCGCGAAACATTACGTAACTTCCTGGTTCCCGGTAACGATAAACAACTCAAACCCTTCATTGCAGTATTGTTATTGTTAACAGTTTCAGTAGAGCCGAAAATTATTATTTACCATTAATAATTACAATTATTAAACCTCTGAAATCAATGTTACATAAAAATACATATTCATATTATTATCGTTAACCACATCTGAGTAATTTGTGATACAAATTACCGTCTCAGTGTAACAATTCCGACTCACCTTTAAATAAATTCAATACACATCACTGTTTCTAGCTTCTTTTCATTACAATATCAACGTAATATTCTTTACTTTTTTTGTGAAGACAAATATTTTGTGATCACTTCAAAAAAAATGTCATTTGTAGTAGATTTAGAAAATTATAATTTATATGTTATTAAATCGTGCAACAAATCGTGTCACAACAATGGTACCGGCAAATGATGGGTTGATGACTTTGAGCCCAAAGGTTTTGGGGAGGCTTAAAATATTTTAAAATTCAGTTATTTTAGGAGCGGTTTAGAGGGTTTTGTATATTGCTCATATCACCATATTTTCATTATATTTCACTGAATTTTTTTTCAAGTAATACTTTTGGTATGATTTTAACAAAACTGAGTACACTTGGATTCTGGAAACTGACCAAAATATAAACTATCCTTATTCAATCCCTATTTTCAACCCCTAACATAAAAATCAGCATTCTTTGGCCTACTTAGATGAAACTTTGTACACTTATACAATAGGACCCAATGAAAATTATAAGCTACCTTACAACACTAAAAAAACTATCCCTGCCATATTTTCAACCTCTTATATAGAGATCTGCACTGTTTAAACCATATGGACAAAATATTGCACAATTAATTTGGCAAACATCATAGGTTACATTACAACTTCCAAAAACCACACAATCCATATTTTGAATTTATGTAGTATTCAATATTTTTAAAGGCTACCCTAAGTTTATTTTCAACCCCTTATAAATAAAACTATACTGCTTGGTCAACTAGGGTATAAATGTGTACACTTGGACCGTAGGAGTTGCCAAAAATACTAGGATACCAAACAACTACAAAATGCTACCCATACTAATATATTTAAATCCTTTATGTACAGATTGTCACTATTTGACCAATCTGGGGGAGGAAAAAAAAATTTGGACACTTACGCTTTATGCACAAGTAGGTACAAATTACAGACTACTTATGACTTACAAAAACCACCCCTATCTTTATTTTCTACCCCTCTACTTATAGAATGTACAATGCAATGGTGGGAGACAGCTAGTACTTTTATGTTTTCAAATAATGCTTATTAAAAGCTTTTCAAAAAGTATCCACACTAGATACTTCTGTAGGTACGTATGTGATGTGTCTATTGATAAACATGTTTCCATAGATAAACAAAGGACAGTCAAATCACAGTAAACAAAAAAAGCATTTTATTCATATTATTCATTAGCTGTACACTTTTTTGTTTTCTTGATTTAGCGACAATGAATTTGTATATTTAAATAAGAGTTGGAATTACTTTGGTTAAATCATAGGGCCAAAACGGTTGGTAATACAATATTTGAGTTTAATATACAGCTGTTCCAACACACTGAGTTTTATGTCAATGAACCATATGCCTCAAAGATTATTAGACTATTAATTAACAGTGTATAAAGTGATTATTTTATCCACATTACATTACTCACAATACATTTTAGCCTAGAAATGTTCAAATTAAGCAAGAAGGTCTCAGTTATGAGCTTACAAAATACAAAACAGTATTCAGATGTTTAGTCTTGGTAACAAGTTGTTGCAATGTAAAGAAAAGAAAGAAAAAACAAATCAGAACTGCAAACTTGAAAGTGAATATTGATTTTCCACCTAAGAAAGGTATACATATTTAAAAATTCAAACCAGTACCAAGGAATATCTTTAAAATGATTAACTGAAATATATATATTTTTAAAATAAACAAAATTGTTTAACATAATTGTGTACTTTAACAAGCTCTACAATTTTGTGTAGTAAGAGTTTGGCTATCTCTTATGGTTTACCAATATGCAAGTCATTCAGAATGAAGAGCCCTTCAGGGACTATTCCCAGAAAATTCAAGATAGGTATACATTTCATTTGTCATGAAAATACTTTAAACATATGGTAGTATAATCAAAATTGTTAGAGCCATTTTTGAGAAAGCAAAAATTTTCAAACATTTTCAAAAATTTTCCATGTAAATGGTAGTTAGGGGTGGGGGGATTTTCTTGAAAACCTTCGTGTTGCATCTCTGGAAGATACTGAACCTAAAAACAAAGTTTGTATTTAACCAACTTGTTGTTTTTGAGTTATTGTTCACAGATATACAGACCTTTTTTAAAAATGCTTTTTGGGGGGGGGATTCAGGCCTCAAAACATGTATTTGTGGTGAAATCTTGACATCAAATTTTTGGGTGGAATACAGTACTTACTCTTACATACTAATAGACAGGTGCAGGGAAAGTAAAAATCTGATGTGTTACATTCACAGCTTTCTCTGGCCACTATCATTTATTTTTTTACCTCCTCTATAAACTATTCTTACAAAAGCTTATTTTTCTATTACTTCATGTTAATTGAGATAAACTTTTGCAGCAATGATCTCATTACACATTTTGTTTTAGGTACAAGAGGAATACAGGAAAATAAGTGAATCTTAACACGCTTATCTTGAAATCTGGTACTCTTTCCATGCCATCGAAACAACCGAATGGTGACATCAGTTCAAAAGATGACAAAACATTGGAAGATTTAAATCAATAATAATGGGTATCTCAAAAGCAACTGATGCCACAAAAAATAATACTTTAAATGAAGTGTGTGTTTAAAAGAGATTTACACTTTTTATGTAGCAGACTTTTGTATATCCCTTATAGTTTACAAAATCCATTTCAAATGAAGAATAATTATCTAGCTATTCCCAGAAAATTCAAAATATACATTTCATTAGTCATGTAAATATCTTAAACACAGTACGGCATTTTAACCAAAATCGTTAGAGATATTTTTGAGAAAATAAACAAATATTTAAAAATGTTCTATGCAAAGGGCAGTTTGGGTCGGGAGGATTTTCTTAAAAATACTTGTGCCAAATCCTTGAAAGATGCTGAACTGAATTACAAAGTTTGGTATTTATCCAACATTTTGTTTTTGAGTTATGCTGTTCTCTCTCTCTCTCACACACACACACACACACACACACACACACACACACACACACGCACACACACACACATGCACACACAAGTACAAAGCAAACCTGCTTGAAAACCATACAAAACAAATTATTCATTGGTGGAAGCGGGACGATTCAGGCAGCTATAATTTTCACCAATAATAAAACAGAGTCTTAATAAACCGGTTAACAGATGAAGGCATGGTTTTAGTGGAGGTCACATGTGTTACATGGAGATTGTGCATGCTCAGCATGTGTCTTGATATAGAGAAAGTCATAGACAATTTCTTGGAAAAAATAGAGGATGTCTTGGAATACACGGAGACACAGGAATATAATAGGAATGAACAGAAATTCCAGGTCCAGATCATGGCATGGCATATTAAGTACCACCCAAGGCAGGATCTTAGAAAGAATACCTAACTAGCAAAAACTTTATACAATAAACAGGACAGTGAGTGCAAATAAACAAGGAATACAATTTTCATGGATTAAGATATATCACAACTGAGGAAACACTAAAACAAGGTGTAACATAACCTCATCAAGAACACAGCATGGGAATTGCTGCAACAGACATCTTCCTCACTCTCTGGAGAAGTGGATGAAGTACTGTGTAATATATGAGGGGAAGTTCAAATGTAGAAAGTATGGTGGAATGTTTCCAGGAAGCTCTAGTAACAACTTGTAGAGTATCTTTTAAAACTTGCAGTGTGACCTTAATGAAAACTAATACAATCTATTCCATGATGGACACAAGAGCTCACCTTGCAGAGAAGAAAGAAAGAAAAAAACTATATTTTGAAGTGAAGAGAAATATGCAACAATACAAAGACAACAATTTATTTATGGAAAGAATTTTGTAATATGACTTCTTTAAGCAATCCGTAGAATGAGATATACATATTGGCATCTGGAAAAATTAGGATGAGCACAGTATTATTGTATTATCGACCTTAGTTAAAAGTGTTGGGACAAGTACTACTGGCATAGAAGATACAATGACACACATGTTGAACTACTTCTCACCAGCCAATAGTGAGGAACATAGTCAATACCATATGTAAATAAGAGAAGAGATAAAGCTACCAATAAACTCAGAGGATGACAGATTATTTACACAATCAGAAATTAAAAATGTCTTAGAAAGCATAGACCACACTAAAGCTTCTGGAGAAGACTGTATAACGAGCAAGATATTACTATGCACTTTTGAAAATTTTCCAAAATGTACAACAGCAATGTAGAATTGATGTTTGAAGAGTAGGAAAGGTTCAAAACTATGGAAGAAGGTGAAAATAATCCTGATATTAAAACCAGGAAAAGAAAACAGTAACGAAATCTAAACATTTTGACCAATAAGCTTGTTATATGTTGCAGGAAAAGTTTTATAAAAACTATTAATAAGATATCACAGCATGTATTTTCAAATGATCTACTGAATAGCAATAAACATGGGTTCACAATCCAGAGAAGTGATCCCATGTCATAGATTTATGACATGTAAAAGAGTCTCAAGCCTGATAAAGAGGCCTCTGAGCAAAATTTCTGATCTTTCATGCCCAATATAGAATGGGACAGTAAGAACCATTGCAGTTACAGGGCATCCATAAATAAATAAAATATATATATATATATATATATATATATATATATATATATATCCCAGAGGAATACTGTAGATGCTATTGCCCTCATCAGTCTGGATGTAAAAGATGCATTTGATGCAGCATGGTGGCCTGTTATCTCATATGCATTGAGAGAAATCAAGTGCCCCAAAAACTTGTGCAATCTGCCTCAGAGTTATTTCAGTGACCAATCTGCTGTTCCATCATCCAGCAACGTTCAAATGAAGACTGAAGTGACTAGAGGGTGTCCACAGGGCTCCTGTTGCGGTTCAATTTTCTGGAATTTACAGCCAACTGACTTCACAGCCTACAGTTTACCAAGCATACTAGAGTAATAGCTTTTGCTGATGATCTCATCTTGTTAACAATAGGGAGAAGCAAAGAGGAGGTAGAAAATTATATTAATACAGAAATGCAGAAAATAGAAAAGTGGTCAAGGAACAATATAATAAGCCTCCCTGCTGGTTTATGGAACTCCAATCTGGATAATGCATTGATAAGTAAGTACAATCACACAAAGTTCAAAAGGGTGCAAAGACTCATTAACATTAGAATCACTAAAGCGGTCCACACTACAGCCAATGTAGCATTGTGCATGATTATGAGATTAAACCCCATAACCATTAAGATAGAAGAAATACTGCTTTATATTAGGCAACACAACAAGGAGGAATTTAAAGCTTGCCACTTGACCTACTGATGCCATTACAAATCTGGTCTCGTCCAGCGGACTTAACCAGAATCAACAAAGCAGAGGAACATACAGACTACACATTGAAAGTATATCTGGATGGAAGCAAAAGTGAACAAGGAGTTGGATCTGGTGTTGCCATATTCACAGAGCAAGCCCTCACATACACACTACAATTTAGATTACATAGCAACTGTTCTAACAATTAGGCAGAACAGATAGCAGTACTAAGAGCCTTGGAGAAAATGCAGAAACTCACTACCACCAGGATAGAGCAGAGCAATGTTTACAGAGAGTCAGATTACACTTAACTCCCTAAAAACAACCTACTCATTCATAACATAAGAAACAAGATTGGGAAGCGGAAAAGTGGAAAATTTAATTCAGCAAGAACACACTGGACACTACAGAAATGAACTAGCAGATTCACTGGCAAAAGAAGCAGCAGGGGACAGTGAAATTGAAATATGTTTGTTACAACAGAATTCCCAAGAGTCACTCACTGACAGAAGCTCATGAAATGACTGTCAATAAGTGGGAAAGCAAATAACAAACAATGATGAAGGTGAAACTGACCAAGGCATTCTTCCCCAGGGTAAAAGACAGGACAGGCTTGGAACTACCATCACAGTAACACCAAGTGTGACAGCACTTCTTACAGACCACGGAGAACTGCAACTGTATTTCCAAGGCATTAAGATTTTGTTCTCCATGGTCCAGGGTTACCATCCTACCCTCTGGCTTCCGAGGTTGCGGGTCCAAAGCCGGTGGAGGGCGATGGATTTTTTCAGGGTGTAAAACTCCTTAGCATGGTTTCCTTCAGAAAGGAAATAAAGCTGGTGGTCCTTTATCGTATATGTATGGCACATAAAAGAACCTCAAGCCTGATAGAGGCCTCTAAGCAAAATTTCCAGTCCTTCACACCCAATATAGAATGGGACATTAAGGATCATAGTAGTTAAAGAGCATCCATAAATAAAACTCAATTTAATTTAAGGCATCAAGATCCTGGATTCACCTGTGTCCATGTGATGCAGCAGTACAGACAGTGGACCATATCGTTTATGATTGCAAAATACTAGCAAATGAAAGAAATAGTCTAAAAATAAAACTAGTTTGAAACAGGAAAAATGACTAGCAGAAAAACATCAGTTAGTAAAGAATTATAGGAAAGCTTTTGCAGAATTTATAAACAAAATAAATTTTGACTTACTATAATTGAAATGCCGCATACAGAACAGAATTAAGTTTAAATTCACTTTTTTTTTGTATTTTATTAATGAATATTTTTGACTGTGGACACAACTATAAAGATTATAAAGCCTAATTCAAACAGGATAAGCAATAGTTGTATAAAGTAAATGCAAAAAGTATAATAGGATATCATATTATTAAAGTTAGATCATTTAAGAGTATTTTAAGCTATTAAAATTTAATTAGGATTTACGAAATGTAGCCACTGAGAAATATTTTTTAGTCAAGTGCATTAGGGCCATTTTTGAGAAAAATATAAAACAATTTTCCATGTACAGGGTAATTTGGGTTGGGGGAATTTCTTGAGTACCTTCTTATCCCATCCTTGGAAGATGCTAAATCTTTTTCTGAAAATGCTTTTTTTCATCCAGGGAATTTCAAAACTGGTATTTTCTATGACATTTCAACATACAAATTTTGGGTGGAATACAATACTTGCTTTAACTACCAAAAGTAAGCAGGCGATATTGTAAATACGCAAGAAACACAAATGCTATTGAAAAATATGGACAATTTCAGATTCTTTCAATCATCATGTGGATTTTTAAACAACAATTCAAAAACTGGTAACAATTCTTAATATTTCATGCCATGCCACTGGTTCAAAGATTATAAAGGTACTTATAATTCGTTGTGTATTTCTGTACACATAAATACCTGCTTAGGAGCAGGCACCCCTTCCTACAGCATAAAATAATTAAAGAGTGATACCTTAAGATGGAAGAAGGTAGGTAACAAAGAGATAGGAAGTTCACATCCTTGCAGCTCATTGGTTATTTCTGCAGATGCTGCGACACGCAACAATTCAAGTACTGCTAGCAGCAACTCCCAGTGCTGTTTGGGCACATCTTGTTGCAGTAAACCAAGAGCATCTTTTGCCACCACTTGCTCTGGTACCCCTGAGTTATCGGCTATATAAAAACAAGCACAATGAAGTATTATATGGTTATGACATCATAGCATGAGAGGCACTATGAAATAATAATAGAAATAAGTCCACTGCATATGCAAATCTAACATTGATAAATATACACAACCCTTTTCTGGCTAATGTTACAATGATAAGTTTACTATTTTCAGTTCTCTAGTGCATTACTTTTCTTTAAATAACCAGCATAAATTCCGACTTCCGTTTTCCAAATTCAGTTTTTAATATGTCATTTGTTTAACAGATTGCATAACTTGCAAAGACTGCTTGTTCTGTAGCTTTATTATGCAAATATACAAACAAAACGTTTGAAAATGTTATGCTATAAGAGAAACATATGTATCTTCCTTTGTCACCATTTGTAAAAATTTAATCATTCCAGAGAGTTAATTACACCACAATCTTCTTTATTAAAGTACAATGTTAGAAATAACTAATACCACTAATGGACTCTGAGAGGAACATAGTTATCAGCATCTACCCTGAAAGTAGTTGTTAGGTGTTACTAGTAATAATAAATAATAATAAAATGTTTTATTGTCCGTAGACTTCATTATACAAGTTTCAGACATTGTCAAGGAATCTACATTTACAATTTTCACCTATTTACATATTTTCTGTATAGTACATAGTATTTACATTTTCACATTTCTTTACAATAGATTTCAATTTTCATAATAAGCTAAAGTTCATCTAACCTATATAGACATTTGTGTGTTAAGTATGTTTTAAGTTCGCTTTTAAATCTCTTTCCTTTGTGTAGTTTAACTGTCATTGGTAGTTCACTGTATAAAATCAGTCCTTTTATTAACGGATCCTTACACGTAGATTTGAGGTTGATTTGCTCTCTGTGGTAATTGTCCTTACCTCTAGTATCATGGCTATAAAGCATACTGTTACATAACCCATTATTTTCTTTCTTTATTGCAATAACTATTACCTTATACAGATATAATCCTACCACAGTAAGAAGTTTATTTTCTCTGAAAACATTTCTACACGAGTCTGTGTTAGTTAGACCATATACACATCGTAAACATTTTTTCTGTAATACTAAAACCCTATTCATGTTAGAGATACTGGCGCTTCCCCATAATTCTATACCATAGGAGATATAGGGGTAAATGATTCCAATATAAAATTTGTAGCATTTTTTGTGTAGGTACAATGATAATTGTCTTATTGCATATATGTTGGAGCTGATTTTATTACATATGTAGTCAACATCAACTTCCCAAGTTAGTTTATTATCTATGTGAATGCCTAAGAATTTGTGGTTGTCGACTTTTTCAATTTTATTATTATTTAAAACTACAGCAAGATCAGCTTCTTTATTCACTTGGTGATGTTCAAATAGGATCAGTTTACTTTTCTTAGAGCTTACTTTTAGATTAATGCGTTTTAGATGGCTTGACAATTGCTTTATGGAGTGGGACATTGTTGCTTCTAATTGATTATGGGATTTATCAAAACAAAACATAGATGTGTCATCTGCATAAGATATTACAGTGTCTGTCGTAAAATCCGGCAAATTATTCACATATATTAGGTATAGTAGTGGCCCCAGAACAGACCCTTGTGGTACTCCAGTTGTCATAACTTTTTGTTCAGATGTGAACTTTATATTTTTTGCGCCAATTTTATGTTTTATTTCTGTAGAACATTTCCTATTACTTAGATAGGACTTTACTATATTTAGCATTTGCCTCTTATGCCATAGGATTCTAATTTATATAACAATGTTCGATGTGAAAGAAAATCAAATGCCTTGGACAGATCAATAAATATTCCTGCTGTATCCATACCCTTATCAAGATTTTCCAAAATGTTATGTACAAAGTCAGTTGCAGCTGTAATCGTTGGCAGTCCTTTTCTAAACCCATGCTGATGGCAATTTAATATATTATATCTCTTCAAGAAGTCAGTTAGTCTAACTAACAGTATTTTTTCAAAAACTTTTCCAAACACAGAGGTTAACGTTATTGGTCTGTAATAGTTGATATCGCTTTTATCTCCCTTTTATACAGGTTTTATAATACATAATTTTAGACAGTTTAGAAATATTTCTTCATTATGGAGCTGTTTATTAAATGATTTAGAATTGTTGCGAGGGAGTTGATACACTTTTTCAACATTTTGGTGGATATGCCATCCCACCCATAGGACGGCTGATCTTTAAATGAACCTATTATTTCTTTTATTTGCTTTACACTAGTATTACTCATGAAGATAGAGTTAACCATGTTATTCTGTGTCTGTATGTTGTTATCTTCTACAAAATTATCCCTAGTGCCAATAGTTACAAAGTGGTTGTTGAATACACTGCTTATTTTAACAGCATCATATACATATTCGCCTTCATATAGTAGCTTAAAATTTTCACTAACATTACTACATTACTAAAACTTCTGCCCTTAACTAAGATCCAAACTGCTTTGTTTATGTTGTTGAAACAATTTAACTTTTGTATATAATACTGTGATTTTAGGTTGGTTAATGCTCTGTGATACTCTTTTTTTAACTGCCTATATCTATCTCTGTGTCCTTATGTTTTTGTCATATTGTGCAATTCATAAGCACTTTTCAGTTTATTACGCAAAACATGAATTTCAACAGGTAGTTTTAATTTCTTTTCAGGCTTCATTTTAATGGTCTTTCTTATAATAAGGCACTTAGTAAGAAATTAACGTAATAAATATTTCCCATTTTTCATTACTACTATGCTCTGCATACACCTTTGCCCAAGTTTCCATTTATAGTAAATCATTAAACTTATTTATATTCTCTATGAATATGTTTCTAAATTCAAGAATCACATTTTCATTATAAGTTGCAACAAAATCATATATATCTACTCGTATACTGCATGGTGCTCAGAGAGATGGAAGTTATTTAAACCTATTGAGTATAAACTTGTTTTTATATTTGTACAAATGTGGTCAATAATAGTAGCAGATTGTGCAGTCACCCTTGTTGGTTCTTTTACCACATCATGTAGGTTGTAGGATTTTATTATGTCAATAAAGCTACAATAATCTCTATTGGTATTATCTGCATTAATGTTGATATCTCATAGGATTGTCAATTTAATTTCTTTACTCATTAATTCATTAAGAATTCCATCTAGGTGTTCTAGAAAATCATGAATTGGTGTATTTGGTGACCTATAAACACCCAAGATAATGTATACTTGCTTCTCATTATATGTCTTAATTGCGACAATCTCAGTGATTTTTTCAATACTCAGTTTATAAACCCATTCTATAGCTTGGAATTTTACATTATTTGCAACATACTATATTGCAACGCCACCACCCTTATGTTTTTGTCTACAGAAACTGTTAGCTAGCTTAAAATTTGGGATCTAACATAGATTTATATTACTGTCCCTGAGCCCATGTTCTATAATTACAGCTACCTGAGGTCTTACCTCATCTAAAACTACTTCTAAGGCCTGCATTTTGTTACTCAGATACTGAACATTTTGGTGAAATGCTTTAAATATTTTATTTACGTGAGGTCTTGTTTCCTCCAATGCTGGGGGTTTTCCAACATCTGAGAACAATGTATATTGCCTATGTAGTCGACTGGAATAGCCTTTGTTTTGTTATGAATAATATCTATAGCCTGACCAATCATCTGTTCAACATACCTTTTGCCTCTGACATTTAAATGAAGGCAATGGGCAGTGTGCATATTCCGATTCAGTTTGCTTACATCTATTAACTCTACATTATTACTAGCGCAGATGGATTTTATTAGTTTGTAGGTTTTGCGAATTTCCTGATTTACACAGATGTATACAGTAAGTCATACCTGTTTGGTATATTTACCACTATAGTCTTTCCTTGATTCACTCCTGAGGATAACACTTCTTGAAGTTCCAACACTGCATGATGAACTTCATTTTTGTACATATTGTTAGCTCCAGCCATGAGAACAGTAAACTCCCATTTATCAGTATCTTCCCTGGCAGCCTTAATCATGTGCTGAAATTTTGCGTTTGGAAGTGTGCGCCCCATAGCATACATGTCCGGCTTCATCTCATTAAACAAAGGTGCTATTCTTCGTGCGTGGCTGTCTCATATATTGCTGTATGATTTCGCCTCCTTTTTCTTACGGTATTCTTATATTTCCTATCTTTTCCTTTGTCGAGATTTTCTGCATTAACCTGTTCCGCCAGTATGCTATAGGAATTCGATAATGTTACAATTGCACTCTTCTTATGTGTGCATTTGACTGCCTTGTTCTGGTACCGCCAACCATTCAACTGTGTTTCAACTTGATCTTCTTTGCAATTTGTTTTCAGTTCTTGGTTTTCCTTTTTTAAAATTTAATTTCCCTGCAGGCTATCTTCAAGTCATTTTGCATTAACTTAAACAAGTCTTATGGTTTTTGAAAGAGCATGTTTGTTCTGTGCACTGTTTGACTTTCTATGAAATGAACTCTTCTTTCTTCACTTGGCAATAAAAAATATTTTAAGATTTATCTCAAAATGATGTTTTAAGTTAAACATGCATGATACTGCTACTCCAGTTGTAGAAAAGAAATGCTTGTTTTCATTTCTAATACTCAAAATTGTTTTTAAAAGGTTCAGCCATTATTCTTGTTTGCTTTCTGTCTATAGCGAAGAAGAAGGTAACTTTTTCTTCATTAAGCACAAAGAGTAAATACATACACCTACTAACAACCAGTGGCAATTGCTGCTTAAGAGCACATAAACACCCTAACTTTTGACACTTTGCAGATTTATTGGTTATTTTTTTCTTTGAATGCTATTAAATGTAATGTATATGCAGTAATTAAAAATCTATGGCATATAAATCTGTTGCATTATTTCTCTAAACTTGATGAAACATGGCAACACAGTTGCTAGCACATTTAGAATTGTGCATGTTTTAAGGAGCTTTTGTGCATGTGTAACTGGTATGGTGTAATTACCTTATGGGGCCAAATATATGTATGGGTCATGCAAACATAAAGAAGTGCACTTTTCCCACACTGTTTCCATACTGTTATCCAAAATGTATATTCACGAGCTACTGCTGCTCTTAACTCTGAAACATTGACAGAGAGTGGACTTAATGAAGAGCTCTACATTTCTGTGTGTAAAACATCCCTTTTAAGGACTTAGATCTGTAGAGATGGTGAATGATATGAAATGAATGCAGGGATCATTGACCTGAGAGTTAACCAATATTTTGATTTATGAGGATAAGGATAAATGCTGGAAAAAACACTACTGAGGCAATTCATTCCAACCAAGATTCAAACTCAAGTTCTCCAGAGTTTTACAAATTAATTACAGAATCAAGTGATACTAACAAAGATGTAGATGGAGACAATATCAACATTTACAGTGATATGCGATTACCAGAGGGTGGATAGCTGTGTGCACAATATATGTGCTCACTTAACACTTAATGATGTGCATGCAGGGGCATACACCTTCTCTGGTCAGTTTTAGAGATTTATCCATGTGAGGGGAATACCAAACGTATCACTGACTAAATAAAGGATTTTATGATTCAGCATGAAAAACAAACAACTTTTTCTGAGGATGGGAACAACTGTTTCCCGAAACATGTTAAGTGAGTAAACTTAAGTGATGTTAGTGTAACAATTCCGACTCACCTTTAAATAAACTTTTTAAGTATTTATAGGACCAAAATGCAAAAAAGCAGTACATAGAGACTAAACTTTTAGCCAGGACTCATACCCAGTCAGGCGTGATGACCATTAGACCTACTCACTTCACTATAACTACAGAGGTGCCCTGTAACCATCTATTACTAGTTATCTCTGTCTAAACATGTGTGAATAGTAAAATGAGCAGAAATCAATTTGCCAACAACAAGCAAACTGTAATATTCAAAAGAAGGACTAAATTCCTTGTCATCCCTCAATATTTACCACTGTTTAAATGTATATAGTGTTTTTATTTATTTGTTTATTAACTGGTGCAATGTGGTATACTAAACAAACCAATAAGCATACAAGAATTACAGAAAACAAAAGTGAGACTGCAGTACTTTGATATTATTGTTTAAGATATCTGGGAGGGACACTAAGCTTCCTGCATATACCCCTATGCACATCCATGGTTTTGTCATTCCTGACATATACCAATCAAGAATCTTAAGAGGAATAAATAATCCGTTCACATTTTCGAAATATACAAGTTGCATAAATACTATGAAACTTAAAAAGAATGTACTATATAAGTATTAAAACAAAACATGTTCAGCTCATCCATGCACAAAGTACATTCTGTTATTAATACTCTCTGTTTTGATAGTGTTGAATTGTACTGCATAATCCATTCTAAATTATTCCCCTGCTACTTGCATTAGAAATAATTGATAATTTAAGGAAAATTCTTGGAATGATTTCCACATTTGGAAGTGTCTGTTTTATGTCATCACTTTTCACAACCATTTTGTGGCAATTTTTCAGCTAATTGATTATGGACTTTGCTCCATGAGATACAGAAAAGGGTGAAAGTGTGCTGTTCATAACAAAACAATTTTCCATCTATACTATTTCAATATATGTTGGAAACATTGTTCAAGTCACTAGAAAAATCTCTTTCCAATTATGTCAAGTATGTATTACAACTTTTCTTCAAATAAATTACCAAAAGTCATAGATCATATTGAGTATCTTCATCAAGTATTTTCTCTCCCTTCCAAATGAACCTTCCATCAGTAAAGTTATTTTTTTATTTTATTTTCCACTTACAACTCTTTGCATCCTCTGGTTGCTCCATAGATGTAGATGAAGTTGAGGCCAGAATAGGCATTGTTAAAAAAGAAGTTCCGAAACAGCATTCTACTCTCACCTTGGTGTTTCCTCTTCTTTATGCAAACTGATCTCTGAATCTTTACTACAGCCAGCTTTAGCCTGTCATGAAAGAAGTGTCATATTTTTTAAACTTTGTTCGCAATCATTTTTTGTCTCTCCTTTTTTTCCCTTTCTTCTTTCTAGACCATGATCAGGGCCTTTCATAACTGTGATCTGTGCGATTCCATAATCTATCTCTGCATGTTGTCTGTAGAGCTGCACTGTACACTTTATGCATGAATAACTATAATTAAGATAATGCTGGCTAAATCACTAGTTAACATTATAGAAAATCAGTGTTACATCTCTTGAAAGATTAATAACAATGGCTATTCCAATAGTAGATTGGAATGGGTAAATAAAACTTGCAGGTATGCTATACAGTTTAGCTAAGTGGTGCAGCTGAACAAGTACTGGAATGTTGGCATTTAAGTATGTTTAAATGTGACAGATTCATGTTGGCACCATAACTGGCATGTAAATTAGTTCCTGAAGGACAAAATTCCAGCACACTAGGTGACACTGAATATCACTCTAGCAGTTTAATAATTATTATAATGAGATCAGATATCTTAATATCATGTCTATTTTGGACAAGTCTGGTTGTCTTTTTTGGTGGTTACTTTTTTAACAATGTTACACAAAATGTTGAGTACAAATTAAAAATCAATGCCAAATCAAAAAAAATTGATAAGCAGCAATCAAAACTTTTTCTCTACTTATTATTATTATTATTATTATTATTATTATTATTATTATTATTATTATTATTATTATTATTATTATTATTATTATTATTATTATTATTATTATTCACCTATCCTTCATGTACTATGTAGTTCATACAAAAAGTAACTGTTCAGTCAGTTTTACATTAATTTTGCTCAGAAATTAACTCAAATTCGACAATATGACATTAATATGCAAGATGATTTAATCACAAGTCCATTTTTGTCAGTAATGAGCCCAACCAAAACCTAAGAAGGAATAATCACATATTTTCAAACATTAACATAGATGTCACTTCATAGATGTTTAAACGAGAAAGGTTAAACATACAACATTGCATATTTCAGAAACATCCAATATTATTAAAAAAGTTGTGTGGCATGAATAGTACCTATATCTTAAAAAGCTTGATGTTTTCCCATATTATATTTCTGTCTATTTTTGTGATTTCATTATGAATGAAAAGGGCTAATATTCACAGAAAATTCAACAAATACATCTTGTGATGCAAGTATCCCCAACAAATGATGTTTTAATAAAAACAATTAGAGCAATTTTTGGGCATGTTTGGGATGGGGGCAATTTCCTTGAATCCTTAAAAGATGACAGGCTAAGGTATGAAATTTTATATTTTGATTTTTCAGTTTTGAGCTATTCTATGAGCACGCAAGTGCGCGCACATGCACACACACACACACACACACACACACACACACACACACACACACACACACACACACACAAATCATACAAAACGGTCTATATCAGGATGGGGAGAGTTATCTTCTATGCACATTTGAAACTCAGCAATTTTCTTTTCTACACATTAACTCATGAGAAACAAAAACTGAATTATGATATAAACAACTGTCCTTTCAGCATCTTGCATATAACCATGGAGGAATAAATGTAACTAAGATCCTACTGACTAATCTGAAATCATCTTATGAAAGTAATATATGAATAGTACAATATACAAGGGAAACATATGAAAAGATAATCGGTAGAAAAAGATGTGTGAATTTACTACATTAGATTGCTTTTTTACTTTTTTAAAGCTTACCAAAAGAGTAAACCTTCTCCTGCCTTCAAAGATTTGACAATTAACCAGTTAAAGGCCTTATAAATTACTGTTACCTTCTCTGTGAAAAAATGAATGACTTACCCATAATAAGCTGCTGAATATGAGAAGGAAAAATTGGCTCAGGCAAAAGCATAATAAATGCTTTAAGAGCTGCTGCTCCTTCAACAGCATAACCATGGAGATAGTGTCGTAATCCTGAAAGGTCCCCACGTTGCATGCATGCCAGTATTCTGTGTCTTTGCTGCTCCCTGCCGGGCAGCCTGAAGATGCCATAGATGTGCACATCTGCTCAAAAAATCAATTTTAACAATTGAAGAGAGCCATAACTTTCTTTTTTGTAAAATAAAGTATGAAATGCTTATTAGAAAGCTAACAACACCTATATGCATGTTTACTATGTCACATCTACTCAGATGTTGCTTTCTGTGTATCTTTTGAGAAAACTCTTCAACTACATATTTTGGAGTACTGTTAAGTACTGAGTTGTTAATGTTATAATATTTAATGTTAAGTAAGAATAGAAAGAAAATTAGAAGATTTAATGCTAAGAATCATAGAGAATAAATTGATGTGTAGCGTGAGTGAATTTAGCTTGAGTAATAATTACAAACTTTTAAACTAACACCATCTCAAAACCATAATCTTCCATAATTCTTTTAACATTCAGTATCATACATAATAATATAAGAAATTTGCAACCATCCCCACTTTGCATTCGGAAGTATGTTGTTTTTTTATGGTCAGTAAAAATGACTACAATGTGATGCTTTAAACATTAAGATTGTTCTACTCATATTCACCTTGTAATTGGAACAACTGTGATGAAGCACTTAAACGCATACTAGGTATGAGTCGACTTGCAATGAATTTCAGTATATTTTTGTTGAATAGGTTTCATGGTTGTGTTGAGTTTATTTATGTTTTTTATAAGTAGAAAAAAGGCAAAAAACACACACACAGTATCTCTCTCCCCCCCTCTCTCTCTCTCTTCCAAAGACACCTTTAAGACTCTGAGGTTAGGGATTGATGTTAGCTAAAGAAAAATTCCCCTTTCCAGTTGTGAAACAAACCTGAGACCTCTGGAATTAGAAATCAGTAAGCTGACTACTACGCCACAGAGGCATTTTTTCCTATAAAAAATCCTTTAACCAGAGAAGTCATATAGGATAGTGAATAAATGTAATGAAACAAATGCCTAAATGAACCCAGAGTTCACTGAGCTTAGAGCAGACATTTGTTTTACTCAGGATTAAGGAAAACCCTGGAAAAAACCCATTGCAGTGGCTCACCCTAGCCAAGAATCAAATCCAGACCCTCTGGAATATATGGAAGACATGCTACCCTACATCACAAGGTGATTTTAAGGGGCAGGCTTGTTCTTTATTATGAACTGGGAACATATAATTTTCTTCTCTAAGTGGTTGCTGATTTGTTTTTTTATTCAGAACAACCTCACAACAGTTGCCATTGAATTCATAAACTATTGCACATAATTACAAGGAAATTGAGTTCTGAGGATTTGTTGTTTTGGGTATAATTAAAGTTTGAGCTGAAATGGATTGTTATAATTAGCAAATGGCAGATATGCACGTTATTAAGTGGAATGGAACTTTGCACGTCAAAATGTTTTGAAGGAATTGAAAATTCAAGACATTAACCATAAATATTTTGGAAACAGCTGATGATACAAAAAAATCATCTCATAAATTGCGAGTTTTAACCAGATATACATTTTTTATGTAGTAAGTTTCTGTCTATCTAACTACTCAGCAGTTATACAGAAATTTACAAAATTCATTCAGAATGCAATAGCTAATTTACGTGTTTATAGCACCACGTTGTGGAGCCAATTTGCGAGAGCAAATATGTGTGTTTACTTCACGTGTGTTGCCATATTGTGTGACGTCATTCGTTGGTCTGGTCCATAGTTCCCTCTGGCGTAGCAATTTGTATCAGTTTTAAATGTCCACCGGCTAGCTATCATCTGATCTTGGTAGGCATGTTTTTCTTACAGGTTGTGAAGCGGAAAGGAATCTTTTATCCAAAAATTACCAGTGAAGAAATGTGTTTTATAATGTTTTATTGTCGAACACGTGCACTAACACTTTCACAGATTTATCTAGATAATCGCCATACTGAAACTGTTTATAATAACTTCTTATCACTTTTAACTCACGTACTTCAACTTTGTATATTTAACTTTAGAATATTTTATAAGATTTCTCGTACTTCTGCTGCGTGTAACTTATGACGAAATGAAGGACTAATTGGCGACATGTAGTGTACTGAGAATTTTGTTGAACTGCGGGATCGACGTGGAGTGTACGGAAAATTTTGTATAACTGCGGGCGACCGACTTCGATCCTGGCTATTTATAGGCTTGCCTTAAGATACGCCTAAAGATTATAAATGAAATGCTATTGGCTAATAAAACGCGCCAACATTAGCGTCTATTTTACTATCCAATGAAAACCACTAATACATATGCTTTAGGAAATGTTCTAGAATATTCTAAACGGACAAAACGCGCGAAACATTACGTAACTTCCTGGTTCCCGGTAACGATAAACAACTCACCCCTTGCTGCATTATTGCGTTATTGTTGACAGTTTCAGTAGAGCCGTATATTATTATTTACCAATAATAATTACAATTATTAAACCTCTGAAATCAATGTTACATAAAAATACATATTCATATTACAATCCTTATTTACATCTGAGTAATTTGTGATACAAATTACCGTCTCATATGCCCCACTAGAAACATAATTATAAATATTTATAACCTGTTTGGAAATTTTATAATTTTGTTTTTAGTCTCCTAAATCTTGTAACACACGCTATTCACTTTCACTTAACACTTCACACGTATTGAACACACGACATATGTTTTATCTCGCCACTACTTACTGGCTCTGGTTTAATTAATTTAGATATTAGTCTGATATCACAAATTTTTTTTTATAGCAAATACTTTACCCTAAATTATTTAATCACTGCTACCAAATTGTTTACTTTCTTATATTGTTAACAAAATTGAGGCATTCAAGAATTTTGTAATTATTACACATATTTACCAAAATATTCACCCTCTATACAAATATTTACATCTCTTAAATCTAAACAATGTTTCACCTTTTCTGTTTGCTACTTAAGTATTTGTTTTATTTATTTGTACCAATTTTTGTTATTCTGAATTTTATTTCAACAATACTCTTGGAATTGTATTTACGTACTTTTAATTTAATATCATATTAAATTTCAATCTTTGCATTTTTAATTTTTAAATCTTGGAATTGTATTTACGTACTTTTAATTTAATATCATCTTAAGTTTCAATCTTTGCATTCTTAATTTTCAAATGTTGTTACAGTTACTAAAAATTTATTTATTTATTTATTTATTTTTTTTTTAAACATTTCTCTTTTTTTTTTATTTTATCATTTATTTCTCTTTTCAAATGATATATATATATATATATATATAAATAGTTAACCCTCTTACGTTCCAATACATTTCTCTGCAAGTCGTCTTTAACTATCCAGCATTTACTTTACATCACATTGCTATTTACCATCCTGGATCAAATTGTGTGTGGCTAAACATTACTCGTAGCCATAACCTAACCTTCAAATTGTTCATGAATAACCTCTTGTATTCATATGACATTTCGTTCCCTGATAACATTTGAAAACAATCTACAGTTTCTTGAACTACACATCTTTTAACAACTTTCATTTTCAATTCATCTGCTATCTTTTTACTTTGAAAGTACTCTGACAAATCTATACTAAACTGTACTGGACTGGAGTTTTCATTTTGAACATCTTGGTACAATTTATTTCTTTGCATTACTGTCTTATTCTGCATTTCTGATATTTCCCCTCTGAAATTAACTTGAGTCTGATTTACATCTATATTCCTAACCTCTTTTATCTCTCTTAACTCACTTGTAATACTACTCATTTGACTTCCTAACTCTGTACATTCTACATTAACCTCACTTTTAGTATTAACCTCACTTTCTTTGTTATCTCTTTCCCTACTCATGTCTAGCATTTTCTTTGAAACTTCTCCTATCTCACTTACTATTACTTCCTCATTATCATCTCTCATTTTTGGCATACAACTATCTAGCTTCGTAACTTTCTTTTCACTTTCTTCACTGCTTTGATCTACTGTTTGCTCTAATATCTCATTACTCCTATCAATATCTTCCCTGTTTTGATCTATTTTCTTTTCTAATTTCTCATTATTCTTGCACATTTCTTCCCTTATACTCTGAGTTAATTTTTGTTCTAATTTCTCATAACTCTTTTGCATATCTTCCCTAAATTGATCTCTAAAATTTCTCAGCATTTCCATCATTATTCTAGCATCAATAGTAATATTTCCTGCTATTCTATTCTTACTTTCTGCACTAACATTTCCTCCCTCCAATATTACATTGTTTGAGCTTTTTTTTGTAACCTGTATTGACTTACAGCTAACTGTTACACTATCTCCCTCCATCATTGTTTCTTCTGTATTACTTGCAGCCATTGTTTTTGTTTTCTAAAAAAAAATTACGATACGTTTTTGATGCTGTATGTTGCTGTAGCTTTGATGTCCAGCGTTCTGCCCCATTCTCCTAGATTTGTATGTCGCTTCTGCGTTGTGTTGTGATGAATCTACGTTGTCTCGATGTTTTTGTGGTTGATTTACCCTGTTGTCTCGGAATCTGTGTCTTGTAGATCGTTCCACTGCTGCATTCACCTTTTCCTGGTTAATTCTGCTACTTCCTGGTTATTCTTGTTCCTTTCCTGGTCATCTTTCCTTTCCTGGTCACTTTGCCTTCCTTTCCTGGTCACTTCGCCCCACGTTCTGGGTGCCAATTTGCAATAGCTAATTTACGTGTTTATAGCACCACGTTGTGGAGCCAATTTGCGAGAGCAAATATGTGTGTTTACTTCACGTGTGTTGCCATATTGTGTGACGTCATTCGTTGGTCTGGTCCATAGTTCCCTCTGGCGTAGCAATTTGTATCAGTTTTAAATGTCCACCGGCTAGCTATCATCTGATCTTGGTAGGCATGTTTTTCTTACAGGTTGTGAAGCGGAAAGGAATCTTTTATCCAAAAATTACTAGTGAAGAAATGTGTTTTATAATGTTTTATTGTCGAACACGTGCACTAACACTTTCACAGATTTATCTAGATAATCGCCATACTGAAACTGTTTATAATAACTTCTTATCACTTTTAACTCACGTACTTCAACTTTGTATATTTAACTTTAGAATATTTTATAAGATTTCTCGTACTTCTGCTGCGTGTAACTTATGACGAAATGAAGGACTAATTGGCGACATGTAGTGTACTGAGAATTTTGTTGAACTGCGGGATCGACGTGGAGTGTACGGAAAATTTTGTATAACTGCGGGGCGACCGACTTCGATCCTGGCTATTTATAGGCTTGCCTTAAGATACGCCTAAAGATTATAAATGAAATGCTATTGGCTAATAAAACGCGCCAACATTAGCGTCTATTTTACTATCCAATGAAAACCACTAATACATATGCTTTAGGAAATGTTCTAGAATATTCTAAACGGACAAAACGCGCGAAACATTACGTAACTTCCTGGTTCCCGGTAACGATAAACAACTCACCCCTTGCTGCATTATTGCGTTATTGTTGACAGTTTCAGTAGAGCCGTATATTATTATTTACCAATAATAATTACAATTATTAAACCTCTGAAATCAATGTTACATAAAAATACATATTCATATTACAATCCTTATTTACATCTGAGTAATTTGTGATACAAATTACCGTCTCAAGAACAAAGAGGACTTCACAGGCTCTCCCCAGAAGATTTAAGATATACATTTTATTTTTCATGCAATTATTTTAAACATATGGTACTTTAATCAAAATCCATAGACCCATTTTTGACAAAATCAAAAATAAACGAATGTAAAGGGTAGTTTGTGATGGGATATTCTTACAAATCTTTGTGTCACATCTTTGAAAGATGCTGAACTTAAATACCAGGTTTGGTATTGTGTGTGTGTGTGTGTGTCGTTTTGGTATTCTTTGAAATATGCGCGCACGCACTCACACATACATGGATCCTTGGATAAAATGTTTTTTGTTATTTAGGGACCTCAAAAAGTGAATTTCCGGTGGAATTTTGATATCGAATTTTTTAGATGGAATATACTTCAACTTACTATAAGCAAGTGGCAGAGAAAGTAAAAAGGCTTTCTATCGGGTACAGTGGACCTCAAAACGTGGATTTTCGGTAGAATACAATACTTCCACCATGGGTAAGTGGTAGTCAAAGTAAAAAAAAGACATGTGTTGCATTCACATTACTTTCTCTATCCTCTATAGCTTATTAGTGGGTAAACAAATTATTCTGACGAACGCCTATTTTCCTATCTACATGTTAACCGAGATAAACCTTTTCGGAAATAGCTGCATTACACATTTCGTTATAGATACAAAGGAAATAGTGATAGTCAAATGTTTTAGAACTGGACGCTACACTCTGGCCTTAAAATTCCATACTGTTTTAGGACATCGCGAGAAACATCTGAAAATCGACAGAACTTTAAAAGGATGGCTAAGTAATTGAACAATTAGAACCATTAACAACGGATATCTCGGAAATGGCTGATACCACAAAAAAAGTTGTTTAAAATAAATTGTGTGTTTTAAGGAGGTCTACTGTGTGTGTGAAGATCTCTTTCACATAAAGCTTTCGTCTATCGCTTAACGTTTACCAATTATACAAGATTATACAAAATTCCTTCTGAATGAAGAGAACTTCATAGAAATTTCAAAATATACATTTCATTTATCATGTAAATATTTTTAAGATATGATGTTTTAATTAAAACGTTAGAGCCATTTTTAGAAAATAAAGAATTTCGAAATATTGTCCATGTAAAGGGTAGTTGGGGTGGGGGGGTTTCTTGGAAACCTTCGTGCTGCATCTTTAGAAGATATTGAACTTAATAAAATAGTTTGGTATTTATCCGACTTTTCGTTTTTGAGTTTTGTTGTTCGCAGACGCACACATCTGTTTTATAAAATGCTTTGGGGGGGGGGGTTCAGGGGAACTCAAAAAATATATTTCCCGTGAAATCTCAAAATCGAAGTTTTGGGTGGAATATAATACTTCCCCTCTTTATATGCGTAGTAGAGAAAGTAATAACACTATTGGCAAATTAACACACTGACAACTTAACAGAATTAACACAACTTTTAAGAGAACCATATTTCATCTTGTAGGCACAAGCTTTTATGCAATCTAAAAATAACATTTAAAAACATTTTTGTGATACCTAACAAAATTTTTAAGGTGGGTATGAATTAGTTATTTCTGCGGCTTTGGTTTCTATTTGTTTTGAGGGGCTTACTTGTAGCTCTTAAACCCCGTATTTGCTTTTAAGTCTACTTTGCTTTCACCGAGAGTTTGGTATGTCCAAATTTTGCAATATGTCAAACCAGTATGGAATGGCTGATCTGTAATTTAATTCGACTTGAACGCGGAAGTACTCATACAATTATGTAAATAGGCACTTCCTTGTTTTCTACGACGACTGCAGTGCCCTGGTTTTCCATGTTGTTATACCTGGTTAATTTGCGTGCATAAATGATTCAAGATTTTATATATATTTATTTTTGTTTCTTCATTGCCTTTCGCTACTCATAAAGCTTTTATTCGGCTTAACTTTCCAATTAAATGTTTTACAAAACTATGAAATATATAATATGTATTATATGTTAAACTAGACTGTACGATGCATTGTTGTTATGCGGTAAATAGGAAGAGAAATGCGTCGAAGTAAGCAAAATTTCACATTGCAAAAGAAGCAAACTTTAGAAGGAAGCGCATACCTCACTTACAGAACCAAACAGCCTTTGGTGGTTACTCAAATGTGACACACTCACATATGAAAAGGGTGAATGTAGGATGATATCAGGTAGCTTTCTTATGTTTCTTGTAAAACATCTTACATCATCTTCTTTATACGGATGCATTTATAAACTTGAAAAAATAAAACTTCGGATTTTCAGCTGGAGCTGTAGAAGCAAGATTTTAAATAAATACGATTAAAATGTTTGTATTATTTGGCAGTTACGAGTAGATAATTGGTAGCAACTATACTTCTCTGAGCCCAGAATTCATCTTGTAAATCAAGTTGTTGTATAATACATATTCTGGGCCATTCTACAGAGAGTAGAGTTTTTAATAGTACATTAGGATATAAGGGGTAAAAATAAAACCACTATTAACACGTGTGGCAAAATCAATAATATTTAATTGGTTCCTGAAACTAAGAGAGATCACGTTTGTAACGCGTCCTTGAAACAAGAGAATGACGTTAAAAATACGATATGTCAGATGTTTTGTTGATTCGCTAGTAGTCATTTTCAATGAAATTATTTTCACCATGTTTTGCCTTACACCAGGCAATGAAGCGATTAAATACTACATTATATTGCTTTCTGGATATTTTGGGGCAGGTATTTCTAGTGTTATTCTTTCTGCTGCTTCTGTAAGTTCGCTTACATTTCAGTCTCTTTTGAATTCATAATTTTCGCCATTTAATCTTTATGTAGGTTAAATAAAAGAATAACGTTTAGGTCAAAGAAATCTGCCAATACAACGTATAGGGTTAATTCTACAACGAATTGCGATAAATCGAAGTATGTTGATTTGTATTGTGAACAGATAATGCGAGCGCCATGAGAAATTAATCATGGAAAAAGACGTAATGAAAAGTAAAATCTAATCAAACCAAGTCGAGTTATTAAACATGTGCAAATACAAGGGGAACTGCCATGTGAATGGACCTGAAACCAAAGTTAGTCACACTGAAGATTATCGCACTATCGGTACCAAGACTTCACCGGAAAACACGTTTTGAGACTCTCTAAATATATAAATAAGTAAATACAGAAACAAATAAAAAGCATTATTAGTTAATTCAGCATCTTTTAAGGGTGCAACATGAAGATTTTGAAAAAGATCCCGCCACCCCAAATTATCGCTAAATGGAAAAATGTTTCGTTTTTTTTACTCTTTAATTTTTCTACCACGTACGTAGAAGGTAGGGATTGGGACAGGATAGACTAGAAGCGGAGGACTTAGCACCTAGACCTACGCAGATCTTTTGTGCCTATGCCCCTGACGGGGACCTTCCGGTAGGGAGGGATGAGGTGACAAGAGACAGAGGGCGGCCCGACCAGGAGGCACGACAGGCAGAGTGAAGGGTCCCTAATTTACAGATTTTAATTCAGCGGGTGCTGACTGGTGCAACCGATCCCCTCATCCCTGTGGGGACTTCCTCAGAGTATCCTTTTCCCCTGTCATGCACACGCCGAGACCTCCCGCCGACACTTGCAACCCTGAAAGAAACCAAGAAGATAAAGGTGAAGCGAAATGAGAATGGAAGTGAAATGGAGGAACAGGAAATTCTGGGGATGTAATGATTCTTTGCAGAATTCGCCTGGCAACCTGGCGAAAGCCCCGAAAAAAACCCATGCTTTAGGAAGGTCGGCCACGGGAATCAAACCCACGACCTCCCGAATGCGAGCCACAGACATTACCGCCTGAGCCATCCTGTTCGGTACATAGTAGATAGAGAAGGTATTGCATTACACCCAAAAATTCGATACCGAGATTTCATCGAAAATTCATATTTTGAGGCCCCCTGAATAAAAAATACATTTTTTAGAAAAAAAGGTCTGCATGTGTATATGTGTGTGTGTGTGTGTGTGTCTGTGAACAGCATAAATAAAAAAATGATGTCAGATTAATTAAAAAACTTGGTATTTAGGTTCAGTACCTTCCAAAGATGGGACACAAAGATTTTCCAGAAAATCCCCCATTCCAAACTATTCGTACTCTTTATATGGAATACTTATCGAAATTTTTTATTTTCTAAAAATGCTCTAATTATTTTGATTAAAATATCAGATATTAAATATATTAATACGACAAATAAAATGTATATCTTGAATTTTCTGGGAATAACCTGGGAAATCCTCTTCATTCGGAAGGAATTTTGTATATTCTTATATAACTGGTAAATGTTAAGCGGTAGACGAAAACGTACTACACAAAAAATGTAGATCTCTTTAAAACACACCAAATAAGCTTTTTTTGTGGCATAGAACATTTCTGAGATATCCGTTAGGAATGCTGGAACTGTTCATTACTTGGCTATTAGTCTTATCAACATTCAGTTGTTTCTCGCGATTGCATGGAAGTAGTATAGAATTTTAAGGTCAGCATATAGCGGCCAGTTCTTAAACATTTGACTATCGCTGTTCCCTTTGTATCTATAATGAAATGTGTAATGTAGCTATTTCTGCAAATGTGTATCTCGCTTAAAATTATGTAGATTAGGCAAATAAGCTTTAGTAAAAATAGTTTGTATACTCACTAATAAACGAAAAGTCAGAAGAATGTATCACATCAGATTTTTCAAAAATGGCTCTAACCATTTTGATTAAAATACCTATGTTTAAGATATTTCTATGACAAGTACCGCGAATTTTCTGGGAATAGCCTGTGAGACTTGTGTATAATTGGTAAACCATAAGAGATAGACAAAATCTTACTACACAGAAAATGTAGGTCTCGTTAAACCACAGAGTTTATGTTATATAACATTTTTTGCGAACTTAACCATTTTGAGATATTCCTTGTTATGGGTTTGAATTTTCAAATGCTTATACTTTTCCAAACTGGAAAGTCACTCGTTACTTTCTCAAGATATTGCATTCCACCCAAAAATTGGATACCGAGATTTTACCAGAAACGTGTTTTGAGGCACTTTGAATCCAAAAAGCCATTTTACAGAAAAGCTCCGCGCGCGCGTGTGTCTGTGAACAGCATAATTCAAAAACGAAAAGTTGGATAAATACCAAAGTTGGTATTTAGGTTCAGTACCTTCCAAAGATAGCAATAAGAAGATTTTCAATAAAATCCCCCACCATAAGCTACTCTTTACATGGAATATTTAGTATATTTAGTTTTTTATTTAAAAAAATGGCTCTAACGATTTTGATTAACATAACATACTCATATTATAGAGGTTTACATGACAAATAAAATAAATATCTTGAATTTTCTGGGAATAGCCTGTTAAGTCTTTCATTCGGAAGGAATTTTGTACAATTTTGTATAACTGGCAAACGTTAAGCGACAACGTTAAGAAAAAAAAGTAGATCGCTTTAAAACACACAATTCATTTCAAATAACTTTTTTTTTGTGGCATCAGGCATTTCCGATATATCCGTTATTAATGGTTGAATTTGTTCAATACTTTGTCATTCTTTTAAAGTTTTGTCAACATCCAGTTGTTTTCGCGGTGCATGGGAAGTACTATGGGATTTTAAGGCCAGCATGTAGCGTCCAGTTCTTAAACATTAGCTGTTCTCTTTTAATTTATAACGGAATGTGTAATGTAACTATTTCTGCAGAGGTTTATCTGAATTAAAATGAAGAGACCGAAAAATAAACTTTAGTAAGCATTATTTGTATACCTACTAATAAAGATAGAGGATAGAGAAAGTCATGTGAATGTAACACTTTAGGGGAGAGACAGTGAGACAGGGGCCACAGTAAGACATTTATATTTTTATCGGTTTCTTACATGAGGGAAATTTGTTTCTTAATGTATAATATTGGCACACTCTATGAAGACCATTTTCTGTTAATACTCTTTGGAAGAAGTTTGCTGTTTACAGAATATGTAAAAGTTCAGATTTTAAGGTAAAGAAAGTAAATTTTTCTTATTGTGTTGTTAATTTTTTATAAGCACATCTATTTCAATATATTTATAATAAAAATATTTAAAATGGCTATATATTGTGGAATTAATGTGAGAAATACCAACACAGTGTGGAATATAGGTTCCTTTCTAAAAGTGAATTTTTTTTATTGAAACATGTGGGCCACAATGAGACACAGCAGGTTAGGCTACAGTGAGACAAGTCTCTCTGTACCCCTTGCATGTCAATTTCTTTCTATTTTGTGTTGAATTTAATTACTAAAGGGTAATGTTTAGTGTTAACATGTTCCTAATTACTTTTTAGCTATGACACGCAACAGAGAGAGGAAAACTACAATTGAAATGTTTAAAGAAGAAGACATGGGGCAGCTGTAAAGCTTGTTCAGGAGGGTATATCAGTGTGTAAGGCTGCCAAAGCTAAGGGTTTAGCTTTTCAAACACTTCACAGGTGTGTGCAGAGATTTCAAAAAACAGGAATATTTTCATTTGACGGACATGTCTTTTCTGATCAGGATTTTCTTTTAAGTGCTGTAACTGACAAAGAAATGAGCGCTGAAGGTGCTAACAAAGTCTGCAATGAACCTGCCCCAGATAATAGCTCAAGACAGACAACTGGTGATGGAGAGTTGATAGGAAAGAAGAAAAAACCAAGTCACATTAGCCCTAAGGACATCCGCAACTACTCCAAAGCTGCAGAGAGGATGGAGTCCACTTCCAGAAGGAGTCCACTCCAGAGAAAACTTACTTGCGCTTCAGATAAAACAAATCAAACGAAGTATAAGAAAAGTTTGCTCAAGCAAACAGAAGTTAAAAGAGCTCAGTCTACCAGCAATGATAACAAATCTAATTCAAATGGTTCAGATGATCAAGAGACAGGTCTCCAAACATACGAGAAGCTGATCACTGAGCCAAAAGAAGGGGACTTTGTCCTGGTAGAGTTTCCAGGAAAACACTCCAAATTCTATGTTGGAGAGGTGCTGCAAGGTAGAGATATGGATGGTGATTATGAAGTGAAATTTCTTAGGAAAAGTGAAAAACTGACAGACAGGTTTTACTATCCAGCTGTTCCAGATATTGCATCAATTTCTACTAAGAATATAAAATCCCTGTTGCCAATTCCTTCTGCACATGGCAAAACAAAAAGGCAGAAATCATACCTAAACTTTTGTGTAGATTTTGGAGACCTGAATGTTCTATAGAGTTTTTGGTGTAATTTCAGTAATTATTGTGCTGTGATAGGGTTTTAATGTTCCCATAGATTATGTCTCATTGTGGACCACCTTGTGTCTCTCTGTGGAACACCGATGGGCCACAGAGAGACAGTTGTTATGTAACTATAACTTGCTGTTTTTTTTAAACAAACTTGATAGCTTCAAAAATGTTAGATATGTCAACTTGAAGAGCAACATTGATACAATATAGTAACCAATAAAGAGTTTTGTAAAAGTAAAAATTTGAAGCAGAATGACAAAAAATATTTTTTCTGTCTCACCCTGGCCCACCTTCCCCTACATTTCTTTCTTCTGTCTAGCTCCATTAAGTTATGTTATTTTAGGTATATGTAAGAAGTTTTAAGTTTCTTCTTCGATTTGATGCTCATTTATTACGTAAAAGTTTGGTTAATGGGTAGTATTGTTTCCTTAAGAAATATTTCCAAAATGACATCGAAAGAAGCCGTGGCGAGACGCTAATAAATTTTATGAAGTTTTTACCGCCATCTGGCTTCTCGGTAAAGCATACTAAGCAAATGCTTGCAAGCCTCCACTGGCATCGGACTGACACGTGTGTTGAGTACGATGCTAGAATGAAAAGGGCAATGATATGACACAGTGATGCATAAGCAATGCAAGTTCATTGCCACCTTTACAGAGTTCTAGCTGCTAACAAAGACGTACAAAGTGTCATTTAAATACCACCTTAAACATCTATACCAGTAATGGCGAACATTCTCTAACTAATGTGCCAATAAGATTAGGTTTATTCTTTTTAATTGTCCGGTGTGCCAACACTTACTTTTCCTCAAACAATTGTCAGGAAACACTTGACTTCCAACTTTAGATTTCGAAAACTACTCCACCTTGTGTTATTTTGGACCATCTCTGCTGATTTTTTTTACTGTTTTTTGTACAAAAAAAATTCTAATCCGATACATTCACGTGACCATCTCTATCCTCTATCGCTTATAAATTATTCATACGAAAATTTATTTTTCTGTCTACTTCATTTTAATCGAGATAAACTTTTGCAGCAGTAGCTACACTGCACATTTCGTTAGGATACAAAGAGAACATCGATAGTAAAATGTTTAAGAACTGCTGGCCTTAAAATACCATTATTTTCCATGACATTGCGAGAAACAGCTGAAAAAAGCCGACAGGACTTTAAAAGAATGACAAAGTATTGAACAAATCGAAGCATTAATAATGGATATCTTGGAAGTGGCTTATGCCATAAAAAAGCTTTTTGAAATAAATTCTCTTTTAAAGAGATCTACATTTTTTGCGTAGTCGTTTTCATGTATCGTTTAACGTTTAACATTATACAAGATTATACAAAGTTCCCTCTGATTCTATTTGTAATCTAAATATGCTTATACATGATATTTTAATAACAATCGTTAGAGCCATTTTTTAGAAAATAAATTAAAAACATGTTCCAGTAAAGGATAGTTTGGGGTGGGGGATTTTTTTTTAAATCTTTGTATCGCATCTTTGGAAGATACTGAATGTTAATACCAAGTTTTATATTTATCCGACTTTTCGTTTCTAAGTTATGCTAATTATAGACACACACACGGACCTTTTTCTAAACTTTTTTATTAAAGGGGCCTCAAAACATGCATTTCCGATGAAATCTCGGTATCAAATATTTGGGTGAAATGCAAACCCTTCTCAATCTACTGTGTACGTGGTAGAGGAAGTAATAAATTGTTTGTTTTTACTATGTATTGTTATTTGTTCGGCTTTTTGTGAAATGAACCCTCTTCTTTCTGCAAGTAGCAATGAACAAACAATTACGTCATTCGTCTCGAAATAAATGCTGGATACTACCGACTCCGAGCACGGGTAATATATTTTCTTCCTCCCACCTTCTTTTCTAGGTCTCTTATTATCCCAAACTTTGTTTTCAATCGATTTTGAAAAATCTTGGTGCTAACGAAAACATCTCGGCTGAAAGCATGTATGTATATAGAATGCGGTCATTCCATATTTAGAGAATAGTTTCAGGAAATAAGACGAATTGCTTTATTCTTTGCGCTTTCGATAGAGGGCCTATGAGACATGATACGTATGTACGGGAAACACCATTGACAAGATGAAGTATAATGACCTCTAGAAAACTGGAAGGCAAAGTTTATAGAGATCATATTGCACTTATTATTATTATTATTATTATTATTATTATTATTATTATTATTATTATTATTATTAGCTTTCGTATGGCGTGTCTGTCTTGGTTCACCATCCCTATTCTATATCATTACTGCTATGGATGAGTAATTATTTTCCTTCAATAATAGAAAAAACAGGGTTCTTAAGAATTAATAAAATCGGGCTACAACGAATTAATGTTATTCAGAAAAAAAATACAATATTTTCGACACAGCTTTATAAAATATTTTGAAACAGCCATATTATAAGAAATTTAACTAAATATAATTAGGATAATTATTGTGCTTACCGCATGTTTATAGTACCTACAAATAGTTGAAGATTAAATTGCTATAGAATTTCTATCCACTAAGCTGTGTATAGATATTAACTTCGTAAACTATATTTTTAGACAGCAAGGCTCCGTGCATTCGAGCTAAAACCTTTAGATTATCGCACTAGTGCGATAATCTGCATTGTGACCAACTTTGGTTTCAAGTCGAATCACAATTACCCTTTGTATTTGCACATGTTTAATAACTCGATTTGGTTTGATTAGGTTTTACTTTTCATTAAGTCTTTTTTCCATGATTAATTTCTCATGGCACTCACATTATCTGTTCACAATACATAACGTCATACTTATTTATCGCAATTCGTTATAGAGTGAAACCTATACGTTATATTGGCAGCTTTCTTTGATTAAAACGCTACTCTTTTATCTAACCTAAATAAAGATTAAATGGCAGAAATTGTAAATTCAGAAGAAACTGAAATGGAAGTAAAATTACAGAAGCAGCAGAAAGAATAACACTAAAAGTGCTTACCCAAAAAATCCAGAAAGCAATACGATATAGCATTTAATAGCCTCGTTGCCTGGTGTAAGGCAAATCATGTGAAAATAAGTTTACTGAAAATGACTGCTAGCGAGTGAACAAAATATCAAAACATCTGACATCTCGCTTTTTTAGCGTCATTTCTCTTGTTTCAAGAACGCGTTCTAAACGTGATCTCTACTGGCTTCAGGAATAAACATAATATCATTTTCTTAATATTTTACAGATTCGAGCGCTGTCTAAAAAATAGTATATGCCACACGTGTTAAAAGTGGTTTTATTTTGCTCGTAGGATTACGAAACTCGGCCTACGATCTTCGTTTCGCAAACATTCCTACTCTCAAAATAAAACCCTACTTTTACCCCTCGTATTATAATCTACTGTCACCGACATTTTTAATCTTGGCTTTTCACTGCAGATAAAAGCCACGTTTGTCCACTCCAAAATTATTTAGGTACCTTTACGTGTACATTCCAAATACAGATTTCCCTCCCCCCAAATCCTTGTGTAAAATGCACGTGACTTTCGCTTTCCTCTGTCCTTATTTGTATGTCTCTTCTTACTTCAAGTTAATCGAGATAAACGTTTGCAGAAATCGTCTCATTACACATTTCGCTGTTGGTACAAGGGGAATACAGGATGCTGAAGCGATAGTCAATTTTTTAAAACCGGGTCACTATATGAGGGCCTTGAAATTCCATAGGTATAGGTGATTCAATGGAGGGGGGACTCCTCGCGCGCTGCGACCTGCACAGATCTATTGCGGCTAACATCCCCCCGGGGAGGGAGATTTGAGGTGAAGGAACCACAGGAGACTACAGGCCATAGGTAGACAGAGACGCGCGGAAGTCTCTAAAATTTCCTCTCGCAGCTCGCAGACCCGTTCCACTGCTGGAGCCGCCGAGAGAGGGCGAGGAACGATCCACTTTTCTTTGATACAGTATTACAAATGAAACTTACAGCTAAAAACTTTTAAAAATCTAGTGCATCTATAAGCAAGCTTACCCATACTTTAACCCCTAGGTCGTATGTATGGGATAACGCTACTGTACCATCTCTTCACTTTCCTGGCTGAAACCATTCTGTTCCTCCTTTCTTAGGTTCCTTGTCCACTTACCTCTTACATTTCCTAAAAATGCCCCCGCCATTTTAATGGTTTCTGCTTTTGGGCTTGCCAACATTTTGATTGCTACTGTTTCTTTGTTCAACTTATCCAATTTTTTATTCCAAATATGACCTCTCCATCTTTCAACCTTTTCACACTCTATTAATCAATGGAAAATACTACCCAATTTGTCACATATAATACTTTTCCCCGAACAATTATTTCTTGTCCTTTTTAGAAATATTACTCCTGTGCACATCCAAGCAAGACCTATTCTTCCAAATTGATTGCATTTGTCTACATACTTCTCCCTTCCCCAATTCCTTTTAACTGATTTACGCAAAGTCAACGAACTGTCATCCTCTAAACTAGCCCATATCTCTTGTATCTCTATGTCTTCCACCCTCATTCTCACATCTTTCCAAAATCCACTGTTATTGTTTTTATCTAGTAGCCAAAAATTCCTCATACCAATTTCTACTAACACATTTCCCATCTCCACAAACTAACTTCCTAAAACATCTTTCTGGAACTGTATGCATTCTTTTATTACATTACTGTCATCTAGATTTACATCTGTACCAATACTTCAACATTCTTTCCACTATTATACCTTTTCTCCACATCCTTCCTAACTCTGCCAGTGCTACGCCCCTTGGTGAGCTCTTGGGTAGACGCAGAACTTCTCTACAAAACCTTCTATGGACTACATCAATCTTTAGCCACCTCTCTGTCAGGAACGACCCACCAATCCAGTAACCCTCTGGTGTCCACAGGAAATACCCTTTCCATTGAGTATGCATTCGCACCATCTTTCCGGCCCCGCCATACGCCACGTAATCTAGAAGCACATAAAGGACCACGGGATCTGGACTGACTATTCAGTCCGCACCCTCGGACCCCAGGAGTCATGCTCGCGGGGCTTTTCCATTAGGGCAGCATCTATTTTATACTCTGCCCCCCCTGTGTGGCCAAAATTGAGTCAGAGCACCTGCCTCCCCTTGTCTCCTGCCACATAGGAACGGAAGTGGATATGCCACTTCGCGATTCAGCCCAATAGGGAAAACCCTATCAGGGAAGGCTACCGAAGGACCTCGGTGGGGACGACAGTATATCTAGTTACCGTCTACCAGCTGTCACTCATGGTTGGTGCCAGAGAACATCCGGGCGTCTCACAACCGCGCGTGGGCGGAAAACCAGCCAGGCGTACCCAATCTCCCATGGGTATTGGGAACCACTGCCCCACCGAGTCCAACCCAATCGAACAATTTCCTTTCAGGAAGGGGCTCGAATGTTCGGCCCAGCGTACTTCTAGTAACGTCAGAAGTACCACGAGTGCTAGGGGTCCGCTGCGCTGCACCCGGCAGCTGAAGGGGTCGGAACCCTCCCCTACGGGGGCTAGAAGCACACATGAAATATGAGAAGGAAACGGAATGAAAGGGAAATTATAGAAAGGAAATCGAGGTAGAAACCACCCCGGTATTCGACTGCCGACTTTGGGGAATTGAAATTTCACGCCCTTTGCATGAAAGAAAACAAGTGAATGGTGACAAAGTGCTTAAAAATGAAAACGTATTGGAAAATTCAAACGAAAACAATATCTCGGAAAAGTTAATGCTAAAATAACATTAACACAAATTACTTTATTTTCTACGCTATTCACAGAAAAATGGAAGCTAAACATTTTATTGGTAATGTTAATTGCTTAAACATATAGTATCTTAATGAAAGCCATTACAGCCATTTGTGAGAGAATAAAAAAATAACGAAACATTTTCGTGGAAAGGGTAACTTGGGGTGGAGGGTTTCCTTGAAAATCTTCGAGTGACGTACACACACACACACACACACACACACACACACACACACACACACACACACACAAGGTAGCTTGAAATAATTGACGTGAAAGGGGGGGAAACTGCAAAAACAGCTAAAGATATCATTAAATGCTAAAACAGTGTTTGTGTACTTTTTATGCATAAAGGATCATGCGGGGTTTACTCATACGTTGTTCGCATTTGAAATATGGATAAACGTCATTATTATCCTAACTCTACTTACTTAAATTCTTCTACAGTTTAAATGTTATTGTATTTAAAAATATATAATTTCCTTTTCCAAATGCTCTTTTCTGAAAAAAATAAACTATTTAATCTCTATACCTCAGATCTTAAGCGTCATTCAGTCAAATGAAAACAGCTCAACGAGGTCAGGAGATATTTGAGGTGATAGTTTAAAATGCCTCATCCTGAGGTTTACACTCAACTACTCGTTGTGGTGGTTGTCACCACCGCCACCACCTTGTCGACCTCCGTGGTCTAGAGGTACCATGCAAGCTCTCGAGTTAAAACATGGCGGAGGGCGATGGATTTTTTTCCGGCTTAAAAATTCCTAGCATGGCTTCCTTCGGAAGGGAAATAAAGCGGTGGTCCCGTGTCGTAATTTACGGCACGTAAAATAACCTCAAGCCTAATAGAGACCTCTGAGCAAAATTTCCGGTCATTCGCGCCAATATACGTAGAATGGGACGCTAAGAACCAAAGCAGTTAAAGAAAAGTAAATTTCTATGACTTATGGAATCCGGTGGGGAGAATTTGCCTTAGTAGCTTTGTATTATTTCTGAGAAGTTTACACCGCTAAGTTAAGGCACCGAATGTTCTGATATGTAAAAAGGAAAAACACCCCCTTACCTTTTTAAATAGAAATATCACATTTCAGTGAACCTTCTCTATTTTTTGGCTAAAAGATAAACATAAAAACTTACTGTTTTTCAAGTAGTTGATAACTTCATAAGCAGCAGCGAGGCATTTGCTCGATATGACAGATTTGTTTCGTTCAAATCTGCAAAGTAAAGAAAGTGATTTTAATTAACTAGTGATTATTATTTCTATAAGAGATATTTAATCACAAACCATAAACCATTGAAAACCATTCCCGCCATAATGCAAGAAAGGATGTTATTTTACAGGCTAAAGATGCATGATCATGACATAACATTTGACGAAACTTGAGGTTTCAGTTAGCTGTTCACTTAACAAAGAATAGCATATAAATACTTCAAGTACTTATTCCAAAAGGTGATAAATATAGGTATATACAGTCTGTATCATAATTAATAACGCAAACTGAAACGGTTGAAAGTATACGATAATAGAAGCAAAAAAGTTCCAATAAATATGGTTCCGCAAAAATGCCGTGTGTGAGATTTATTATTGCGAAATGTGTAGTTATGAGCTGCCACTGACGTGACCTACTTGAGGGTGTTCCCCTTGAGCAACGTCAGAGTATGGTACATGCATGATAGAGCGCCGGCACATTTTGCTGCTGTTGTAAGAAGACATCTAACGTGGAGATATAATATAAGATGGATAGGTCGAGGAGGGCCTGTACCTTGGCCTCCGCGCTCACCTGATCTTAACCCTTTCGATTTTTCTGTATGGGATCACCTCAAAAGTGTAATGTACTCCGTTGATACCGTTGAAGTACTGGAGCAGAGAATTGTATATGCTTGTCAAGAATTCCGAGACGATCCGAGGGGTGTTTGAAAGAATTCGAAACTCTCTGCAGAGTCGAGTGCAGCATTGCAACCAGGTGCTAGGACGACACTCTGAACACCTCCTTTAGAAGAGAAGAGTGTACAATATGAATAACATGTAACATACTAAAGTAGAATTGTATTCCTTGTTAAGCTAAGCTCTGAGTGAATTTTGAGGTAACTTAGAATGGCAGTTATCAAACGAAAAGCCTACGTTTCAAATTTATTTGTACTAATTAGGCGATGTTGCTTAATGAAGTCAGTAGCGGCTTGTAATCACACATTTGCAATTATCTCCCACATGATTCGTTTGCCGACTCATGTTTCCTGGAACGTTTTTGCTTCCACTATCGTATACTTTCAACCGTTTCAGTTGGTGCTATTAATTATGGTACATCCTGTATATACAGGCTAGACCATTTAAGTGAGACTGTACAATATCTCCAAAACTAAGCGTTGTAGAAAGAAATGTCTTTAATACAAGTTGCTTGATATTATGGGGGAAAGTAAATGCAATTAGTCGCATTTTGTTCGGAGGAAGTTATGATGGTCATTTTAGAGTCAACTCGTCGTCCTCCGTGGACTAGTGGTACCGTGCTAGCCTCTAGTTCCCAAGGTCGTGGGTTCAAATCCGGCGGAGGGCGATGGATTTTTTCGGGCGTAAAAATCCTTAGCATGGTTTCCTTCGGAAGGGAAGTAAAGCCGGTGGTCCCGTGTCGTAGACTTACGGTACGTAAAAGAACCTCAATTCTGATAAAGAGGCTTCTGAGCAAAATTACCGGTCTTTCACGCTCAGTATAGAATGGGACGCTAAGAACCATAGTAGTTAAAGAGCGTCCACAAATAAAAAAAAAAGAAGAAAAAATTAGAGTCAACTCAATTTTTAAATGGGAACTGGCCCTAAAATGAACATAACTTTCTCCAAATAAAACACTCCTGGTGGCACTTACTTTCCCCCATAATATCAAGCAACTTTTATGAAAGACAACGCTTAGTTTTGGAGATATTGTACAGTCTCACTTAAATGGTCCACCCTGTATATATATTTTTATTTATTTATTTTCGCAACGGGCAGAGGAGGATTTAAGCACTGCTGCCCAGAGGCCTATAGTGCCGTATGCAAACTCCGGGAGGAAGGAATGAGATGAAAGATCCGAAGGGTTGTTGCTCGTACCAAGCAGCGGCAGGTTGCAGACATTGCGGGGTCCCTAAAGTTCACAGATGGAAATACTCCTGCACGCACCCCCAGCGCTCCTCTTGACGAACAGGTCCGAACTGCCCTGATTTTGTACTAGGGGAGAAACAAGCATTCACAGAGCGCATATCTACCGCGCACCACACACCATCAAACTACCCCAGTCAAGCCCCCGTAGGTGATATGAAATGAAATAATGATGAATGACGAACCAGAAAATTTCGAGGTATTAGAGAAACCACCCCAGAATTTGCCTGGCGACAAGGGAAAACCTGAAAAAAACTCAAGTCAGAGTTGGCGGTCGCAGAGGATCGAAACTGGAGTCGACGCGATATCACTAGAATATATATGTATTAGGAAGGTGATAGATACTAAAGGTACATAATGAAAAAATCTGATGTGTTACACTCACATGACTTTCTCTACTCTTGTACAAACTATTTTTAGAAACGCTTATTCTCCATATGTTTCATGTTAATCGAGATGTTAATCTTATTGCTAATTTTCTTGTAGATGCAAGGAGAATTGGTAGGCTTTAAGCGATAGTCAAGTATTTTAAGAGCTGGCTGCTATGTGCAGTATTCCATTTTCTTTGCATTACCAGGACATAAATAAATTGAATAAGGAATTTGAGAAAAAATATAAGTATTGGAAAATTTAAGGGAATAACAAGCAATATCTCGAAAATAGTTCACTCAACAAAAAAAAATGTATATGACATAAATTGTGTATTGTAACGCGATCTACATTTTTTGTGTAGTAAACTTTTGTCTATCTCTTATGGTTTACCAGCTATGCAAAAGTCGTTCACAATGAAGAATACTTTTGGAGACATTCCCAGAAAATTCGATATATACATTTCATTTGTCATGAAAATATCTTAAACATATGATATTTTAATCAAAATCGTTAGAGCCATTTTTGAGAAAATTAAAATTTTCAAAAAATGTTCCATGTAAAGGGTAATCTGAGGTGGGGGGATTTTCTTGAAAACCTGTGTCGTATCTCTGGAAGATGCTGAACCTAAATACCAAGTTTGGTGTTTATCCGACTGTTCGTTTCTGAGTTATGCTGTTCACAGACACACACACACACACACACACGGACGTTTCCAAAAATGCTTTTTTTTCGGTTCAGGGGATCTCAAAACATGTATTTCGGGTGAAATCTCGGTATCGAATTTTTGGGTGGAATGTAATACTTCCCCTACTTACTATACGTAGTAGAGAAAGTAAAAATCTATTAAAAGCATTGTCCCTAACGTAAAACCAAATGAGACACGCGCTTAGTCAACTTTATTGTTAAATGCTGTAGGTATTTTCAAGTTGTATTATTTCAATGAAACTACACATTATACAAGTGCACTCTTCTTTGTGATCCCATTTTTATATTCTTTTCTTATTTAACTTGTGCTTCTCTAGACAACAATTTGAATCTCAAATTGGCACAATTAATGTCTCCACTAACATAACAATGTTTATGGGGACGGATGAGTAAATTTTGAAACTTTTAAGCCATTTCACCAAACGTATTGGAACTTTTACAATAGACCCATAGGTAAGTAGGTAATATTCTCATTATAGGTATAGGTTATAACAACAGAGGGGCATAACTCGAACAGTGCTACCACCCCCAGGAGGAAGGGATGAAGTGAAGGAACCACAGGAGGCTACAGGCCTCCGGAAGACTGGCATAAAACGCGCGGAAGTCCCAACAGTTCCAAGCTTGAAGAACCGTCCCACTGTTGTAGCTGTCTAGAATGGCGATGAACGACCCTCGACCAAGCAGCGCTCTAGTGTCCACGAGGAGAATTCTTTCATTTGAGCAAGCATCCGCGCCATCTGTCCGGCACCGCCATACAACACACCTGAAAGATGAGAAGGAACCGGAATGAAAGGAAAATGATGGAAAGGAAATGTGACAAAAGAGAAACCATCTCAGTATTTACCTACCGACTAGTGAAAGCCACGAAAAAAACCTCGATCAGATTGTGCGCCCGACGGGAATCTAACCCGGGACCTTCCGAATACAGCCTCACACGTTACCGCAGAACCATCTGGTTCAGTTAATGTTCTTACTAAATATTTCAAAGAATTTAGTACAAATATCTCTTTAGTTATTAGCTTTAAACTCTTTTTTTAGTTGACCTGATTAAAATGCTCCTTCCGAGTAAACTATTTCTTTTTGGCTAATAATTTATCAACTTAATATTTATACATATGTTCCGTCAAATTGCTCTGGGGTTTGATGTATCATTTGAGAAACTTTAGGAAGGAAATAAATGATTATTTTGTATACTCATTTTTCACTATACTTTTTAAAATTATTTTAAATTATAAGATAACATAAGTAAAGTAGACCATAACTAAACTAAACCCAGAGCAATATAATGGAAGAACATATACTGTAGTAAGCTGCTATATCTTACAAACAGCACACTTAAATTAGCTCGAGGCCCACTACTCCACAGTAAATCGTTGTTAAATCTCTGTACATCGCTTACTTGAACGCTAACACTACTCTTGTCCCGCTTGGTATGGAACTGCTCAAAATGAAAACAAACCGTTAATTTCTTCCAAAATAAACTCCTGCGTAATTCAGCAAACGCCCATTGATTTTTCTGAAATTTCCAATTGTAAGTGAAACTGGAAAACACAATTCAACAGTTTATTTTCTCCAGGCTAAACGATTCTACAAGAACCAGGAAAATATTTTAGATGGCGTCTACTAAAGATCCAATTATTTAACTCATTAAGTGTCATCTCTATATGACCAAACACTACGTTCGTATTTTGCACATCTCATATCATTCTTTAAACAACTGAATTGGGCTTACTTCATTTTATTTGTTGTCTTTTCACACGTTTCTATAGCAAGGGCGGATCCAGGATTTCTGTTGAGGGGGCATACCGCGTCGTTTGGGGTTCCTCTACATACAATTTTTAAACATTTAGCTTGGAAAATTTTGGAGATGGAATAAATTTGGAATAAAAGGGGCAAAATAAAAATACTATATCTGGCACTAACAATATTTATTACATTTTGAACCGCTAAACGAAAAGTACGAGGGCAGATTGATAAGTCAGTGGCTTTTTAAATAAAATAACAATTTTTTCCAAAAAATCAATTTTATTTCTCAACATAGTATCCTTTCAATTCAATATACCTTTCCAACGTTTCTTCAATTTCTAAAAGCCTTCCAAAAATATGATTTTTCCAAGTCTGCAAAATATGAGGTTGTTTCTGCCATGATGTGTTCACTGGACGTGAATTTCCTCCCAGCGAGCCAATGTTTCAGAGTTGCAAAGAGGAAGAAGTCGCTCGGAGCCAAATCTGGAGAATATGGTGGGTGAGGTAACAGTTCGTAGCCCAGTTCCAGAAATTTTGCGATGGCAATGGCTGACTTGTGTGCGGGTGCATTATCCTGGTGAAAGAGAAAATTTTTCTTCACCAAATGGGGTCGTTTCTTTAACAATTGCTTGTGAAACTGATCCAGCATTGCGGCATAATATGAACCTGTGATCATTTTACCCTTTTCCAGGTAGTGGATGTCTATCGCCCCTTGTGAATCCCAAAAGATAGCTGTCATATTTTTCCTGCCGACGGAATGGTTTTCGCTTTCTTTGGAGCAGGTTCGCCGAAGAAAATCCACTGCTTTGATTGTTGTTAGGTTTCAGGTTGATAGTAATGGATCCAAGTTTCATCAACCGTGATATAACGCTACAAAAACTCATTTGGGTTGTGCTGGAACATGTTCAAACATCCCTGTGAAATGGTCACACGATTCCGCTTGTTCTCAACTGTGAGCAGTCCCAACACCCATCTTGCTGACAGCTTTTTCATACCCAAACATTCGTGCAGAATGTTATACACCCGTTCGGGTGTGTTTACGGTCTTGGCTATCTCACGGATTTTCACTCGGCGGTCTTCCAGCACAATATCGTCAACTTTGTTCACCATTTCTTCTGTTGTGACCTCAATCGGCCGTTCTGCACACGGCATCTCTTGTACTCGAACGGCCACATCAAATTTCTGTGAACCACTTGTGAACCATGCCATGTGATGGAGCAGAGTCCCCATAATACTTGTTCAGCTTTTCTGCCGTATCCTTCACCGCCTTACCACGCAAAAAGTAGTGCTTTATCAGAACACGAAATTCACTTTTCCCCATTTTCTACAAAGCAACACGCATCTGCTTATTTTAGACGCTCTCAAAAATGTTCTAAGAAGTAAATGACGACGAATTTCTGCGATTGCACACAGATTAGATGTGAGACTTGGGAGCAAACAAGAAATCTGTGATTAGAACGCCATCTCTCGTCAAAGTCATGGACTTAACAATCCGCCCTCGTATTACAGCAGAGAAAATATACTAAAATAGTTGTGAATGAATCAATGTACAAGTAAAAAGTCCTAGTATTTTTACTTACATTTTGAAAAACGAATTGACTTATGGAAAAAAAGGAGCACCAATGCATAGTGTGAAAAAACCAACCTCCTTTCTGCATACATTTTTACATGAATGATTAAGTTCATCTTTCTGTGTTTTGCCCCACCAAAACTATTTATGACACGCTATTGATACTAAGTCACATTGTTGACGTTATGACACTCTTTTGCAGCCTGTATTTTTTATTGTTTTGCTTGGTGAGGAGGGGCGCACCCCCACCCCTTCTGGGTCCGCCCTTGTTCTATACAGAGCAAATGTGTCGTTCGATCATTACTCTCCAAGTGGCTAGTGCCAGCAACCTCCATATGGATTCAAAGCATTCACTAATACTTTTTTTCATTTCAAAAAGTGCTTGAATATATTTCTATTTTATTACGATCACTGGGTGCCTTCAACGTGGTTGGAATTATGAAATCTTTGTTTTCTTTTCTTTGTAGTTTGTCTTCCTTTGATCTTTTAAAATCAAAGCTGAAACTTCAGTACTGAACTTCCATCATTCCCTGCTTACATAATGAATATAAAAAAGCTGGATGTAATAATCTAATTACTAAACTTTAAAACCAATGTTCTTTGCTTTGTGCTTTCGGAACTTTGAGTATGCTCAGTGCAAGAATTATTCAAAAATGTAAATTTGTTTTCAGCCAAACGATGTTTCTATTAAATTAAAATAAAACGGTTGTTTAAAAATCAATAACTATAAGCATTAAGATGAATTTTCCACATTTGGAAAAAATCGGACCGAGCTAGTGGCACGGCGGTAACGTGAGCGACTTTCATTCGGGAGGTACCGGTTTCAAACCCCCGGACCAAACTGATCGAAAGTTTTTTCGCGGTTTTTCTCGGTCGCTAGGCGAATGCTGATTTGGATAATTTGATCCGCAATTTTCGTATCATCCCTTTCATCAATACATTTCAGTTCCTTCTGAACCGTCATACCGATACTGGGCTGATCACCGTCCTGGATATGCTATGACTCAGAGTTTGCTTGCTCCTCGGCAGGTTACTAACCCAAGGGTTTGGCTTATAAGTCCTTAAGGATGTAAGTCCTACAAAGAGGAGGATAATCTGAAAAAGAAAAGATTCGAAAAAATCGTAGGAAAAATGCATCCATTACACCATTTACATCTGACAGATATGTAAGGACATCAACAAATCCTTAGGTACATTTTATCTCTGTATGTTAAGAGTCTGAGCTGAGTATACCTACCATATAATCTCCAAATTTATCATATTTTATGATCGCCCTAACGACAGCCATCTACATAACAGTTAAACGTTCTGTATATTAGACTATTTATTATTTTCACTCGTGTATCACTGATCAATCAGAAACGCTCTGAAATTGAACCAATCACAGCTGTACAGTTTTCATTTATCACGGCATACCCATTAATTGTTTTAATTTCAAATTTCACCTTTTGGACTCTTGGAGGAAATTATAATATTTCATATTTATGAATATGTTATTTCATTTGCTAAATTTTATTTATGGAGTAGACAAAATAAATGCAACACGAAATCCACAATATTTTCAAGATAAATGTCGGAACTCTCTTTAAATTATTACAGAAAAAAATTGTTGTTTTTACACATCGTGATCAAATTCACCAAACTTAGGTACCTTATAATCTTATGTACCTTCTCGCTTCCTTAACTTCCTTCTCCTCTCCGAAGGTCGACGCCTTATTGATTGATTCCTTTACATCGAACAGCACTTTACTCATCTTTCACAACAATGACTACTAGCTTCTGGAATGCATTGTCAAAGGATATCAGAAGAATGTCATGCTTTTCTCAATAAGTTCTTTTTAATACCGTTAGAAGTAGCATATTAGCTTATACATAATGTTACACGATTTAATTTTTGTTGTATCTTACTAAAGAAGTAATTTTTAACATTGCTACCCGTTAGTTTAGTTTTATGATTATTCCCATTTCAACTTCGTTATAGTATTTAAAGTTTTGTGATATTGCGTTCCTTTAGCATCGGTTTATTTTATATTGTGAGATATATAGCTGTTGCAACAGTACTGTGTTTGCCATTATTGTGTGTAATACTTATCGCAATTATTTTCGTATTGTTAAAGAGGATCAAAAGGCCCAAGGCCCTAGTTCTGCCAGAATGAATGAATAAACAAATAAGTAAATAAATAAATCCACATCTAGTATTGAACTTTAATGAGAGCTCAAAGGCACAAGGGCTTCAAGACATTCCTTTTTGTTAAAGTTATAAATATTATTACAGCTAATATACTTTGGTTCCTTCAAAGTTTAGGAATCCGCAAATGTGAGAAGCCAAACACGATTACAGTGCCCCTATTCGTAAGTGTATTTCAACCTTTCATTTTTTCTGGGCTCTCTTGTATTAGTGGTGCACCATTGCTTTCTAAGCAATCCTTTCATTTTTTACTTTCTTTGCCACGTACCAAGAAGGTGGAGAAGGTATGCATTCCACCCAAAAATTCGGTACAGGGATTTCACCTTAAATACATATTTTGAGGTCCTTTGAATAAAAAAAAAACATTTTTAGAAAAAGGTCCGTGTAGTTGTCTGTTTGTCTGTGAATAGCATAAATGAAAAACGAAATGTCAGATAAACACCAAACTTGGTATTTAAGTTCAGTACCTTTCAAAGATGCGACACGAAGATTTTCAATAAAATATCCCACTCCAAACTACCCTTTGCGTGGAAAATGTTTCGAAATTTTCGATTTTCTAAATAATGGCTCTAACGATTTTGATTAAAATAGCAAATATTAAAGACATTTACATAACAAATAAAATGTATATTTTGAATTTTCTGGGAATAGACTATGAAATCCTCTTCATTCGGAAGAAATTTTGTATATTCTTGTATAACTGGTAAACGTTAAACGATAGACGAAAACGTACTACACAAAGAATGTAGATCTCTTTAAAAACACACAATTTATTTCAAATAAACCTTTTGTGGCGTCAGCCATTTCCGACATATCCGTTATTAATGGTTAGAGTTGTTCAATATTTAGCCCTTCTTTTCAAGTCCTGTTGATTTTTAGCTGTTTCTCGCAATGTTATGGAAAGAGTATGGAATTTTAAGGCCAGCGTATAGCGTCAAGTTCTAAAACATTTGACTATCGCTGTTTCCTTTGCATGTATAACGAAATGTGCAATGCAGATTTTTCTACAAAGTTTATCTCGATTAAAATGAATTTGATAGGATAATAAGCTTTCGTAATAATAGTTTGTATACCTACGAATAAGCTATAGAGGTAGAGAAAGCTATGTGAATGTAACACGTCAGATTTTTGTTAATGTGGAATATCCTGAACTCCTTCTGCCGTGATTATTATTAATATTTTCAGGTGCATGATATTTCAGTCTACCGGCAGTAAATTATGCAGTATTTTATTTGATAATAGAAATTTTAACAACCAATCAATCAATCAATCTTTATACTTAAGATAGAAAACAAACTCTTCTTGAAAAGCTGTGAAAGTACACCTATCAGGTTTTGGCTCCTCGCCTCAGAACTATAAACATTAAGCAATAAAAGCAATTTTTACTTTCTCTACTACGTATAGTAAGTAGGGGAAGTATTGTATTCCACCCAAAAATTCGATACCGAGATTTCACCGGAAATATATGTTTTGAGACCCCCTGAATCCAAAAAAAGCATTTTTGGAAACATGTCCGTGTGTGTGTCTGTGTGTGAACAGCATAACTCAGAAACGAACAGTCGGATAAACACCAATCTTGGTATTTAGGTTCAGTATCTTCCAGAGATGCGACACGAAGGTTTTCAAGAAAATCCCCCACCCCAGATTACCCTTTACATGGAACATTTTTTGAAAACTTTAATTTTCTCAAAAATGGCTCTAACGATTTTGATTAAAATATCATATGTTTACGATATTTTCATGACAAATAAAATGTATATCTTGAATTTTCTGGGAATGTCTCCAAAATTATTCTTCATTGTGAACGACTTTTGCATAACTGGTAAACCATAGGAGATAGACAAAATTTTACTACACAAAAAATGTAGAACGCGTTAAAATACACAATTTATGTCATATACATTTTTTTGTTGAGTGAACCATTTTCGAGATATTGCTTGTTATTCCCTTAAATTTTTCAATACTTATTTTCTCAAATGGGAATTCGTTATTCATTTTTTTGTCTTGGATGTGCAAAGAGTATTAATCTGTGGCAAAGGGAATGGTACTGCACCTAGCAACCAGCCTTCAAGAGATATGTATGTTTTTCTATATTGCCCTTGTAAATATATTTTCCCCTTACATCTACAAGAAAATTAGCAAGATAGATAGAGTCTGCAAATGTTTATCTCGATTAACATGAAGTAGATGGAATAAGCGTTTGTAAAAATAGTTTGTACAAGAGTAGAGAAAGTCATGTGAGTGTAACACATCAGATTTTTTCCAATGCAGCTTCTCCCCATCCCCCAAAACATGCGGCAAGCTTAGCAACTGGTATGTGTCAAGAGTAACAGATAAGGAAATGGTCATAAGGGAAGTGCTAGAAGCTTTCACAAATATTTCTTTTACAAAAATGATTCACCGCATAATGATGTTTCATGGTTTTCAGCACAACAACAGAAACATCAACAAGCACTACAAGGTTGCCCAACAGAGAGCTTAGAAACGCTGCGTCAGCTTGAGATCAGATGTGTTAAAACCGGAACCGTCAACCCGCTAGGGACGATTCTTCCTTGACATCAGATACCGCATTCATGTAGTCGAAATGTGTATATTCCTTACATTTTTGTCCACAACGGTGTTAGGGCTCATTGCAGTTTCGGGGCATCCTTGGCCCTACCGTAGAGATGTCTTCTTGGCCCTAGAAAGCGAAAGGGCTGACTTCATGGGACTTCCATTTGAGCATCGAAACAAGCGAGAAGACCCTTCAGAAGAGGCTACGTTAACTTACAATATAGGAAGCAATTTTCGAGACAACTCGGAGCTAACGGATGTATCTTCAATAATAAGACAGTATCAGAATCAAGTGTTGGAGAACAGCCCAGATGGATACCACTCAGCAGCGAGAGCGGCCAGGACCAACACTCCTCAGATGGACAGAGAACAGAACAACGAAGAGACAAGCGCACATCCACGTTTTCTTATTCCCGTCTTTGAGTCGACCGCTGATGTCGGGGCCTTTGCTCCTCCCCCGCGTAGTCGAAGACAGCAACAAACTGACCAAACATCACCAACGAGAAACAGAGCTTCGCCAATGAAGAAAAGGGGCAGCGGCGACAGCTTTAAGTACGCTGAGGAACCTATCAAGAATGATCGCGATGACTTACAATTTCAATATTATGCTTCAGATGTAAGTCGCATGGATAGGGCAGCCGAAGAATTGGAAGGAGCGTTATCTCTTACTGAAACTCTTACTCCTGAACGTTTCCATACACGAGCACACAGGCAACAGCCGCCATATGTAACTCCAGTGGACTTCAAACAAATACAGCTTCGCCCGTCAAACTATCACCATATCAATAATTATCACCATTACAATTCCGAAGAGGATTACTGCCCTTATGTAAACCACCTGTATCACCATAAAGAGGACACACTGCACCAGCCGCTGCATCGCGAATATTATTTCCCATACTCAGATTCTACTGAGCCACACGCACCGGTACGATATTTCAAGACCAAATACCCAAACACATTCAATACTTATGAGCAACACTGCTCGAATCATGAAAGTAAACCGAAATCAAGAAAGAAAACTAAACCAAAAATCAAGCCTTTGTATCCTAAGAGAATCGAACCAGAACCAATTCCGGAGTCTATTATAGTGCCTGTTGTACCTGAAATAGATGTGGTAGAAAAAGATTACAAGTCGTCTGAACAACCGTACGAACCCGAAGTGGACATACTGGTAGCGCAATCGTCAAGGGAGGCAAAGATGCTAGATATTGACGAAGGTGAAGCGTCTAAAAGCCTCGCCGTTATTGAGGATTCGGAAATATTGGCACCTGTTGCTAACGTCGAAGACTGCGGCCAAGAAAGTTCATACATTCAAGAAATGCAAGAAGAGGAAGAGAAAGTGTCAGGGGAAGATGATAACCTAACGCCTTTAAACAGAGAATCTCGCAAGATGAAACTGGATGCACTACAAAACGAGATTTTGCGTCAGGTGTCGTCTGAGAGAGAGATGAAAAGCAGGAGTAAGGAGCTACATGATGAAAAATTAAATCTAGAATCCGCACAAACTGAAGAAGTGCTTTCCTCTGCTGATGAGCCAGCTGAGCATCCTGAAGATGTAAGTGCCGAGGATGAAATAATTGCACGGGATGAGGAAGAGGCGAAATCGACTCCTCACGAGGAAGAAGAACGTTTGATGTCTTCGGAAGCAGCAGAAGAGGAAGAAACAGGCGAGGATGAGGTGGAAGTTTCGGCTGATAACGAAGAGACGGCGGAGTCAGAGAATACTGAAGACGAATTCACGGCTACCACTTCAGCGATAGACCCATCCTCTTCTGTAAACGAAGAGACTGATGACTAAGACCAATGTGGATGCTGCCAACGTAAGTTTTCAACCTTATAAATGTACTATTCGATATGTCAATCTATCAATGTTCCATAGTCAAATTAGTCATCTCACGTGTCAGAGAAGTAATATCTTGTGCATCTAAATTCAGAATAAAATAATTTTTGGAAAGCATGTAAGTCTCAGCCTCAGCACAATATAACAAATATAACTTTTGATTACCTAAATTTATTAAGGGACCTAAAACGTGAAGCAATAGAAATATCCAAATCAATTATACATTCTTAAAATTAGTAGTGTACCTACATATAGTTGCAGTTAGAATATGATGATATTTATAGAGCATTAAGAGAGATCTTTTAGATATATTTTAAGGTATGACTTATATTTCTAGGCTGGAAAGCTTCGTTCTAATTAGCGATGAATCCTCTGTGAAAAAAAAATAGTTTTGCCCACTTTGGTTTTTTGGGCACACATCACAAACAAAAAATTGTTTCAAGAGCTTTAATCTTTTTACTTGTCTCATCTTCAAATTGGCTATTACGATAGTGTCCCTATGATTACTTTTGTTGCTAACATTTTTCTTCTCTTCTCTATTAACATTTTTCCAAAACAAAATTTATGCTTTCTAAAATGATCTTTTATCTCATACTTCACGAAAATATATGCAATTTTATATGTACTCTAAATTTCAGCTACCTTAAATGCTTTTTACTTTCTATACCACGAATAAGTGGATAGACAAAGTATTACATTCGATACCGAGATTTCATCGGAAATACATGTTTTGAGGTCCCCCGAATCCAAAAAGCATTTTTAGAAAAAAGGTCTCTCTCTGTGTTTGTGTGTGTGTGTGTGTGTGTGTGTGTGTCGGTGAACAGCATAACTCAGAAATGAAAAAAAACACCAAATTTGGTATTTAGGTTCAGTAACTTCTAACGATGTAACACGAAGATTTTAAAGAAAATCGCCCACCCCAAATTACCCTTTACACGGAATGCTTTTCGAAAATGTTGATTTTCTAAACAATTGTTTTAATAATTTTGATTAAAATACCGTATAAAATGATATTTACATGACAAATAAAATGTACATCTTGAATTTTCTGGGAATAGCCTTTGAAGTATTCATTCGGAAGGCATTTTGTATAATCTTGTATAACTGGTAATCGTTAAGCGATAGACGAAAATGTACCACACAAGAAATGTAGATCTCTTTAAAACACACGATCTGTTTCAAATAGCCCTTTTGTGGCATAGGCCATTTCTGAGATATCCGTTATTAATGGTTCGAATTGTTCATTACTTGGCCATTCTTTAAAATTCTTTCAGCATTCTGTTGTTTCTCGCGATTGCATGGAAACAGTATAGAATTTTAAGGCCAGCGTATAGCGTCCAGTTCTTTAACATTGAACTATCGCTGTTCCCTTTGTATCTATAACGAAAAGTGTAATTTAGCTATTTCTCCAAAGGCTTATTTGGATTAGCATGAAGTAGATAGAAAAATAAGTTTTACCAAGAATAGTTTGTATACCCAGTAATAAGGAATAGAGGGGAGAGAAAGCCATGTGAATGTAACACATCAGACTTAAGTACAACGGGAATAGGGTGGTCAAATGTTTAACAACTGGTACCCATACACTGACCTTAAAATTACGTGCTCCTTCCATGATATCGCGAAGAACAACTGAATACATCACTTTAACAAATGGACAAGTATTGAAAACTTCAAATCAATAACAACGGATATCTGGGAAATATAAAAAGTTATTTTAAATAAATTGTACGTTTTAATAAGATCCATATTTGTTATGTAATACACTTTTGTCTATCTCTTTTGGTATTCAAAAGTATACAAACTTCTTCCAAATGAAGAGGACTTCACAGGATATTCTCAGAAAATTCAAGATATGCTTTATTTTGTGACATAAATATTAGAAATAATATGTATGGTATTTTAAACAAAATCCTTGAGACTTTTTTAGGAAATGAAACATTTCGAAAAGTGTCCCATGTAAAGGGTAGTTTAGGGTGCGGGATTTTCTTGAAAATATTCGTGTCGCAACTTTGGAAGATACTGTTTTTACTTTTTCTACTGCTTACCTATTATAAGTAGAGGAAGCATTGTATTTACCAAAAAATTCGACATCAAGATTATATCGGATGGCACTTTAATCCAAGAAAAGCATTTTTCTATTAAAAGGTCCATGTGGGTGTAAATGTGAACAGCATCATACAAAAAAACGGAATCTCGGATAAGTACCAAACTTGGTATTTGAGTACAGTATCTTCTAAGGATGCAACATGAAGATTAAAAAAAACCATACCCCAAACTACCCTTTACATAGAATTTTTTTTATTTTCGATTTTCTCAAAAATAGCTCTAACAATTTTGATTAAAATACCATATTGTGTTTAAGATATTTGAATGTCAATTAAAAATTATATCTTAAATTTTCTGCGACCCCCTGTGAAGTTCTCTTCATTCTGAATGAATTTTGTATAACTTGTAAACCCTAAGACATAGGCAAAAACTCACACAAAAAAGTATATCTCTTTAAAACACACAATTTATGTAAAATTAAATTTGTTGTGGCGTTAACTATTTCCGAGGTATTCTTTATTATTAGTTTGAATTCTCAAGCACCACTTTCTCAACTAGCTCCTCCTTCTTTCGTGGCCATGCAAAGAGAACGGAATCTCAAAGCCATCGCATAACGATCCGCTTTAAAAAGAGTTGACTATCGTTTAAGCCTGTTCTATTACCCTTGTATCTACAACGGAATGTGTAATAAAACAATTTCTGCAAATGTTTATTTCGATTAACATGAATCAGGTAGAAGCATAAATTGTTGTAAGAATACTCTGTAGAGCACTGGATAGAGAAATGTAAATATGACACATCAGATTTATCAGTTATGCTGTTCAAAGACAGACACAGACACGCGTCTAAAAAATGCCTTTTTGGGGATTCAGGTGGCCTTATGACATGTATTTCCATTGAAATATTTATATCCATTTTTTGGGTAGAATACAATACTTCCTCTACCTACTAGATATGTGGCAAAGAAAGTAAAAAGTATTTAATTTGAAACAGAATTGAAGCGTTAGTTTACAGTAAATGAAATGAACAAGTTAGGTTTCATAATTTAAAATATTCCTTGAAGATCCTTTAAAATAGTATAAAATTATGATTAAAACTGTTTATACCTGCTGTTTAAACCACGAGAAAAGCGTTGTTTACCTTTATCTATTCATATACTAGTCTCCTTAAGCAATCTATATGAAACATTAAATATTTTGACGTTAATTTAGATTATAAAACACAAAATTAGATTAAAATAAATAACCAAAAACCAAGAATGGTTGATTTAGTTGTCAAGATACTTATGGAAGATGCCAGTACTCTATTCCGCAAGTGTTATGAGGTATACCAACTTTCACAGTATGCGGTTCAGTGATTCTTGTGTTGTTGTCTGTTTTGTTTAAGAGCGGTCAACTGCTAGGTCATTAGCGGCCTTGTAAAACGGATCTTGGCAAACGCCAGAGATAAAGATCAGTACAAAATATCATGGCAAAGGCCAGAGATAAACATGAATACAAAAATCAAAGTAAAAGCTAGAGATAAATATCAATACAAAAATCATAGCAAAAGCCAGAGATAAATATCAGTATAAAAACATAGCACAACTCATAAATAAATATATAAAACTAAACTAATTAGTATAAGAGATTAAATCCACATTTGGAAATTTACTTTTGACACAAAATTAAAAATCCTATCAACCGCTTGCTTATCATCGCTAAGACCTCTGCTAAGATCTAAGTGATTCTTGTGCGAGAAGGTAGCAGAAGATAACGGTGTAAAACTGCGTTTTTTTGTTTCAGCGAGCCCATTAAAAACATTAACAATATTTATGCATCCCCATCGAACATTTCAGAAGCGATGAGTGAATTGATGATTATTAACGATTGTTCAAACAAGCCGGAGTTCACAGAGCCGAAAGCTATCTTTTGCCAACTTGACAATAATGGAAAACCGGAATAAGACTATTGATGAGTCTACACCACAATTAATAACCAATGAAGTTTTTAGTAGCAGAAACAACAACAGCACAGCAGCAGCAGCAGCAGCAGCAGCAGCAGTAGTAGTAGTAGTAGTAGTAGTAGTAGTAGTAGTAGTAGTAGTAGTAGAAGAATGCATTTACATATAGTGCACACACAAACTTTCTCTCCCTCTCTCTTACTCTCTCTCTCTCTCACACACACACACACACACACACACACGCACACAACTATAAATACCTGCTACATAGAGTGTATACACCATATGTAAAAAATCGTGTTCCTAATGCCACGTACTTGTGTTAAAAAAGCACCCAGGCTTGGCCATTCAACCTGTTTAAATTTTGCTCACAGGCCTCTTTATCAGGATTAAGGTTCTTTTATGTACCGTAAATCTACGACACGGGATCACCGGCTTTACTTCCCTTCCGAAGGAAGCCATGCTAAGGATTTTTACGCCCGAAAAAAATCCATCGCCCTCCGCCGGGTTTGAACCCGCGGCCTCGGGAACCAGAGGATAGCATAGTACCCCTAGACCACGGAGGACAAAAAATTAAATTAAACTGAGGTTTATTTATGGACGCTCTTTAACTGTTGTGGTCCTTAGCGTCCCATTCTATATTGGGCGTGAAAGACCGGTAATTTAGTTCAGAGGCCTCTTTACCAGGCTTGAGGTTCTTTTACGTGCCGTAAATCTACGAAACGGGACCACCGGCTTTAGTTTCCTTCCGAAGGAAACCATACTCAGGATTTTTACGCGCGAAAAAAACTCCATCATTCTCCGTCGGGTTTGAAACCGCGACCTCGGGAACCAGAGTTAAGCATGGTACCCCTAGGCCACGGAGGACGACTCCTCCGTTTGGAGGAATGTATTAATCGTACAGGATATATCATAATTAACAGCGCAAACTGAAATGGTTGAAAGTTCGTATATGATATTAGAAGCAAAAATGTTTCAGTAAACATGGGTCCGCAAACGTGCCATGTGCGAAATAATTGCAAATGTGTGATTGCAAGCTGCCACTGACTTCGTTAAGCAACATCTTTCTAACTAGAACAAATAAATTTGAAAAGTAGACGTTTCGTTTAATAATTGCCATTCCAAGTTGCCTCAAAAATCACTCATAGCTTAACTTAACAAGGAATACAATTCTGCTTTAGTATGTTACATGTTATTAATACTGTACACTATTCCCTGTTAAAGCCGGCGTTCAAAGTGGATGCAATACTGCTCTCGTGTCTGCAGTGAGTTTCTAATTCTTTCAAACACCCCCGGATCATCTCGGAATTCTTGATAAGCTAGAATTGTACAACTGGAGCAGAGCGTTGTACAACGCACAACTCTCTGCTCCAGTACTTCAACCGTATCAGCAGGAGTGCTGTACACTACACTTTTGAGGTGACCCATACAGAAAAATCCAAAGGACTGAGATCGGGTGATCGTGGAGGCCAAGATACAGGCCCTCCTTGACCTATACATCTCGGACCATACCTCCACGTTAGATGTCTTCTTGCAGTAGCAGCAAAATGTGCCGGGTCTCCATCATGCATGTACCACATACTCCGACGTTGCTCAAGGGGAAGATCCTTAAGCAACTCACGTCAGTGGCGGCACATAACCACACACTCACAATAATAAATCTCGTAGACAGCTTGCTTGCGGGTTCATTTCTACTGAAACTTTTTTGCTTCTATTATCGTATACTTTCAACCGTTTCAGTTTGCTCTATTAATTATGATACACCATGTATATCTAATGTATTAGGAGAGTTTCCAATATCAAGTGTTCGATATTACCTAGGAATCACTGTTTCAGAGTTATCACTGTATTTCTACTTTCTGTTCATTGCTTTCGTGACTTTCAGAATATTTATTAATGAAATAATTTCCCTTTTCTTGCTTGTTCCAAAATTTGTTCTAATTGATGGACACTTTCACTATTTCACTATTAGCAGGAAGTAAATAAACCCGTCTCCATCGATACAGAGACGTCACAAGTAGAGTTATAGACAGAAGCAGAATGTTCCAATTGTGTTGAAGATATTTCAGAAGTAATTTACTTTGCGTTTTAATGCTGATTTATAAAAACTAGCCGGTGTAATCTGATTATAATGTTATAATTATTCTTTCCTGGATTCATAACCCTCTGCTCACGTTTTAAACATTAACTCATGCAAGGGAGATTAATATTAGAAACTATTCTTATGATATACTGTTGATATAAGATGTATATTTTAATGAGAAACTTTGTGGCTTTCTGTTATAAGTTTCTATATCTTAAGGTTTCCCTGCTATGTCTTACGAAGACTTCACACACTATTTACAGAAACACCTACATTTTATATGCCGATATTTTAAACAACTTCGTAAGAGCAATTTTTGAGAGAATAAAAGATAACTTGTATTTACCCATATAACGGATTTTTTTGGGGGTGGGGGGTGGGATGAATTCCTCGCATCCTTAAAATGTTTCCGAATTGGGCATTTACACCATTTAGTTCAGCGCATGCGCACATACATCCTCGCGTACCCTTATCTAAAATAATTTCTATTTTGAACTCAAGTGGGCCTCAAAATCTGCATTTCCAGTGATACCTGGTATTCGATTACGAGTTTGGATCGAACGCAAATACTTCCCCTATCTTGGATAAGTGGTAGATATTCCGTTCATACGCCAGTGTACATACTACGCCATATGTAGACCAATCATGTGCAAGAAAGTGTCAGATATTAACTAATGACTCTAAATCCATAACTGAGGACTATACCCTACTATAGCTGGACAATTATCCCATGTTCCGTTACGATCAGGTATCTAGCGAACATGCATGCAGTGGAAACAAGCGCTGAATTCAAAAGACAAAATGGTACCTGAAATATTTACCGAAGTAGGTACCCAAGCTACCAAACAGGAAATCAAGTGAAAGGTTATGAACTGGAAAAGCAAACTCCAACATAGCAGATTGCAATTATTTTAACAGACTGAAATATTTTAACCTCAGAAAGGTAAACGTAGATTATAAGAATTTATTACAATATGCAGCGCCAAGTTTATGTTCCGTAATTAGACGTTAGCTAACATGCATATTAATCACAGCTGCAGTGACAGAATTTTGAGGTTATCACTTATTCTAAGAATTTTAAATATGCTCTTATTTTATGGGTTTTATTAGTTTATTTTAATTGTGGAATAGTCCTAGCAAATTTAACTCGTGGTTTTCATATTTATCGATACTTTGAAAATCCTCGTGGCATTACATGTGATAATAAAATTCTGCAACTATATTTTTACTTTCTCTACTACGTATAGTAAGTAGGGGAAATATTGCATTCCAACCAAAAATTCAATGTCGAGATTTCAAAGGAAATGCATGTTTTGAGGTGCCCTGAAACCAAATAAAGCATTTTTGTAAACATATCCGTATGTGAGTCTGTTGGTCTGTCTGTCTGTGAACAGCAAAACTCAAAAACGAAAAGTCGGATAAACACCAAACTTGATATTTAGGTTCAGTATCTTTCAAAGATGCGAAACGAAGATTTTCAAGAAAATCTCCCCACCCCAGACTATCCTTTGCATGGAACATTTTTCGAAAATTTTGATTTTTTCAAACATGACTCTAACGATTTTGATTAAAATATCATATGTTTAAAATACTTTCGTGGCAAACGAAATGTATATGATTAATTTTCTGAGAATGTTCCCAAAAGTCCTCTTCATTCTGAATGAATTTTGCATAGCTGGTAAACCGTAAGAGATAGGTAAACAAAATTTTACTACACAAAAAGAATGTAGATCTCGTTAAAACACACAATTTATGTCATATACATTTTTTTTGTCCAGTGAACCATTTTCGAGATATTCTTTGTTATTTGTTTGAATTTTCCAATACTTGTACTTTTTCTCAAATGGGAATTCGTTATTCGTTTTTTCATGTCCTGGACATGCAAAGAGAATGGAATGCGCCACATAGCAACCAGCTCTTAAAAGATTTGACTATCGCTTAAAGCCTACCATATTCCCCTTGCACCTACAAGAAAATTAGCAATAAGATTCTGCATCAAGAATAAGTTTCTGCTAATTTTTATATCGATTAACATGTGGTAGATGGAGAATAGGCGTTTGTAAAAATAGTTTATACAAGAGTAGAGAAAGTCATGTGAGTGTAACACATCAGATTTTTTCTCTTAATTTTTAATTTTCGATACCTAAGTAACTGATATAGAGTGTATAATGGCCTACTTTAAAACGAAAAAGGGCGTTCTTGAAAATTTTGTTTATATGTATCCGTGTGTGTTACCTATTCACTCATGAAAGGTTTGACAAATTACTACTAAACTTACTGTGTAAGAAACATTAATGCCAATGAGATATATGCGCCAATTATATGGCATCCTAAAGTAAGTACTCAAAGGGGAGTATCAAGCCAAAAGCTTAAATACATCATCATTAAGTTTCGCCAAAATATGACATAACAAAGGCTTATAAACATGTTTCTAACCAAGTTTGTTATTTAAAATTTTGATATGATGAATATTTAAGAAGTTATGTCAATTTTTCTTAATGTTGGAACACAGAAAACAATTCTTGAATAAATTCTGTTGCTCTCTGGTTACTAGGGAAATGATGCTGTTTCGAACTATTGAAGAAATACATTTAAGGAACCTATGGTTGAAATTTGGTCAAAATTTTCAAAGAACTAAAAAATGAGTTTTCATGTCCAAAAAAACCTTTGAACCTTTAGCTTCAATTACATACTATGGCTGCTGCTCTCAGAGCCCTTTAAAACTCCAACATGTGACCATTTAAATCCGAAGAGCATATGGCCCAATGACCTGTATTTATCCAAGGCTCTTTACTCTACTTTAATTTTTCTTACACTTTTGCGCATTAAAAATGTTCCATTCGACGTAGTTTGTGACCAATCTTTTTTAGTTTTCAGCAGAATCTTGTAGAAAATTAACTTAAAAAAACTGGCATATGCTTTTAGCTACACTTTTAAATTGCACAAGATAGCACATAATTAATTTGACCACTGAGGATAAATTGTTACAAAAGTTATATTTAAAAAATTTAGTTTTTTTTCTGAAAGAATCAAAAAAAAAGAGGAAATTTTTTATGTATTAGTGTTTAAACAATGTGGTAGTCTTTTTTCTTCTTCAAAATTACGATTTCTGCATCACGTGCAACACTTGATTATTTGGTATAATAAAAGTAAAATAAAATGTTTTCCCAAAAACTATTAAAAATAGCTGCATGACATTTAAACCACAGCAATAATTGTGGTAGGGGACATTAGATTTGAATAAACTGGCAAAACGCGAATTGAAATCTAATGCCACTCTTCAGCAGTGAATCACGAGCAACTGGCAACTGTGCATAAGGAATCGGCCATCTCAGATGGCTACCGTGGTGATGGCTAACAAAATGGTGGTAGTAGCTGGCTATGAAAAGATTTTGTTGATTTTCTTTCAAGAGCGACCAGCAGAACATTTTCCCAACTCAAAATTTCTTGAAGCGCTTATGCTTACAGGGAAAACATGGGCAACTACGAGAAATTTGCAGTTCGTTCACTTAGTATCAAAGATGCTTATGTGATTTTTAATAAAAACCTGAAAGATGGTTACCGTTTATGAGTAACGAACCTCCAGAGTAACCAACATGAACTAAACTTTACAAAGACTGTAAAGCTTCACTCTCTGGCAACTGAATACAATAACTTTGTACACGTGTTAAGCTGTAGCAAAGCAGAAAAACAATATGTGAGACATATTTTCCTTGCAAACTAGTTAAGTCTGCTTTGGCATAATGTAAGAAACAAGAATAAGCTGCAGTATGTTTACGATATATTTACTTCTTCGAGTAAATTTCGATACAGTATAGTTTCTTAATATTATCTCGAGAACAAATTTAATGCTTTAATTACTGCTTATTATCAAATTCTTTTTAGTGGCCATTTAAGCCTAAACAAAATACTTTTGTAATACATTTTTAGCGCGAAGATCAGCCATTTACATGTAGAGTTTATTTACATTTTATATACATTAAACCGTAAATAAAGTACTTTTAAATGCAAAACAAAAGAAGAGAAAGGCTGCCTCTCACGCTGCGGGCCCAGAGAAGGAAGGGAGAGAGGGGAAGGGGAGAGAGAGTGTGAGAGGGAGAGAGAGAGAGGATTTAGAAAAAAATGCGAGCGTAGCTTCAATGGCTTCTGCAATCGATTAATGCGTTGTTAATTTAACCAAGTAATAAAGTAGTATGCTGAAACAAATTAAGAAAATGTTGTGATAGTCCTAAAAACCTCAAAATGCTGCATCTACAGTTTTGAGAAATCCCCATGTGACAACTACAAAATGAATATTGTTAGAATAATTAGTATGTACGTGCTCCTCTTAGGAAAACTATTTAGATGTCCTTTATGAATGACAGGACAGACATTCTCTGAGAGTAGACAGTTTCACACAAGTAGGTTACCATAACATTAAAACCGAATGTGTTTCTTTTCAGATTTTTGTAAAACGTCGTCGAGAGGCACGCTATGCTCAGGAATGAGGCCAACGCACCGTCACGTTCAATGACGCAGCGAAATGTACTTCCAAGATCAGCGTTTATTGTTTGTGTTAACTTCGTTACCACGTTGCGTGACTCTACAAGGATACTTGATGCAACACCCTTCAAAAGCAATAACACGACTTTCCTGTAAAGCCCGGTGTTCCAAATCCGAAACCAGAATGAGAAAAAAGCTGCAACATTTCGTTTTCAAATGTGAACATTCACAATCAACGAGAAGTTTTCCAATCTGCCGTTTCTGTTCACAATACACCGTATTCTTATTGCGCACAGCCATCTTAATTTTAGAAGTTCCTCAAAATGGCCGTGATCTGTAAAATCCGCTAGAGCTCTCTCTAGTCTCAAGCTTGTAGAAAAACAAAACTGGAGCTCTCAGTAAATACATTGAAATTCAGCCAACAGAATTCAGCAATTCTGTTGGCTGAATTGCAAGCATATAAAAAATATCATTGGTAGTATAACTATCAAAAGCGATCATCTCAATTGGCAAAAACGATTTTCTACATTGTTATCGATGGACAAGCGTAGAGGTCTGTTGTTTTCTGATTTCGTTTTTTAAGTTCCCGTTCCTACTTTATTGTGGATTAGTCTTTACGAATCGAAATATTCAAAATTAACAAACTGAAGTTAGGATGTCTACTTCTCGTTTCCGTTCTCGATTAATTGTAATTGGAAAATTCATCTTCTTTTCCCTGTTTCTATGATTCTTCATCAGGCTTGGCCGTTAATTTCGTAGGATAAATTAAATGTTGCATTTCTTCCGTCGAACTGTTTTAAAAACCAAATATTACTAATTTATACGCGGGTAAATGGTTCTCAGATAGGAACTAAGAGTTTGAAAAAAAATTACATATATATTTTTTAATTTAGGCTTAGAAAAACAGTCAAAATAATTAATATTATGAGAAGGGACTGTTCTCCGCAGAGCAATTGTGTGTACAGTTGCCTCAAAGCGATCAGAAGAAAAAGTAATTTTGACTTAGGAGAGTCAGAAAGCTATCTAGGCGTATACACTGGAGACAATCCTTTGAACTTTTTGGCAGTGAGTGTACTTAAGGAGGGTTGCTAATAACAATATAGAATATTGACATCAATTTTTCAAGCAAAAAAAGCAATATGAAAATTTTAGGTATCTATGAAAGTCAAATCAGTCTTACCTATTAGCATCTGTACCTTACATATTCTTATATTGTATTCTTTGTACGTGTGTAGATGTTTTCATTTAAGTTATACGGAACTATTTACATTGTATTTTTATATCAATAAATTATGTTTGTATTAAGCCTTTATTTTACACATCCCCAAATTCCTTTCTTTTAAAAAATAAACTTAGATAATATACATATTACACAGAAAACATAATTAATACTATATTTTTAGGCCTTATCTCAATGTGAAATGACAGAGAACGTAATTGAATGTTTTTTCAACTCACAAATACCACATACTTAGAAAACATTTCAGATCTAAGTAATTTGTTCCACCATACAACAGTGTCAAACAGAACTTATAAAGCGTCAGTGGGATAAGTAGTAGAGGGAGCGAGCATTCTGGGGTGCAAGTAAGCATTTCAAAGAAAGTACATTAGCATTAGCGTTTATTTTAGTTCCACCAGGAGCTGAGCGCCTTACCAGCAAAAGTGACAGATTAAGCCTTTGATATGATAGCGATGCAGTGGGGTGGACAAAGCGTGTACTGAGGATAAAGGAGATATTTCAATACATTTACTCAATAAAATATCTGATGTGTTACATTCATATGGCTTTCTTTACCCTCTATCACTTATTAATGGGTACACAAATTATTATTATGAAAGTTTATTTTCCAATCTACTTCATTTTAATTGAGATAACCTTTCCAGAAAAACACACACATTACACACTTTGTTATAAATATGAAGGGAATGGCCGCAGTAAAATGTTTAAGAACTGGACGTTGTACACTGACCTTAAAATTCTACTCTTTTCATGATATGGCGAGAAACAGCTGAAAATCGACAATTCGAGCTATTAATAATGGATATCACGAAAATGGCTGATACCACAAAAATTCATTTGGAATAAGTTGTGTATTTTAAAGAGATCTACAGTTTTATGTAGTACTTTTTCGTCTGTCGCTTAACGTTTACCAGTAATGTAAGATTATATATATCCTATTTTCTCTGTGTAGCTGAACAGTACCCAAAAGCGATGGAGAGATCACTCTGTGTAGCCGGAACGCATCTTAAGGTTTAAACCGTGTGGTTTATGATGGTGAAATAAATTTCCTTCCGAATGAAAAGGACTTCAGAAGCTATTCCCAGAAAATTCTAGATACACATTTTATTTGTTACGTAAATTATCTTTAATATATGACATTTTAATCAAAATCGTTAGAGCCGTTTTTCAGATAATAAAAAAATTCGAAAAATGTCCCATATAGAGGGTAATTTGTGGTTAATGGTTTTCTTGAAAATCTTCGTGCCGCATCTTTGGAAGGTACTGAACTTAAATACCAAGCTTGGTATTTATTTGAATTATGCTGTTCACACACACGATTTTTTTTGTCTAAAATTGTAAGAGAACAAATTGTATATACATTTTTGTTTATAGCACCACGTTGTGGAGCCAATGTTGATGTGGTATTAATGTTATGTTGACTTCTGCGTTGCCATCTTGTGTGACGTCACTCCTTGTTTGGTTCGTTTAACTCCATCTGGCGTAGCAATTTGCATCAATTAGTTTCCGAAAGAATTTAAGGTTATGTATATTGTCCTCCGGCTAGCTATCATCTTTTCTTGGTAGAACTTGTATCTCTTGCAGGGTGTGAAGCGGAAAGGAATCTTTTGTCTAGAAATGATATTGACGAAGAAATTGGTTTTATAAACTTTATTGCAGAACACGTTCACGAACACTTTCACATATTTATTTGGATACTCGCCATACTGAAACTGTTTGTAATAACTTCTTATCACTTTTAACTCGCATACTTCAACTTTGTGTATTTAACTGTATAATACTTTATAAGATTTCTCGTACTTCTGCTGCGCGTAACTTGACGAAATGAAGGACTGACTGACAATATGTAGTGTACTGAGAATTCCGTTGAACTGGGGGAACGCTCCCTTGAATCTACACTATTTATAGGCTTGCCTCAAGATACGCCTAAAGATTATAAATGAACTGCCATTGGCTAATAAAACGCGCCAACATTAGCGTCTATTTTACTATCCAATGAAAACCACTAATACATATTACTTTTCTAGAAGCTTTTACCGAAAAGGCGCGAAATATTACGTAACTTCCTGGTTCCCGGTAACGATAAACAACTCATCCCCTCGCTGCATTATTGCGTTATTGTTGACAGTTTCAGTAGAGCCGTATATTATTATTTACCAATAATAATTACAATTATTAAACCTCTGAAATCAATGTTACATAAAAATACATATTCATATTACTATCATTATTTACATTAAAGTAATTTGTGATACAAATTACCGTCTCATATGCCCCACTAGAAACATAATTATAAATATTTATAACTTGTTTAGAAATTTTAAAATTGTGTTTTTAGTCTCCTAAATCTTGGAACACACGTTATCACTTTCACTTTACACTTCACACGCATTTAACACACGACATATGTTTTCTTTATTATCTCGCCACTACTTACTGGCTTTGGTTTAATTAACTTAGATATTAATCTGACATCACAAAATTTTTTTTTTATAGCAAATACTTTACCCTAAATTATTTAACTAGTGTTACAAAAAATGGTTTACTTTCTTATGTTGTTACCAAAAATTTATCAATTCAAGAATTTTTTTGTAATTACTATACATATTTACCAAAATATTCACCCTTTACATATATTTACATCTCTTAAATCTAGGCACTGTTTTACATTTTCTGTTTGCTACATAAATATTTGTTGTTAAATTATTTTTACCAATTTTTGTTATTTTGTACTTTACAAATATATTTACATCTCTTAAATCTTGACAATGTTTCACCTTTTCTGTTTGCTACATAAGTATTTTTTTTATTTATTTTTACCAATTTTTGTTATTCTGAATTTTATTTTAACAATACTCTTTGAATTGTATTTACGTACTTTTAATTTAATATCATATTAAGTTTCAATCTTTGCATTCTTAATTTTTAAATCTTGGAATTGTATTTACGTACTTTTAATTTAATATCATCTTAAGTTTCAATCTTTGCATTCTTAATTTTCAAATGTTGTTACAGTTACTAAAAATTTATTTATTTATTTATTTATTTTTTTAAACATTTCTCCTTTTTTTTTATAATTTATTTCTCTTTTCAAATGATATATATATATATATATATATATATATAAATAGTTAACCCTCTTACGTTCCAATACATTTCTCTGCAATTCATCTTTAACTATCCAGCATTTACTTTACATCACATTGCTATTTACCCTCCTGGATCAAATTGTGTGTGGCTAAACATTACTCGTAACCGTAACCTAACCTTCAAATTTGTGTTCATGAATAATCTTTTAAAGGATTTATATGAAATTTCACCCCCTGATACCATTTGTAACCAATCTAAGGTTTTCTGGTCCAAACATCTTTTGACAACTATCATTTTCAATGCTTCAGGTATCTTTTTAATTTGAAAATACTCTGATAATTCTGCTATGAACTGTACTGGACTGGAGTTTTCATGAAATTTTGGAAGTGGAAAATCACTTAAGATATGATTGTAATTTTGCAAATTCCCTATTCCCATATTTAAATTCTCTAGTGTTACTTGTGCACTCTGAGTTTCAGCATTAGCTATAGATGAAGCTGCCGCATCACTCACATTATTTGTCATACCTGAGGAACTACCTCTATCATTATTTTAAACCACAAAGAGATCTCAAATTATTTTTGATATGATATACCCCAATGACAGCTTACAATTTCGTAAGTATTTTAAATCCCGAGATTCATAGTTTAATCAACTATTAGGTCAATCAATGGTAATTAATTGTTCTTTCACACAAGCTGTGTTAGGAAAGTTTGATTGTACCTTTCTCGAATCCAAAAGAACAAAAAAAAAAACAAAACAAAAAACAGCATTTTGAGACGGTAATTTGTATCACAAATTACTTTAATGTAAATAATGATAGTAATATGAATATGTATTTTTATGTAACATTGATTTCAGAGGTTTAATAATTGTAATTATTATTGGTAAATAATAATATACGGCTCTACTGAAACTGTCAACAATAACGCAATAATGCAGCGAGGGGATGAGTTGTTTATCGTTACCGGGAACCAGGAAGTTACGTAATATTTCGCGCCTTTTCGGTAAAAGCTTCTAGAATTTTCCCTAAAAGTAATATGTATTAGTGGTTTTCATTGGATAGTAAAATAGACGCTAATGTTGGCGCGTTTTATTAGCCAATGGCAGTTCATTTATAATCTTTAGGCGTATCTTGAGGCAAGCCTATAAATAGTGTAGATTCAAGGGAGCGTTCCCCCAGTTCAACGGAATTCTCAGTACACTACATATTGTCAGTCAGTCCTTCATTTCGTCAAGTTACGCGCAGCAGAAGTAAGAGAAATCTTATAAAGTATTATACAGTTAAATACACAAAGTTGAAGTATGCGAGTTAAAAGTGATAAGAAGTTATTACAAACAGTTTCAGTATGGCGAGTATCCAAATAAATATGTGAAAGTGTTCGTGAACGTGTTCTGCAATAAAGATTATAAAACCAATTTCTTCGTCAATATCATTTCTAGACAAAAGATTCCTTTCCGCTTCACACCCTGCATGAGATACAAGTTCTACCAAGAAAAGATGATAGCTAGCCGGAGGACAATATACATAACCTTAAATTCTTTCAGAAACTAATTGATGCAAATTGCTACGCCAGATGGAGTTAAACGAACCAAACAAGGAGTGACGTCACACAAGATGGCAACGCAGAAGTCAACATAACATTAATACCACATCAACATTGGCTCCACAACGTGGTGCTATAAACAAAAATGTATATACAATTTGTTCTCTCACACGATTTACATGAAGCATTTGGAGAATAAGCGTTTGTAAAAACGTTTGTACAAGAGTAGAGAAAGTCATGTGACTGTAACACATCAGACTTTTTATCTAGTAACATTTTGTAGTAACATCTATGGTTTACCAGTTATGCTAAGTCATTCAGAAGTAAGACTTTTGTGGACATTCCCAGAAAATTCAAGATATACATTTCATTTGACATAAAAATATCTTTAACATATCATATTTTAATCAAAATCGTTAGAGCCATTCTTGAGAAAATCAAAGTTTTCGGCAAAATTCCCATGTAAAGGATAGTCTGCTGTGGGGGATTTTCTTGAAAATCTTCGTGTCGCATTCTTGGAGGATACTAAACTCAAATACCAATTTTGGTATTTATCCGACTTTTCGTTTTTGAGCTATGCTATTCACAGACAGATAGACACACAGACACACGGACATGTTTTCAAAAATGCTTTATTTGGACTCAGGTGCCTCAAAATATTTATTTCCGGTGAAATGTCGGCATAGAATGTTGGAGTGGAATGCAATACTATAGGTAAGTAGTATAGAAAGTTAAAATTCATTTTTGGATTGAGATGACCTTGAAACATATTCCCGGGAAATCTCGGTATCGAATTTTTGGATGGAATACAATATTTCCCCTACTTACTAAAGGTAAGTAGCAGAAAAAGTAAAAAGTATGTGTTACATTCACACAGCCTTTTCTAGCCACTATCGTTTATATTTGTACAGCTTCTACAAACTCCTCTTGCAATGTATACTTTTTTTATCTACCTTGTATTCATAAAAAGGTCATCATTTGAAATAAATTGTATGCTTTAAAAGGATCTACATTTTATTTTGTGGTACACTTTTGTCTCTTTCTTATGGTTTATCAGTTGAAAAAAAATAATCAAAATTCATTCAGAATGAAGAGGGCTTCACAGGATATTCGCAGAAAATTCTTGATATACATTTTATTTGTCACGAAAGTATCTTAAATATATAATATTTTAATCAAAATCGTTAGAGCCATTTTTGAGAAAATAAAAATTTTCCAAAAATTTTCCATGTAAACGGTAATCTGGGGTGGGGGATTTTCTTGAAAACCTTCGTGTCGCATCTCTGGAAGATACTGAACCTAAATACCAAGTTTGGTGTTTATCCGACTGTTCGTTTCTGAGTTATGCTGTTCACAGAGACACACACACAGACACACACGCGGACATGTTTCCAAAAATACTTTTTTTGTATTCAGGAGGCCTCAAAACATGTATTTCCGGTGAAATCTCGGTATCGAATTTTTGGGTGGAATGCAATACTTCGCCTACTTACTATACGTAGTAGAGAAAGTAAAAATATTTTTATGTTCAGAGGACCTCAAAACACATTTCCAGTGAAATCACGATCAGAGTTTTGATGTTGGCATCATAAATGGCCTATGAGTTCCTATTCATTCTCACTGAACTCTGTAACTGGTAAATCATAAAAAGTACATCCCCCATAAAAAAGAAAGAAAGAAAGAAAAGATAACTTAGAAAGAGAAAAATGCAGGACAGTTTATGTTTAATCTTTATTCATGCCAGCTGCTACCTTTTAAACGGTACACTTTAAGAAGTTAAGCGATTGTTCTTTTGCTCCTTACGAGCTAATGCAAAGGGTAAACTTTGCGTAATAACTATCATGAATAGCACTTTAATAATTTCGTACTTTTAAAAATAGTTAATTTGTTTATTATTGTTTCATTTGTATAGCCCTCTTTAATTGCTATGGACATGGTTTTGACTTAAAAAACAACTCGTTCACTGTTGATACTTTTAACGTTGGGTTGTAATCATTTCTAAATTCAAACACCCTACATGCACATTTTCAGGCTCTGCGGAGTGTAGGGGAAGATTAATTAAAGAAAACTTTCCTCACCCCAGCCTGGAATCGAACCTAGGGCATCTGGATGTTGCATAAGTCTAAACATGTATATTACTATTAATACCTACTATCTCTGGTAAATATTTTAAGCGCTTAGCACGAAATAGACATAAAGCAACTTTTAATATAAATAATTTGAGAATAGGACTGGGACTAGGAGTAGGACTAACTGCGGAGGGGAACTTAGCACCTCAACCTACATGAAGCCCCTGACAGGGTGTCCCCGGAAGGGAGGGGTGAGTTGAGAGGAGACCGAGGGCGGCCGGACGAGGAGACATGGCAGAGCAGAGGGCAGGGTCCCTACCTTTTACAGATTGAATCTGGTGTAATCGGCTCCCCTGCCCCCTGCAGGCCTGAATATCCCACTGGGGGGCCCGGGACTCGGAGACCGTCCCCATTCCGGGGAACGAATTTTTATACAGAGCATCCGTTTCCTGCAATGCAATGCCGAGGCTCTCGCCGACACTGACAACCCTGAAACAGGCCAAGCAGATGAAAGGTGAAGTGAAATGAGAATGGAGGTGAAATGGAGGGACAGAAAATCCGGGGGATATAATGAACCTTCCCAGCATTCGCCTAGCAAGCAACCCGGGGAAACCCCCAGAAAAAAACCCATGGGTCAGGAAGATCGGCCATGGGAATCGAACCCACGACCTCCCAAATGTGGGCCACAGAGAGAATAAGTATAAAAATAAATTTCAGATATTTTTGGGCGTATAAAATACGTTCTTAAGTCTAACGTCCTTTAACCTGAGATTTCATATCGGACGATGGATTAAATGGGTGAAATGATGCTCAAATGAGCCCAGGATCCACAGAGCTTAAAGTTACCCGACATTCGACTTCTCAGGATAAGAGAATATCCCGGAAAAAATCTCATAGGGGTAACGCACTCTAACCGAGATTCGAACTGGGGACCTTTTGAATATGAGGTCGACACGCTACCACCACATCACAGAGATGGGCAAGTTCTCTACTTTATTAGTTGAAAAAAGGAGCTTAGAAAACCAATCCTATCTCGTATTTCCCAAACAAGGACTAACCCCACATGGTACTTCGAAATTGACAGGTTGTTGAGGAAGTGTGTGTTGCATGTTAGAGATCCGTGTTTTGAGATCCCTAAAATGAAACGATATCTCTTACCCGTTCCTTTCCTCATTCCTCCAGTGTTTATTCACTGCATTAACAAGAACGAGCCACGTGACAGGTTTGCTTAAACGGTGTATACGTTTCGCCATGTATAACAGGAAATGATATTGATGTGCTGTCTCATCACAGACGTAACATACTTGTACAATGAGGAATGTCTGTAAGCTTCTAGCGATATCCTTTTTAGACGGAAAGGTGTAATGTCAGGATAATACACAAGGGGTTAGGATTACCCAATGTTTCTTTCAGGGGATATCTGAGGAGATAATACCTCCAGACTGAGTCAATTACTCTCCCGGATTTGTGTTTAATTTTTCAGCAGTAAAAATGTAAATTTCCTTTAAACACAACTAATTTAGCAATCTTTCACTATGATGTATTTCTCTCCAGCATACCCACACCTTTTCTGCCAATATTTTATAGATGCGTCAGCAAACTTCTCGTCTACCAGTTGTATTGCGTCATCGCTTCTTAGGTAACATTTCTTTCTGTAATCTATTTCTTCAAAGTTGCCCATATTAATTCAGTTGATTTTAGCTCAAGTAGGTAGGTTGTTTAAGGCGGTAGCCTTAAAATAAAACGATTACCTAGTACTAGGACTAACTGCGGAGAACTTAGCATCTCGACCTACAATATCTTTTGTCCTAAGCTCCTGACGGGGTGTCCCGGGAGGGAGGGGTGAGTGAGAGGGGACAGAGGGCGGCCGGACCAGGAGGTCCGACAGGTCAGAGGACAGGGTCCTTCGCCCGATGGCAGCTGGTACAACCGGCTCTCCCCTTGCAGGCTTACACATCCCACACGATAGGGGGCCGGGACTCGGAGACCGCCCCATTCCTGGGGAGGAAATGTTACATAGAGTATCCTTTTTCCCTGCCATGCAACGCCGAGACTCCCGCCGACACTTACAACCCTGAAACAGCAAGTAGATGAAAAACGAAATGAGAATGGAGGTGAAATGGAGGGGCAGGAAATTCGGGGATGTAATGAACCTTCGCAGCATTCGCCTAGCGACCTGGGGAAACTCCCGAAAAAAACCCATGGATCACGAAGATAGGCAGCAGGAATCGAGCCCACGATCTCCCGAATGCGGGCCACAGACATTGCAGTCTGAGCCATCCCGCTAATTTCTTTTCAACACAACAACTATTCAGCAATCTTTCACTGATGCATTTCTCTTCCACAGACCCACACCTTTTCTGCTAATTTTTTACCCGTATGTCAGCAAACTTCTCTTCTACCAGTTGTGTTGCGTCATCACAATATCAGGTAACATTTCTTTCTGTAATCCAGTTCCTCAAAGTAGTCCATATTAATTCAGTTACTCACGAAGGTAAGGCGGTAGGCTTAAAAGAAAACGATTATCTAAGTATCTGAAGAATGTATCCCACCTTGTAAGTGGGTTTTTGCTTTCAGGGGAATTGTCAGATAAATACCGGGTATAAGAAGGGAGAAGGAAATTAAGCACTCTGCTCTTACTGCACTTATTCCGCTTATCCATGGGAAACCGAGCGGGATGGCTCAGGCGGCGTCTGTAGCCCGCATTCGGGAGGTCTCGGGCTCGATTCCCGGTGACCGCTCACTCTGACCATGAGGTTTTTCGTGGTTCCCCCTGGTCGCCTAAGCGAATGCCGGGGTGGTGTATTCTACCACGATTTCTCTTTTTCCCCCATTTCCTCTCATTTCATCTCTCCCTTTCACGTTTCAAGTGTGTCTTCGGGTCATGCGGTGCCGACGGTGTCGGGCAGATGGCTTAGTTACTTGCGCATTGTAAAGATTTCTCCCCGCGAACGCCCGGGTGTGCTGTCCCGTCTGTTAGGGTCGTTTCGTCGCCCTCTCTCGGGATTCTTCGCCTCTACTGGTGCGCGGGTGCTCAAAGTTGAAATATTAGGGACTTCTGCGAGTCTCTGTGGGCCTGCTGCCTACGGACTGCAATATCCTACAGCTTCTTCACCTATCCCTGTGTCGTCCTCCGTGGACTAGTGGTACCGTGCTAGCCTCTAGTTCCCAAGGTTGCGGATTCAAACCCGGCGGAAGGTGATGGATTTTTCTGGACGTAAAAATCCTTAACATGTCTTCCTTCGGACTAGTCCACGGACGACGACAGTTCACTGTGATATTTATGTGTTTGATAATGAAGTTGGAGATACGTTTGCTGGTATTCCAGGAAGACTTGATTTTATATTAGAAACATGCTTATACTTTCAAGGAGGCCCCCGCGTATCCGCGGTCTTTGGAGCGTTTGACTTCGGCACTCTCTGGCGCAAAGGGTCGCGGGTCCAAATCTCGTCGTGGCCGTGAGTTTCTATACTGGGTATAAGCGACAGCACAAAACAAAAAGAAACGTTGAACCTGTATTCGATTAACTTATTCACGAATTTCGAACGATTATACAGGCTGGTCCACATAAAGTGTTCCAGATCTTATAGGAGCAAGGGGCCTTCCAAATTGTGATATGGAAAATATTTCCATGGGGCCTCTTATGGGGCGCGCGGGGCCGAACCTCAGAATTTTAAATGAAAGCATGGTAATTTTTTTTATATTCTGGTACCCCTCAGCCACTTTTATTTAAACATTTTTTCAAAAATGAATTGTTGAGCTCTTAAAGCGTGTTTTCACTGAGGTATGCAACCGTAGCAAATAGTACTAAACGAATAAGTAAGGCAATAAATACCGGGTGATTATTTTAAATTGCTTTATTAAATGCTCAAAAGTAGCCTCCATTAACATCTAAACACTTGGCAATTCCTTTGGAAATGTTTTCTCTAACTATTAACAACATACAGGAGCTAATAGTGTGACAAGCTTCACGTATTCGAAATTTAATATTCTCTTTGGTTGTAGGTGCTTTAAACGTTACTTTCTGTTTTATTTATCCCCATAAAAAGTAGTCCAAGGGCATTATGTCGGGTGAACGAGGAGGCCAGGTGATAGGTCCAAGCACGTCCAATCCATCCATCACCAAACTTCTCGTTTAGCAGTTGATATGTGCATATTGCAAAATGTGGTGGTGCACCATCCTGCTGATACCACATTTCTCTTCTCACAATGAAGGACACATTTTCCAACACGAGAGGTAATTCATGGTTGAGAAAATGTCAATGTGATTCATCAGTAATGTGCCTTCAAAGAAGTAAGAGCCGATGACGAGGTTATAAAAAATTCCACACCAAACATTTAGCGACCAACGCTCGTAGTGGGTATACACAGAGGCGTAGCCAGGGTAGGTTTGGGTAATTGTAACTCCCTTGCTAAAACAAATGTAAAAGTTAATAGCAAAAATAGTTCCGTTAAAATAATAACACCTTTCTAGATTGGCGGAAACGAGATACTTCCTAATCGTATAAGTAGTAGCGCTATATTTAAATGGCGCATGTCTTGGACAATATAACCAAAGGATCAGCTACAGAAATTGTGCTTTAGATGGCGCTGGTACAACCGTGTTAAGATATCAGGGACATGTTTTCGTTCCGGTGCTACATTTGAGTGGCTTTCAAATTAGTGCCATATCTTCCACTTTAGAAACATTACTAGATACACTATTTTGTAGTGAAATAAAATGGCCTCCAACGGTAATATAAAATACTTCACAGTGATAACTAATTCTCATGTCACAACACATTTGTCGCTTAGAATACCAAAAATCCTATCTTAATTTCAATTGCTGCGTCTTAATCTGTGAATATAAAATTTTTACGTAAATAGCTCAACTCATAATTAATTTATATTTGTCTTTTGAATTGATACAAAGTGTTTAAAAATGGATCCCTATACATAAGCTCTCTTAATAATTTTCTAATTACGCTACTGTGTAGGTACACAAACTATTCCTACTAAAGCTTATTTTTCTATTTACTTTATTTTAATCCAAATAAACATTTACAGAAATAGCTACATTATACATTTCGTTATAGATACAAAGAGAACAGCGATAGTCAAATGTTTAAGAACTAGACGCCATACGCTGCCTTAAAATTTCATATTGTTTCCATGCAATCGAGAGAAACAACTGAATGTTGAAACGACTTTGACCAAGTAATGAACAATTCGAACCTGGCTGGCCCCGTAGCTCAGTCGGTAGAGTACCTGCCTGTTGTGCTAGGGGTCCCGGGTTCGATTCCCGGCTGGGGGGATTTTTCTCTAGTCAAGAATATTCCTTATCCTCCCCAGACTCTGGAAGTATGAATGGGAGCGTGTATGGTCTAGTGATTACAAACCAAAGTGCAAGAAACCCAACGACAAGAGTTACATGAGTTAACACCATTGCCAATAGGCAATGAGTTCCAGAGGAAAGGCCGCCAATAAGACCAATGCAGTTAAAGGCGGGGTATAAATGGAACTAAAAAAAAATCGAACCATTAATAACGGATATCTCTGAAATGGTTGATGCCACAAAATAGTGATTTAAATAAATTGTGTGTTTTAAAGGGATCTACATTTCTTGAGTATGTTTTCGTCTATTCCTTAACGTTTACTAATTATACCTACAAGATTACACGAAATCCCTTCCGAATGAAGACTTCAAAGGTTATTCCCAGAAAATTCAGGATATACATTTTAGTTGCCATGTAAATATCATAAATATAGGGCATTTTAATGAAAATCGTTAGAGCAATTTTTTATAAAATAAAAAAATTCGAAAAGTGTTCCATGTAAAGGATAGTTAGGGGTGGAGGAATTTCTTGATAATCTTCGTGTCGCAACTTTGGAAGATACTGGAGCTAAATACCAAGTTTGGTGTTTATCCAACTTTTCGATTTTGAGTTATGCTGCTCACAGACACACTCACTGATTTTTTTCTAATTTTTTTATACAGAGAGCCTCAAAACATGTATTTCCGGTGAAATTTCGGTATCAAATTTATGGGTGGAATGCAATACGTTTTCTACCTACTATGCACGTGTTAGAGAAAGTAAAAATGAAATATGTCAAATGTAAATATAGGCCTGCTATAACTGATGAGCATTTAAAGTCGGTTTGATGATAGCACAAAATTAGAACCACAAATATCTGCAATTATAGCACAGAAAAGTCAGATTCAGAATATGAAATAGTTACTAACGTAAAAATACTTCATGTAACAGGAGTTTTAATATATATACAGGGTGGACCATTTAAGTTGATACTGAACAATATCTCCAACACTATGCGTTGTAGAAAGAAATGTCTTTAATAAAAGTTGCTTGACATCATGGGGGAAAGTAAATGCCATTAGTCGTGTTTTGTGTGGAGGACGTTATGATGGCCATTTTAAGGTAAATGTAGTTTTTTTAAATGGGAACCTACAATTAGAGCCAATTTAAATTGACCTAAAATGACCGTCACAGCGTCCTCCAAACAAAACACAACTATTCACTTTCCCCCATGATATCAAGAAACTTTTATTCTGGACATTTCTTTCTACAACGCTTAGTTTCAGAGATATTGTACAGTCTCAACTTAAATGGTCCACTCTGTATAGCTTATGAGTTACATAGTGATGAGACTATGAGTGAAAGACTGATCATTTGTTAACCAATTACATCAGCTATTAATATGTAAGCGTAGATTTTAGTTCAATAAAGCACCGTGTTTAAAAATTAATCTGACCTGTGCGCCTCGTGCCTGCGCGTTTATTGTTCTTATCTTAAACTTAGGTGGCTTCGTCCACGATTCATTCTCTAACGGTTAATGTGGCTTCCATTATGAAAAGTTTGGCAACCCCTGCATAGACCAATAACTCCGAGAAACATAGTACGACCCTCACTTCTGTACTGCTTTATCATGTTGAATTACGCAATCGTTTGGCTCTGATATCACAGCGCTCCAAAGTTTTAAGCAAAGATACATTTTACTGTAACAGGCGTGTGAATATGGACTGCAAAAAGTCGGATGAACGCCACATTCTATATTTAACAAGGTACTCCATCTCTCAGGGATGTAATGCCAAGATTTTCACGATAATCTCCCCACACCAAAAACCCTTTGCACGAAGATGTTTCTTTTAATATTTTAAAAATTCTTCTAACGATTTTGACCAAAATACGAGAGCGATACTGAACATTTTAGAATGTCATATTTCTAAAAATAAATTAAGTTGGTTTATATTTCACAGCTACTTTCTAATTTTTTGCGAGTTGATTGCCGTGTAGTTTCTTAGATTTGCTTTAATAGTTTTTAATTATCATCACTTAAACATTTTGTGTTCACCCAAAAATGAATTTGACCAGAGAATATTTTCGGGCTATGATGTGAAGATGAGCATTTGGCGAAGAAACCGCATCTAAAGCAACAATTTATAATTGGTACAGCGAATTCAAAAGAGTTCGTTCTTTTCTTCTTCTTCTTTCTTAGTGATGAATTTCGTGAAGGACGCCCAAGAATTGCTGTTACTGACGAAAATATTGCCGCTGTTCGAGAAATGCTTGAAGGAGATCGACGGACATCTTACGAATTTATTCGGGCGACATTGGGCATTAGTATGAGTCAAATCCAAAACCATTTTACATCAAGAGTTAGACGTGAGAAAACTTTGTTGTCGATGGATTCCACATAAACGGACTCCCGATCAAAAACAAAACGCACTGATTGATGCAGAAAAAACTCTGGAACAATTCCAAGGCGACACTTCAAATTCAATTTGGGATATCGTTACTGGTGGTGAATCTTGGATTTGTTATTATGATCCTGAAAAGAAAAGTCAATTAGCTCAATGTGTCTTTCGAACAGAACCTAAGCCTACAAAAGTCCGACAAATTTGCAGTGCTGGTAAGAAGACGGTTGTTAGTTTTTTTTTCTAAAACGGGCCATATTGCTACAATAGCATTAGAAAATAGACGTACCGTTACTACCAGCTGGTACTCATGTCTGTTTACCGCAACTTTTGGAAAAAGTCCGTGAAAGACGCCCAAAAGGAAAAATAATGTTACATCAAGATAACGCATCGTCGCATACAGCAAAACTAACAACTGAGAATCTGGATGCCCTAAAAGTGAGCACCATGGAATCTCCACCATACAGCCCTGACCTAGCATCTTGTGATTTCTTTTTATTTCCAAAAATTAAAGATAAAATGCGTGGAATAATTTTTTTCGGCATTAAATGAAGCAGCGGAGCAATATAAAAACCTGGTTTCTGAAGTGTCTCAGGAAGAGAGGCATCATTGCTTTATGGACTGGTTTCATTAAATGCAAAAATGTATTGATGTTAAAGGGAGACATTTTGAAACACAGTAGAATAATTTAAAGTTTTTAAAACTAATCTTTGCTTGATCTCGGTATATAATTTATGGTGGAATGTAATACCTTCTCTACCTACTATTTAGGTATACTTACGTGGTTGAGAAAGTAACACGCTTTGTATGAAAAATCTGTGGAACAGCTGGGAAAATAAATTATAAATGACAGAGAAAGTATGTGACTGCTGCAATTTAGACTTTATTAATGTGCCATCATCCACCAAATTAACAACACCAGTTGGTTATTTGTTTACGAAAGTTTTTAATAGGTAACGCGAAGTTAAATTTCAATGATAGAACTCGAGCTTAAACAAGGGACTTGGTATTTGCATTTATTTGCTGAAATGCTCGGATCGAGAGTAATGACACCGCTCTTCCAAGAAGCATTGCTTTCGCGTATGTCTGCAGTTTTCCTCATGCAATGCTTACCGAGTTCATGTGTGTGTTCTGACATTAGCATGCCACACATTATTTGTAAACCTCCTACATTTAGCTGCCAGAGGTTTTAACTGAAGTGAAACAGATAATGCATGATGCAGCTTCACTATTTTAACAATTAAACACTGAACATATTGTATTTGGGTAGTTATTGTTCTTTCCATAGGTTTACTTTGGGATTCGGAATTTCTGGATGAGAAAGAGGTAGAAGCGGGAGCATTTTGAACATTAGGTATTAGATTTTTCGGTTGTGGGGGATTCTTTAAGGGAACTAGAGCGTGGAGTTTTTCCCCTGTCTTAGTAATGCTAACTTTAGGCACACTTTTCCCTTAAACCAGAAGTGCCACATGTTTCAGATATTGAATGGATCCTGTGTATCTATTTTGAATAAAGTGTACTACAATATCTGGGATTTGGCTCCAAATAATTGAGTTTTAGGCTGTTAAGGTTTGAAAAAATGCACTATTTTGGAGGGGAATTAAATGTTTCAACATTAAAATGAAATATCTCTTAAACGTATTCATTCTAGTGCAATTTATAGCATCAGTACTAATAATTATGTGGTTCAAATTTGGATGCATTGGGGTGAATGATTTCTGAGAAAACTGTACCTATGTTAACATTGCCAAGATACTAAAAAGCTTCATGTTCTGTTTCTCTTAAACATCTTAGTCTCAGTTACACGCTACAGATAAGGGTGCCGAGAATGGTGAAAGACAGTAACGTCGCCATTTGTTGCTTCGTATTCTCCAGTTTTGCAAAATAGGATTATTTAATTTTGGAAAAATTATTCTTCGAACCTTAATATTATGCTTTTTGGACCAAACAAGTAAGTATTTTAAAAGAGTGGTCTGGTGGTTAGAATACTAGCCTCCAAACCCAAAGGTCAGGTCCGATTCCCGGCTGGAGGTACGGATTTTTCCTTACTCCCAATCCTTCCTAGGGTGGAAGTATGCAGGAAAAGTATGAATGTGTGTATGAATTTAAAGACAATCCAATATAACACAACAGTAGGCTTCATTCACAATGAAATCAAGCGCTTACGTAATGCAGCATAAGCGCAGGAGTGAGGGAACATCATTCACAATGCAGCCGTAGGCGTAACGCAAGAAGTTTGCACGGGCTTCTAGATCCTTAAACTAATTGCGGAAATGTTCCGAGTGCACCGTAAGTTTCAAATTAATAACACTATCAACAATACCAAATAAGAAAGTTCACTCAATATTTTATAAATAAGTAGGTCACAAAAAAAATACATACATACAGACGTACATACATACATACAGACGTACATACATACATACAGACGTACATACATACATACATACATACATATAGACAGACAGACAGACACACACACGCACATACACACACACACACTGGAAGATCGTGACGCACCAGGTGCCGACCAATCATATCCCAGACATGTTTGATGGGCGAAATGTCAGGCGAACGTGGGGACCAGGGAAGCAATGGTACCCGTCGCTCTTCGAAGAAGGCTTGTACATTCCTCGCAATAGGTGGCCGGGCATTGTCCGTTGAAATGAGGCCTGTAGAGATGCCTGAAGCAGGAGGAGTACCCCAGACTCTATAACCGCCGTTAGGTACCGGTTGCTGTTCAAAGTGCCCTCAATTCGTAGGAGGCGAGATCGGGTGTTGTAACCAATGGCGCCCCAAAACATCACACCTGGTGGTTTGTCCGCTATGCCGCTCAACAATGCAGCCCTCCAGGTTGCGCTCACCACGGTACCGCCGGACACGCATGCAGCCATCACTGTAGGACACGTTGAAGCGAGACTCGTCCGTAAAGACTACATTTTGCCACTCAGCACCCCAGTGACGGTGTTCACGTGCCCATTGCAGTCGGAGGAGCTTGTGGTTTCTGGACAATGAAAACCGACGTAATGGCATGCATGCAACCAGTCCAACCTGCAGCAGACGGCGACGAACCGTTGATGCAGACAAGTTCACACCTGTTGCAGTGCTCCAACGTCGAGCCAACACTGTGGATGAAGCTGTAAGGTCCGTTATGGCCATGCGGACAAGATGATGGTCATCCCGTGCTGTGGTCATGTTCCGTGGTCCAGTACCCGCTCTTCGCTGCCTACGACCTTCATCTATCCACTGCTTCCACACACGCACCACTGTCGTAGCAGCATGCCCTGTAAGAGCCGAAATGTCACGGTATGACAAACCCGCTTCCCGGAGACCGATCATTCTGCCCCGTTCGAACTCGCTCACATGCTGATATGGCTCCCTTTGACGTCGACGAAGCATACTGGCACTCACTTTATTGTTTCCACCTTGTTTAACAGCCCTGCACTGACTACAGTGGGCGCAACACTGTCCTTGTCGGACCGATACGAGAGGGCTCTGTCCGGCCTACGTGTACCCCATCTCTCTGCAAACCTAATCACTTATTGCTTGCACACTCTTCTACACTTCCACCAAGTTTGGAGTTATTCGGGAAATTATTTCTTGGTGTTGCAATTTTCACAAACGGCAGTGTATATTCTTTGTATGCAGCCACTACGACTTTTAAAGCGTTTACAATTAATTTTTACTTTCTCTACCACGTACTTAGTATGTAGAGAAGGTATTGCATTCCACTCAAAAATTTGATACCGAGATTTCACCGGAAGTACATAATTTGATGTCCTCTAAATAAGAAAAAGCATTTTTTAGAAGAAGGTAGAAGGTGTCTTTGAACAGCGTAACTCAAAAATGAAAAGTCGGCTAAACACCAAACTTGGTATTTTAGTTCAGCATCTTCCAAGGACGCGACATGAAGATTTTCAAGAAAATTCTCCCACCCCAAGCTATTCTTTACATGGCAAATCTTTCGAAAATTTTGATTTTCTCAAAATGGCCTTAACCACTTTGATTAAAATACTACACGTTTAAGATGTTTACGTGACAAATAAATTTCCATCTTGAATTTTCTGGGAATAGCCCGTGAAGTCCTTTTCATTCTGAATGTCTTTTGTATAATTCATAAACTGTAAGAGATAGACAAAACCTTACTCCACAAAAAAGGTAGATCTCGCTAAAGCACACATTTTATGCCAAATAAAAGTTTTTGTGGCATCGACCATTTCCGAGATATTCTTTGATACTGGTTTGCATTTTCAAATATGTATACTCTTTTCAAGTGGTAAATCGTTATTCGTTTTTTCTCTTGCTCAGAGCAAAAAAATTCAAAGTCATCACATAGCGATGGATTTGATTATCGCTTAAGCCTGCCATATTCTCCTTGTACCTGCAACGAAATGTATAATAACATCGTTTCTGCAAATGTTATCTCGATTAACATGTAATGTATATAAAACAATACCTAAGCGTTTGTAAGAATTTGTAGAAGAGTGAATAGAGAAAGTCATGTGAATGCAACAATGCTTTCGATCCTATTTCACACATATTTGTTAATCAATAGAACTGCTATTCAGTTATTGTTATCATAGACAACTAACTAATTAAACTGTTATCTCCGCATAGACCTTCTCGGAATTTATAGAAATCCTTCGATGCTAGTGTTCATTTAAGCAGAAGATTTAAAAAAAAATTATTGCCACTGTAATTATCAAACGTGTTTTGTCATTTTGTGCAGCAATATTTTATAAACGCATAAAGGAAATGCAGAAACTTAATAAAAAAAACACCCCTTCATGTATTACATTCCATGACACTGTCTACCTAGAGCTTGTTTCATACATCTTCCAAAAACTATTCTTATAAAAGCTTACTTTCCTAACTACTTCATGTTAATCGAGATAAACATTTACATTACACATTTCGTTGATGCTGCAAGGGCATACAGGAGACTGAAGCGAATGTCAAATCTTTAAAAAGCGCGTCGCTGCTGCATGTTGGCTTTGAAATCCCACCATTTGCATGACCACGACAAACATAACCATGGCAAGCGAATATTCAACGCCCGTTCTTACTACATACGCACCAAAGGCGTTGGACACTGGTGATACATGAAATGAAATGATAATTGGGAAAGGAAATTTGTGAAAGAAACATTCCGAGTCAAATTATTGGGTACCTAGTATTTGCCAGGACTGAGAAAAATATGCAAAAACAACACTCAGTCAGGGAGGGCAGACTTGGGGGGAAGGGTTTGAACCGCGGATCTTCCGTTCACGAGATTCTGTCCTAATAATTTAGCTACCTGTGTCGGTAGATTCGGCACTTAAAAAAATTATCTGTGTTACATTCACATGACTTTCTCTACCCTCTCTCGTTTATTAGTAGGTATACAAATTGTTCTTACTAAGGCTTATTTTTTCTATGTATTTTTAATCCAAATAAACCTTGGCAGAAATAGCTACATTACACATTTCGTTATAAATACAAAGAGAACGGTGATTTGTCAAATGTTTAAAACCTGCACGCTATACGCTATACCTTAAAATCCCATACTGTTTCCATGCAATCACGAGAAACAGCTTAATGTTGACAGGACTTAAGAGAATGACCAAGTAATGAACAATTCGAACCATTAATAACTGATATCTCAGAAATGACTTATTTGAAATAAATTGTGTGTTTTAGAGATCTACATTTCTTGTGTAGTACGTTTTCGTCTATCGCTTAACGATTACCAGTTATACAAGACTATACAAAATTACTTTAGAATGAAGAGGGCTTCACAGGCTATTCCCAGAAAACTAAAGATATATCTTTAATATGTGGTATTTTAATCAAAATCGTTAGAGCCAATTTTTAGAAATTCAAAGTTTGCGAAAAATGTTTCACGTAAAGATTAGTTAGGGTGGGGGGTTTTCTTGAAAAATCTTCGTGACGCATCCTTGGAAGATAATGAACTTAAATACCAAGTTTGGTATTTATCCGACTTTTCATTTTTGAGTTATGCTGTTCACAGACACATACACGGGCATGTTTCCAAAAAAGCTTTATTTGGATTCAAGGGGCCTCAAAACATGTATTCCGTTGAAATCTCGGTATGGAGTTTTTTGGTGGAATGCAATACCTTCTCTATCTACTAGGTACGAGGTAGAGAAAGTAAAAATTACTAAGTAATTAAACATTCAAACCAATAACAGAATATCTCGGAATTGGTCAATTTTGACATAAATTGTTTGCTTCAATGAGATCTGCATTTTTTGTGTAGTACGTTTTTGTCTTATGATTTGTCAGTAATACAAAAGCATACAAAATTCATTCAGAATAAAGAGGACTTCACAGGCATTCGCAGCAAATTCAGGATATACATTTTGTTATACAAGCAACTTAAAACATGGTATTTTAATCAGTCATTAGAGCTATTTTGAGAAAATAAAGAATAACGAACATTTGAAGAGTAATTTTCGTTGTGGGGACTTTTTTTTAAAAATCTTCGTGTCATATCCTTGAAAGATGCTGAATTTAAGTACCATGTTTGGTATTTATCCGATATTTTGTTTTTGAATTATGTTGTTCTCTCTTTCTCTCTCTGTCTCTCATGGGTCTTATACTAATGATGCTTTTTTTATTCAGAGAACCTCAAAACGTATATTTCTGATGAAATCTCAATCGAATACCTGGATGGAATACAATACTTGCACTTACTAAAGGAAATGATAAAGAAAGTTTAAAAGACAAAGACACACAAACACATATGTATGCATACATACTTATATAAACACAGGCTAGACCTGTATACATGTTAATTTCAGTTAGGTATTCATTCAAAATCGAAAAGAACGTTTGGTTATAGTTTTACTTGGTACAATGACGTTAATGAAGGCAACAGAACTATGCGAGTTTTGTAAATCCATCTTTGTAAACCCAAGGAAAGCAGCTACTTTATTCATAAAACAGTTTCCTTGTGGCAACTATAGTAAACAATTTAGGATTATCAATAGATTGTAATGAAGAATTAACTTCGTAACAATCATTTGCGCATACGAAACGCTGCACTTTTGTTACATTAACTCAAGCAATGCGAGGCTCTTTTATGTCGTACTGAAAAGAACAAATAAGCATGGCCTTATAAGGAACTGCTTCATTAGAAGCCTTATATGAACAAGTATTTACAAAATCTCTGAATATCCATATTGGATTTTATTACGTTGAGAGCTTATGCGGGGGGAAAGAGAAAGACAGAAAAAAACGACAACAGGTTCTTGTAGGTATGTACCAGTGTGCAGCAACCCATTGGCTTTTGCTGATTCGTCAAGCTGCTGAGACACTATTTCTTGAGTGGAGTTGATATTGCTGAATGTGCCATCTACTATCCCTGATGTTTGTTTAAAAAGTGCCGTCGATTGAAAATCGATTTAGTGCTACTTATTGCCTGGCTGGACTGTGTTGCATTGGCAAGAATTATATTTTCGTATCTAAAGAGGCGTGAAAAGTGCGAACAAAATGCAGATACTCTGCAACATTCTTACAGCTTCAACTATAATCTTAACTTTAATGTGTTTTCGGTGTGACGGGCGTGTTCCATTCGTGTCGTCGAAGAATGTTGCCGAAAATGTTCCGAAAGACGTGTCACGCCTTTCAGAACAAAGTTTCAAAGAGGGCGAATATCCTGTTGATGTTCAACAGCCTGAACTAATTGCGATGCCGGTTGAGGATATGCCGCTGGATATTATGGAAGACATTGGAAGGGCTCTCAATCGTACAAAAAAGTTTGCTTTATCCTCCAAGTTGCCTCCGGGTTCGGTTTGCGTTCAGTTCAACCCAGTTCAACCTGAAGATTCACCATTCGTCGTCTGCGAGCCCATCGCTGCTCTCGAGTCCCCAGATCGTCTTGGTATGCCAACAAGATCACCGTATTTTCCTCCAAAGCAGCAGATGCAACCAAAGCCAGAGTCTCCTGTTGTAGTGCTACCAAGTGACGTCCTACACAAACTCACTGCTTCAAATCAAATGTCTTTACCTCTTTCCTACTACGAGGAACCCAGACCTTATTCCTTTAGCAATTCTCCAACAATTCCATCATATGTTAATCCTTATTTTACGGGAATGCTGCCAAGCTACTATAGTCCCCACGTGCCAACCGCAGGACATTATATACCAATACAAGAGGGCTTTAAGGAAGAAATAGAAGATTCTTCAGCATTGCAGGATACACCTGAAGGCCCTGCCAAGAAGAAAGTAACGCAACAGCCTCAAAGACCTCAACAGGGTAAGTATACGCCCAGTAAGACCTCTAGCACAAATGAACCTACATCTTTACGACAACGCTTCTCTGAAGGAATCAACGAGAATGCTACAAGTGATATTGGTGCAGTTTCTGTAGATTCTCGTAAAGTTCAACATGCGTATGCGACAAAAGTACCCTATCCATATAATATAAATCCTATACCCTTTGCCGTCTACAACGAGCTCTTTCACTCTCCTGAAGAAGATACATCAAACCAGTACCAAGGCGAAAATCTACTTCTATCTCCACCCAAGAGTCAGAAACATCATCCACATCATGGTTTGCTCCAACCTCCATATAGAATGACCTGCAAGCTGGATACCAATTCTGAAGGTGCAAATCTGGCCCAAGCTGATAAATACCTCCGGCCGCTTGCTTTACTTAAGCTTATGACAAAACATGACAAAAAGTTAGAAAGTCCTTCATTTTACATACAAAGCAATAGAATGAATGAAGGCACAGAAATGAAATCAAGCAGCGGTTCTAAACCTGACAGTGCAGAGTTCCGTGAATCCGAGCAAGAAGAAAAAACTGAAATTAGCAATTTAGAAAGTAATCAGACTTCTTCAAAAGAGAGGAATAATCAAGAGATTACAGAACAGAATAAAATAATGTACAAAATGTCTGAGATGGAAACTTATAACTACCAGGAAAAAGTTAATCAGTTAATGGAAATTCAACATCGGCTACAAGATTTGCAACGCATATCCAGTGCTTCCCCTTCAGAGGTTGCCGAAAGTCTTTCTCTAATGGCACAGGAGTTACAAGTATTGGCTGAACAGCAGAGGAAGCTTATGGAGGAAATAAATGCACATGGCGATGGAATACCCTACCATAATAAGGATGATGTTGATGCAGATGCATTTGCTTCCTTACCTACTGACACCCAGGAGGGAACCAAACTAGAGATTGTTCTAGACAATGAACCATCTAAAGACATCCACTCAACTCAGTTTGTCGCTCAAATAGAAAGCAAGCCAGAGACAGAGAAAGAGCAAATATATCTCATAGAGGAACCAATTTATAAAACCAATGAACCAGGATCTGAGAAAGTTTTTCAAAATGCAGATCAAGAGAAGCAGCAACAAAGGAAGAAAGTGATTAAGGACAAAATGTTGCAGCAGTACAGAATGGAAACAGAAGGGGTACCAGCTCAAATGAAAGCCAAGCAAGAAAACCAGAATATTTCCACTGTAGATTCAAGTCAAAGTGCAAGTCAGGTAACTGATGGAAAAGAAGATGAAGATAAAATGCAAGGAAAGGAATCAGATTTAAATGAGAAAGAATATACTGACATTGAGAAACAAGAAAGTGGAATAGACAGTGCCAAACCAAAGCAAGAAACAAATGACAGTGAAGTAATATTGCCACTGCCACCAGTGATGTCATCTGAAAGAAGTGCTATTAATGAAACAGTTAAACAGGTAAATCAGACTGTTGGAAATAAAACAAGAGAAAGTAATAATGATGATAAAAAATATACACTAGCAACACCATCATCTGAGAGAAATGCTACCAATGAAACTATGAAAGGAGCACAAAGAACAAGTAATGAAAAATCACAAAAAAGTGATAATGGTAAAGAAAAGTCTGTCCAGGGTTCATTATCATCAACACCAATACCACCACCACCGCCACCTGAAAGAAATGTTCCTAATGGGAAGTTTAATGAAACTATCAAGGAAGCACTGCCACTTATTAACAATGAATCTAGAAAAAGTAATAATGATGGAGAAAACTCTACCCAGGATTCACTTTTGTCATCATTGTCACCAGCACTACCAACCTCATCAGATGAAAGAAATGCAATCAATGAAACTGTGATGGACACGCAACCACCTAGTAATGCCAAATCAAGAAAAAGCAATTCTGATGAAGAAAAGTACACCCAAGATCCATCATCATCAACCCTATCACCCTCATTTGAAAGAAGCAATTCCAATGAAACTGTGAGAGATGCACAACCAGCTAGTGGGAGCAAATCAAGAGAAACTGATAATGGTAAAGAAAAATATGTCCAGAATTCGTCATCACCATCACCATCAAGTGAAAGAAGTGTTACCAGTGAAACTGTGAGAGATGTACAACCAGATAGCAGCAGTAAATTGAGAGAAACTGACAATGATAAAGAACAATCTGCCCAGAATTTACCAGATGAAAGTAGTGTTGTCAATGAAACTGTGAGAGATGTACACCCAGATAGCAGTAACAAATCGAGAGAAACTGACAATGACAAAGAAAAATCTGCCCAGAATTTATCAACGTCACCATCACCCTTTGGTGAAAGTAGTGTTGCCAATGAAACTATGAGGGATGCACAACCAGCTAACAGTAGCAAATTGAGAGAAACTGAAAATGATAAAGAAAAATATGCCCAGAATTCATCAATATCACCATCACTATCAGGTGAAAGCAGCGTTGCCAATGAAACTGTGAGAGATGTAGAACCAGATAGCAGCAGTAAATTGAGAGAAACTGACAATGATGAAGAACAATCTGCCCAGAATTTATCAGATGAAAGTAGTGTTACCAGTGAAGCTGTGAGTGATGCACGACCAGATAGTAGTAGCAAATTGAGAGAAACTGATAATGACAAAGAAAAATCTGCCCAGAATTCATCAACATCACCATCACCATCAGCTGAAAGAAGCGTTGCCAATGAAACCGTAAATAATGCAGAACCATCTAGTAGTAGTGAACCGAGAGAAACTGACAATGATAAAGAAAAATCTACCCAGAATTCATCAACATCACCATCGCCATCACCATCACCATCAGCAAGAAGTGTTACCAATGAAACTGTGAACAACGCAGAACCAGCTAGTAGCAGCAAATCAAGGGAAAGTGATGCAGCAGAAAAGATATCTTCCCAGTATTTACCATTATCATCATTACCAACACAAGCAACATTGTCACCTGAAAGAAGCAGTACTGACAAAACTGTGAAAGATATGCAACCAGCTGATAGTATTGAAACCAGACAAAATGATAATGGCAAAAACAGTTCTGCCCAGGTTTCATCATCATTACCATCAGATGAAAGAAGTGTTTCCAATGAAACTGTGAAGGATGTACAACCAGCTGCTGGCAGCAAATCAGGAGAAAGTGATATCAATGCACAGAGTTCATTATCATCGCCATTGCCAGCTTCATCTGAGAAAAATCCTGAAGATGAACCCAATAAAAAAATAAAGGAAGTACGACAAACAAGTGACAACATAATACTGGAAAGTGATACTGCTAAAGCCAAAGCTTCCCAGGATTCTTTAGAAATTAATGTCAATGAAATGATGCAGAGGACAGCAGGCGACTCTGGTTATCCTCCTTCTGCCCAGCATTCCTTAGAAAGTGACTCCAAAGATGCAGCTCAAGGAGTAAAAGATGAGTACATTAGCAAACCCAAGATGATTTACAGCAGTTCTGGTAAACCAAAAGATGATCACAGTCAACAATATACCACTGAATCATCAGAAGCCGATTCACATCTGAAACAAAGTCCAAGTAACAAGAATATGCAGTCTGCTGACAGTTTAGATACAGGAAAAATGACAGCGTATGATTCCAGAATGTCCCAAGTCACATCATTTCAAAATCCTCCCATGCAAGATAAGAGATGGTATAATATGCAAGGTTCTTGGTATACTCCAGGTTCTCCCATTGTCCATTATCCCAGTTCTGCTTTTCCAGCAGTATATCCGAAAGTATTCTATGTTTCCAAGCCGTATCCTAATAATCTTTTGATACCTCATTCTTATTCAACAGATTATACATTCAGAGATGCTTCTGAGCAAATGATGGCTAGAATGAATGCACCAGATTTAAGCAACACAATTGGCTTTGATGGTACATCTCAAAGTTTACCAGGTAAACCTCTGGTGATGCTAATATTAGAGCAATGAAGATAATTTGTTTTAACCTCTTAGAATACAGCAAAATAATTTCAGCAGAAATGGTAATAATTGACAGTTATCACTGTTAATAAAATTCAGCTGATAAACAGAACTGTAATTAAGTGTGTACATTGCTGCTTCTAGCTACAAAGAGATTTGATATTACCACAGACAACAGATTTAACATTTCAATGAAAAGTTTAATATTTGAATATTTAAGGCTTTGATTTCAGGAAAACATACCATCTGAGATTTTCTATGTAGTGTTCTCTAATTTATGCTGCAAATATTCTATTAGGAATACTTTTCACTTTCTGAAGTGTGTGTTAGTTGCAGATAATTCATGAGTATTATTTCAGAATGAAATATTGACATTTTTATGAAGTATTACAAGTGTTTATGATTTCATTAAAAGCAGCATTGTTATAGCACAAAATAAATTGTTTAAAGCGCTATCTAAATTATGAGTGAAAAATATACACAGCTAAATCAGTGGAGAATGATTTGAAAGTGTAGACAAATTTTTTATTATCTTGTTTAAAACAGTTACATGGCATATAATGTTCATAATTTGTGGAAAAGAACTAACAAGGACTCAATTACATACCAATCTGTGATTTATGTGAAGCTTTCTTAAAATCTGTTAAGGATGTACAAAATGCTACATTTTTATAACTGCTGGTATTATTAAAAAAGATTTTTTAAGAAAATAAAAATAAAATAAAAAAATAGTTTTATAAAATAAATTTTTGTGTTATTTATTTAATCCTCCTGAGAGAGTGAGAGAGAGAGAGAGAGAGAGAGAGAGAGAGAGAGAGAGAGAGTGCACATGGACTTTTTTCAATCACAAATTTAAACAAACGCCTCTGAATAACATACAAACTTGTTTTGTAGGTTAGGAAAATAATTTTTAACACAGTTACAGTATTAAATTACTTTTAAATCAGAAGACATAGTAAAAAGATTAAATATAATATATAGAAGTGGTTGCAAATATACAATTTCACTAAAATAGGTTAAATATCTCAGAACTAGTTTTGAGAAATCACTTCCTCAGCTGACGATAGGAAGTGATTCCTCAAAACTAGTTCTTAGATATTTAACCTATTTTAGTGAAATTGTATATTTGCAACCACTTCTATATATTACAGTATTAGTTTATTTATTTTTCAAAAATTACATTTAGGTGATTTACAGCATGAGTTTTGAAACAAAATGCATTAAGTGTAATAGTGATTCAGAGTAAGCTTTGCCTGATTTTCTACAATTTAATGTGCACTGCTAAAGCTATAAGTATTATTTGGAACAAATCAATATCTTTCTCACAGAAAATTAGCAGGTAAATAAAATGTCTATTTCAAAATGAATTACAGTCATTGACTATACTGGGACAGAGTTCATTGTCCTTGTTTCCATTTCACTTTCAATAAACTGTAGTTAGAGTAGCATTCTGATTAACTGCTATGATCCATTATAGAATTGCTGAAGCTTAACAGTTCTAAAATTAGGGATAATTTTTCTGAACATTTTGTACTTCTCATTTAACACAAGTATTTTGGCCTTACTTCTGAAAATTCTCTCTCTCACTCTTGATTGTTTGTTTGTTTGCTTTATGTTTTTGTTTTGGTGCATATATTTAACAGTTAAAATCCTTACATTCCTGAGGCAATAAAATAAACCTTAACTATGAAAATTACAACTACACTGCTGTATGTTTTAAAAGGCTCCTCTTTGATGTAACTAATCATTCTTTAAAACATCAAATGTTAAATGTCATAAAATAGAAAATATGTCTGTGCAATGTGAGTTATCTTAACTTACTGTTTAAATGGCTTTCTAACATAATGAATGAAGTTTAATTTTGTTTTTGCACAATTGTGTATTTTCTTGGACTTACAGAGTACAGATGCACACAGTAAAGATGGATTTTATGAATTCTTTATAATCCAGGGTGAACAACTTACAGAATGGTTAATTTTTTAGGTTTGTAACAGTAAAGGCAAAATTCAGTATTTAAGAATCAGGAATTGACTTTCGGACATGTTTGTTTTACTTACTTTGTAATTTATAGAGGACATGTTTCAGAAGCCTTCACTTCCATCATCAACTGTAGGTCGACTGGTGGCACTGGTGTTGTCTTCATTCTTGTCCCTGTAGATGGAAAAATGAATTCGGTATAGATGTCTGGAGGCGAGATTTCAAAGTGTTTGTGTTTTTTAATAAAAATCTTCTCCTATATGGTGAGTTCAAGAGGATGGTTCTTCTTTTAGTGGTTTGGAGTTTGTCTATTTTGTGGTTGGTTTCCCAAAAGTGTGTCTGCAATGGTTGATTTGTTTGTCTGTCTATATTTTATGTTCTGCATATGTTCTTTGGTGTGGATGCTTATGTTGTGCTTGGTTTTTCTGATGTATACTTTATTGCATTCTTGGCAGTTAATCTTGCAAATCCCAGGTTTGGAAGTTTTTGGTACCTGATCTTTGTGAGGTGCTCTCAAAAGGTTTTTCAAACTGAAGTTTTATATATTTATTATTTATAAATTCAACTTGAAAAACCTGTTGAGAGCACCTCCCAAAGATCAAGTACTAAAAACTTTCAAACCTGGGATTTGCAAGATTAAATACTAAGAATGCAAAAAAGTATACATTGGAAAAATCAAGCACAACATAAACATTTGTACCAAAGAACATATGTGGAACATAAAATATAAACAGACAAACAAATCAGCCATTGCAGCACACTTTTGGGAAACCAACCACAAAATAGACACAAACTCTGAACTACTAAAAGAAGAACCATCCTCTAGAATTTGCCGTATAGGAATTTGCCAAAAACACAAACACAATTATGAACTTTGAAATCCTGCCTCCGGACATCTATGCCAAATTCATCTTTCCATCCACAGGGACAAGAATGAAGACAACACCAGTGCCACCAGTCGACCTACAGCTGATAATGGAGGCAAAAGCTTCTGAAACATGTCCTGTGTAAATTACAGAGTAAGTGAAGCAAACGTGTCCCAAATTTTACTCCTAATGGTTAAATATTTACAGAATGATGCTGTATTACCTCCTTTTACTTCTCTCTACATTAAGATAAGGAAGTATTGTATTTCACCAAAACATTTAATTCTGGGACTTCACTGGAAATACATGTTTTGAGGTCCCCTGAATCCAGAAAAGGCATTTTTAGGAAAAGGTCAGTGTGTGTGTATATTTGTATTTATTTATTTATTGTGCTAAGAGATTTACAATTTGATTGTCTACTGAACTTTGACCCTGACCACTCATTCTGTAGACAATCACTATGGTTTATAACAGCTTAACTCAAAAGGTGGTTAAATACCAAACTTGGCATTTAAGTTCACATCTTCCAAGGATGCAACATGAAGATTTTCCAGAAAATATTCCCACTGTAAACTACCCTTTACACAGAAAAGTTTTTGAAAATTTTTAATTTCTCAATAATTCTCTAATGATTTTGATTAAAACACCATATGTTTAAGATATTTTCATGACAAGTGATATCTATGTCTTGAATTTTCTAGGAATAGTCTACAAAGTCCTTTTCATTTTAATTAACTTTTGTGTAACTGGTGTACTATAAGAGAGAGACAAAATCTTACTACATAAAAAACGCACATCTTATTAAAGCACACAATTTATGTCAAATAATATTTTTGTGGCATTAACCAAGATATTCTTTATTATTGGTTTGAATTTTCTAAATACTTGTACTTACACTTTCTCAAGAGGAAAATCACTATTCGTTTTTTTTTTCTCTCTTGGGCATGCAAAGAGAACAGAATTTCAAAGCCATCGCATAGTGAACCTGCTCTTAAAATATTTGACTAGGTTAAAGCCTACTGTGTTTCCCTAATCCTCTTTTACCTAGAAGGAAATATGCAATAAGACAATAGCTGCAAATGTTCATCTTGATTAATATGCAGAAGATAGAAGAATAAGTTTTTGTAATAATAGTTTGTTGAAGTTTGGGTAGAGAAAGTCATATGAATGGAATACATACATATATATATATATATATATATATATATATATATATATATATTTTAACATGCATTGTAAGTAAAATAACTACCTCCTGTGTACACTAATTATCAAACTCTGAAATGATTCTCCAGCGTTCAGTTATTGGTTTTAGTATTTAAATAGTTTGTATTTTCAAAACATAGAATTGTACAAAACACAGTCTACAATGCATATTTGTTAAACGTTTTTCTGAATTTAGGAAATAAAAAAAATAAAACTCAAGCTGCCAAATTATGCAATCATACAGTGATATCTCATTATTTGTCTTGTGAGTTATACCTTCTAATTAAATCAATTGCCATGACCTCTGGAATGACTCTACTCACTTGAATTCATCATAATTTAATTTAAATTTGAATTGAGTCTTTTTATCACTCAGCTGCCCACTTAGGGTTAATTTTAGTAATTAAAAACTGAATATTTTCAAATTATATTACTACACAAGCAATACTGCACAATGTATATTTGTGAAGAGTTCAGAGAATTCTAAAAAAGAAAGAAAAAAAAAAAAACATTGCTCGTTTTTTAAAAACTTTTCCTCAAACCTGCAAAACTTACTTCTGAACATCATAATGTAATGTATCCACAACAGCAGTTAAACTGTAATTCTGTTGTTTATTTACAAACTTGAAGAGCTTTGAATAATGATAGCAGAACAAAATGTTAGATTTATCCAATAAACCTTAAATATTATGTTCTTAACTGTAATACAAATAATGAAAGTTCTTTTATATTTATGCATAAAATAATTATAGGAAGTATAACTTTGCATCTATTCTGCTCTCAGGTCTAACATAACTACAAAAGTTAAAACCATATTTTCTAATGAAACTTTCTTTTGCTTTATTCTTGGAGTGCACAATTCTGATGACAATGTAAATTACCAATGAATGATCTCACTGCACCCCTTGCTATAAAGCTGATGCTTCACACAGTACTGATTTTATATAATAATTTCATGGGACCCTGTGGATGGTAGCAGAGTCCACAGTCACTGAAAGCTTGGATTTCAATCCTGACTTCACCTAGCAGACATTCCATGAAATTATAATGTATATTATAATTGTAATGTATATATAATTAATCTTGGAAGGTATAAATCTGTAATACCAATCCTTTTCCCTTTGTTGAGACAAAAAGATTAACACTGGTTTTTTTTATTAGTTTTGTAGTTTAGGCACTGCCTATCATTCCATCTTTTCTAAAAATTTCTAATTTGTGAATTTAATGCATTTTGTTTAAGAGTATTGCTAAAATGTATTTATCAGCATTGCAGTTTTCATCACAGAAATGTATTATCCAATGTGCAAAGCATGCGCCAAGCTAATGAATGTCTATCAAATAAATGCAACCAACATCAAAAAATGCCTCATTAAAGTATGAGCTCCTGTCATCTCTAAGCACATGACACTATTTCCATAAAATTCTATAACAAGTTTAAAGGGGTTGGTTAACATTTCGTAGAGTATTTATATAAAACCTACTTTTCACTTTTTCTACCACATACCTAGTAGATAGAGAAGGTATTGCATTCCACCCAAAAATTCGATACTAAGATTTCACCAAAAATACAGGTTTTGAGGCACCTGAATAAAAAAAAAAAGCATTTTTAGAAAAAGGTCCGTGCATGCACATGGGTATCTGTCTGTCTGTGAGGAGCATAACTCAAAAACAAAAAAGTCTAAACTTGGAATTTAAGTCAGTACCTTCCAAAGATGCAACATGAAGATTTTCAAGAAAATCCCCCTATCCAAAATTACTCTTTACATGGAACATTTTCAAAATTTTTGATTTTCTAAAAAATGCTTCTAATGATTTTGATTAAAATACCATATATTAAAACTATTTACATGGCAAATAAAATTTGTATTTTGAATTTTCTGGAATAACCTTTGAAGTCCTCTTCATTCAGAAGGAATTTTGTATAATTTTGTATAACTGGTAAATGTTACATGATAGATGAAAATGTACTAACAAGAAATGTAGATCTCTTTAAAACATAAATTTATATCAAATAACTTTTTTTTTGTGGCATCATAAATGGCACCAGCCATTTCCGAGATATCCGTAATTAATTGTTTGAATTGTTCAATACTTAACCATTGTTTTAAAGTCCTGTCAATTTTCAGTTGTTTCCCATGATGTCATGGAAAGAGTATGGAATTTTAAGGCCAGTGTATAGTGTCCAGTTCTAAAACATTTGGCTACACCATTCCCTTTGTATCTATAACGAAATGCAGCTATTTCCAAAGAGGATTATCTCGATTAAAATGAAGTAGATAGGAAAATAAACTTTTGTAAGAATAATTTGTATACTCGCTAATGAACGATAGAGGGTAGAGAAAGTAATGCAAATGTAATACATCAGATTTTTCTATCCGTTTCATTCCAATCACGGTAAAGTGATATATCTCAAAAGAAGTGATTTGTTATAAGCAGGGGGCTAAGGTAGCAATCATCCATTTATGACATGATTGGCCATAAGACCATGAAGAAAAAAGAAACATTATACATTTTCAAATGTTACAATGGTGCCAAAATACAACACAACCTGGGAAAATTCATATACACAACACCAAATATCTGCTCATTTGCACATGGGCCATGTATAGGCTAATTAGATTACAAGAATTCATTGCCAAGGCCAAGACTTGAACCACAGACAGTGGTTTTCCAAGCTGATGTTCCACCTGATGCTTTAATGATGACATACACAAATGTACATTAAAACTTCTCATCTGATTCACGGAAAATTAAAAGTACTTGCAAAATTGCAAGGCTCATTTAAGATATAATATCTCAGAGTAAGTGAGATCACCTTGGAAGTTTACTGGTGTACATGAATCAAATGATAATGCACATTTGGTCATCTCCTCATGGTAGCACAAGGATTAAAGCATTGGTCTAGGAAGCTGAAGCTCTGTGGTTCAAGTCCTGGTCATGCTAATAAATTTTTTAAATCTGCTTCTATGTACTTTCGTACTACAATGAATACTTTAAAAATTGTTAATGCTACTCGGCATATGCTGAAAATGTTAATGAGATCTGCATTTTTTGCATACCTATTAAAATGTTTTTTATGGAGTGTAAAAAAGAAGTCTGAAACCTTCCTTTTGCAAAACTGCAAATAAAAATGGTCAATATATAGGGATTCAATTCATACAATATGCAAGGTTGCCATGAATGATAAAACATTGTTTCCTCACCTATAAATCTGCTTTGATACAAGATAGTGCATGCAGCCATACAAGCAAATTAAAAGAAATTTCTCTTAAAGTTTGAGAAGTCTGACCAGGCAATTCTCCTGACCATATTTGTTGATGATAAAACAGAATGTTTAAGATGAGATCTAAGGGAATTCTTGGAGAAGAAACCTGGTGCACTGTACAAAATTGATTATCTAAATACATTGTATATCTGTGATGAAATACTATTAACAAACATCAGGGATCAGAAAAATTTTTACACCCTACAACTTATATAATTTCCCATTAATATAAAATTCAATGAGAACCAAAACGATTTCAACAGCCAATAATAAAAAATTCAAGTCATGCATTTTATTTGTCATAGCGGTACCTCAAAGTTTTGACAATCTGATCAGCACTGTTACAGCATTTTTGAAAAAATAAAATTACTTTTTGTAAATAGCTGTTTGGGGTGGGATAATTCCCAGAAATTCTCATCTTGCACCCTTAAAAGATGCCTGACTTAAATACAAATATGATAATTAACACTCCTAGACTTCATAATTCTTAAATTTTCTTGGACATGTTTTACCATCAAGTGAGGGTATCTTTAGCAAACAGTCGACTGACAGCTATAACGGTCCTTCAGGAGTATATTTAAGGGCACTCAACTGCAAGGTCATTAGCAAGTCCTTTGGGAGGCATATGATGGGGACTGCCATGGATAGCACCAGAAATTCTGTCAGTCAGCTACTTGCTGAAAATATCATCAGTTGTTGGTGAAACATGCCCATGAAATATTAAGAGTGTTTAAGTTGATTCAAAAAATGCTAATTATTACATTTTTTTACTTCAAGATCAATTATTGTCAAAATGATATAAGATATCTATCCAAGTTTTGTTTTTTGAGTTATGCTGTTCACAGATGGATTGTAGAGGTCTGCAGAGGCCGAAATTCTTAGATCCAGCCTGGTCTGAACTGAGTACAAGACCTGTCCGAGAATAGGTTATATTATTATATAACCTATTACCACCTGTCCTGAACCCAATTGTCTGATTTTTTTTGAGATGAAATAATTTTGCAGTTACTATTGCTGTTGTTGTTGTTGTTGTTGTTGTTAGCAGTCCACAAAGCAATTCGGCCTTCTGTGCAAAGGTGCTTAGGTACCAGCATGGAGATGTTTTCCTGTTGGAAGACTTTGTAAGGGATATACTGTCCTTGGGACCAATTGAGGTGCCACTTTATGGAAATAGTGGCATCTAAGGTCCTAGAATCCACATGTAGTAAGCGGCATATTGACAGCATACTGCTTTATTGGCCACCTGTCACCCCTATTACTGCACTCTCCCCAGGATGTCTTGGGTGTGGTTGGATAGAGGGAGGTGGAGTTTGCAGCTGCCGTGCTGTTATAACATTATTCACAATTGGTAGAAGCTAGCATTTAATTATTTTTACTGCAATGGATATGTGTGTGTATGTGTCCAGGCATCTCAACATCGCGGACCAAACAATGTGATAAATTAATTCTTTTTGTTTTAATTTTCCCCTTACATGGAAAATTTTTCATAACTTTTTATTTTCTCAAAAATAATGCTAATGATTTTGATTAAAATACCTATGTTTAAGATATTTACATGCCAAATAAAATTGATATGTTAAATGTGACAAAAGTTAACTTTTTGTGTGTTTATTTTTGGTAGAATGCAAAATTTCCTCTGTAATAGGTGGGATAGGAGCAATAAAAATAATTCATATACACCATGTATGTATGAGTTTGTATGTTAAGACATCAAAAATAAATAAAATAAACAAAGGTTGAATGAAGGTTTTTGTGTTATCTCCTTTTGCCCCATATTATAGCAATTCTTCAAAACCGGCCTTAGATGTCAATGACATGCTTTGTTTGCTTCTGTAGTTAATGTAGGTCAAATCTACCAAGTTTATGATTGTGCTAACATTTCATCACCATCCACTGTTTAAGTGAAAGTAAACGATAACAATAACTCAGAAATGCTGAAATACAGAACCCTTGTCTGTCTTACACAGTTGTACATCTACAGCAAAGAAAGTGAGCACTCCCGCTTGCTTCAATACTATATTCCTCTTTTACAGAACTAGTAGATGTGATTGGTGAACATGACTAAACAGTTGGTGTCTATCACTGCATTTATGTGTACCGTATCAGTGACAATTAATGCTTTTGGAAAGGTAAGATTATTATATTCTAATTCTTACATGCTCTCAAGATTTTTAACACTTTTATTGATCTTCCTATTTGCATTATGTGTTGTGTAAACTAGTTATAAATTGCTAAGAGTATCTATATTGTCATTCCTTCATCCAGTTTCAGGCAAATTTTCACAGTTACTGTCATTTATTTTAATGCTATCTCAGGTAATAATATCTTAAAGGTTAGTGCCTACCTCTCCTAATAATATAACACCTTAATTAAAACTGTGGCATCACCTAAAAATATTTTAAACTTGACTTTCATTTACATGAAAATTAGTATGTGGTGTTTACACAAATGACAGGAATTAAAAATGGAACCATTCAGATGAACATCCCAAAATTTTTACACAGTAGAATTCTTAAGAGCTTCTTAAAAATATAGGACTTGTCACCAGTGGCAGGAGGGGGGGCTTTATGTGTAGGGATGCATTTTTTAAACATTTTATATCAATTTAAATGATAAATATGAATTAATCCTGTGTTGAAATATTTAAATAAATGAATTTTATATTCACAGATTAAGGTACAGCAATTGGAATTAAAATTAGGATAGAATGTTTTTCGTATTCTAAGGAGCAAAAGTGTGACCAGAGAATTAGTGGCCACTATGAAGTATTTTATATTATCACTGCAGACCATTTTATTTCACTGCAAAATAGGGTTCCTAGTTATGTTCTAAACTGGGAGATATTGTGCTTATTTACAAATCACTCAAATTTAGTAATATCCTAACATGGTTGTAACCAATGCCATCTAAAGTACAGTTTCTGTTGCTGTCACTTTTGGCGATGTTGTCTAAGACATGTGGTGTAAATATAGCACTAGCAGTGATATGATTAGGAAGTATCTTGTTCCTGCCAACCTAGAAAGATGCTATTATTTTAACAAAGCTATTTTTGCTATTAATTTTTACATTTATTTTAGCATGGGGGAAGTTCCAAAGCCCAAAACTTCTCTCTGGCCTTGCCTCTGCTTGTTACAGTATGACCTAATACAGGGTAAGCCAATTCAAGTATATGGGATGGGAAAAGGCCAGTTTTACTGCACCATGTTAACAATTATGTACATACAAAGTACAACATATATTCTCCTTGCACCACTATCTCTTTCCTTATCACAAACCCTTTCCAAACAATTGCATGAAACAATTGAATATCAACAGAACTTTAAAAGAATGCCAAAGTATTGAACAATTTGTACCATTAATAGGAGATATCTCAGAAATGGTTTATCCCACAAAAAAAGCTATTTAAATAAACTGTGTGTTTTAAAGAAGCTAGATTTTTTTGTGTAGCATGTTTTTCTTTATTGCTTAATATTTACTAATTATACAAGATTATACAAAATTCCTTCTGAATGGAGCGGATTTCATAGGCTATTCCATGAAAATTCAAGTTATACTTTTTATTTGTCTTGTAATTAATGTCTCAATTATATGCTATTTTAATGAAAATCATTAGAGCTATTTTTTAAAAAAAATAAAACAATTCGAAAAATTCATGCAAAGGTAGTTTGGGATGGGGAAATTTTCTTAAAAAACTTTGTGTTGCATCTTTGAAAGATACTGAACATAAATACTGAGTTTGGTGTTTATCCGACTTTTCATTTTTGAGTTATGCTGTTACACATGCACACACGTGCACACACACACACGTACATGTACACACAGAGCTCAAAACATGTACCTATTTCTGGTGAACCTCAATATTGAATTTTTGGGTGGATTGCAATACCTTCTCTTCTTACTACGTATGTGTAGAGTAAGTAAAAATAAAAGTGCAAGCTTACGAATACACCTGTTAGATGACATGCTTGGGAAAGGTATAAAATTGCAACATAGAGTATTTAAAAAATAGCTTACGCTGCAAAAAATTTTATGACACAAACTGTGCATTTTTGTGAGCTCTTATATCTTTCCAGTAGGTAGTAATTTTTTTGATTGTCTCTTATGGGTTCCTAGCTATATAAAATTATACAAAATTCAATCAAATAAAACGACTTCTTAGGCTATTCACAGCTAATTCAAGATATGCATTTTATTTTTTATGTCAGTGTACCAAATGTATGACATTTAATTAAAGCCCTTAAGGGCCATTTTAAGAAAACAAACAATTACAAAACATTTTTAATGTAAAGGGTAGTTTGAAGTGGGGGGGTGTTCTTGAAAATGTTTGTGCCATATCCTTGGAAGATGTGGAATAGTTTGGTATTTATCCACATTTTGTTTTTGAATTAAGGTGTTCTCACATACACATGCACGCACGCACACACGCACGTGCGCGTGCGCACACACACAAAATCCTTTTTTTTTCTATAAATGCTGTTTTAGGACTTAAGGGACATAATGTGTATTTCTGGTGAAATGTTGAAATCAACGTTTTGGATGGAATACAATAATTCCTCTGCCTACTGTAGTTACGTAGTAGAGAAAGTAAAAATGGACAAAATATTAAGTCCGCTTCTTTTGTTTTGCATTTGCTTGACTTTGTTCATTTTGTTTGAGGAAGACAAACTGTGTCTTTCAATTAAAATCTATATGTTTTAAGGCCAAGTGCAACCTAATAAAGCTGACAAGAGTTGGTAATATTTTCACCTGCTTTTAATGGAGTATGTGTTAGCCCCAGGGCTCCGGAACAATTATTTGCACTGTTAGTGAAGAAAGAAAGGAATAAAGCATTTGCAGATATGAGGTTTTGTACCTGGTGGCTACATGTGACAGACAGATAGATGCTTTAATAATTCATTTATTAACAGGAGTTGTGAAACTTCCTCTATGATCAAGTGATGACCCGAGACTTTGTACCTGGTGCCTCACAAATAATAGGCAGGTACTTTAATTATTCATTTTACTAGTAGGAGCCATGAGACTGGTTCTGTGGGAGTGGTCAGTATTCTGGCTTCATAACCCAGAGGTCCTGGGTTTGGTTCTTGGTTGGGACAGGGAATATTTTATTAACCACAATCATTCGCTATCCTCTGCAGAGTCTGTAAGTATGGATATGGGGGCAAATATGGGTTTGTAAAAATTGCAAAAAATAATAAAACGAACATTAAGAAAACCTAAAGTTCAGCAAGTTATTATTACTCAGAAATTTTTTTAAGAGGGTCACAAAGTATTAATTTTGATTTTGTTTTGCACTTTGGAAGTTTGAGTCTAAAAGATACGTGTTAATCAGCCAAATGATATGCTAATGATAGAGGGCTACTATCCTAACAGCTCTTTTATTCTGAATTCTTCCTAGCACAAAACTGTGATGGGCAGCTTTGAAGTATATCTGCATGTCATTTGAGGTTCTTTTTCTTCAGCTATGAAGGAACATCAGATTCATTTACATCCTTACTTAATTTAAGAAGAAATCTACTATAAAACTAATTTGGCTAAATTCACAGATTTGTCAATCTTTACCAATCATTTTTATTGCATGTTAATGTCAGGCATGGCTCATGAGTTGCTAACTTCACAGATTCCTTGACACCATGGCAACTGTACTGGTCACTACACTGCTCTGGCATTGTAGTAAATATGAACCACACTTTGATCCTGGTAGGAAAAGCTATTACATCACATTTTTCTTTCCAGTTAATACTGTAAAACAGCACATGGCTTTGTTGTGATTTATATTTATTTCTCTAAATCAAACATGTCTTTAAGCTGAGTAGACTAATGAGATGAAAGTGCATCATAAAAGAGCTGCACAGTTTAAAATGCATGGTGTCATTATCTTTCAGAAGGAACAGCAAAAGGAGTTCATGAAGAAAGGATGCCTTTTCTTGTTCTTCCAAGTAAAGCAATTTTACACAGAGATTCATAGCGTGGTAGAGGAAAATAGATAGCAAAGGTTTTACACGATTCAAAGTAGTTGTATTTTCCTTAGATTTCCATGAAACTAATTTTTGTAGAATCATCTCTAACCCACTTAATAAAGACACTAGAATGTCCAAAAATTTTATAAAACTTCTATTCCTTCCTTATTTTTTAAAGGAGAATGCAAAGAAAGTGCAAAGAAAACTAATTTAAGAATCAATACCAAGTTGCAGTGATACAACTGAAACTGAAAATACTGATGTGTTAGTTATTCAAAAGGCCTTAAAATTTAAATAATTCAATGAAACAAAGCTAGACAGACTAAAATACTATCAAGAAGAGGTGAATCAGAAAGGTGTTGAATTAGAAAAGTTATTTTGACTAGACTCTGAAAGTCTAAACATACGAAAGAAAAACAACATAAAAAGAATTCTGGTATGTTACAATTACATGAACTTCTCTACTCATTATTATATATGTTTCACAGCTGTATCATAAAGTATTTCTAAAAAATAAATAAATAAAACTGCTTTTCTGTTTCCTGTTAAACACGATAAATGTTGGTCAAAATGGTTTTTTGTAGCTGCACAAGATGATGCAAGACAGAATACAGTTAAATATTTGAAAAGGAAGTGACTATATGCTGACCATATCTCATAAGAAACATAAAAACACCAAGTTATTTCAGAAGCACATAAAAAAAACAAGAAATATCTTATAAACTGCTAAAGCTAAACTTATTTAACAACAATCGTATATTTTAACAAGTTCCAGATTTTTTATGTAGTAAATTTCTGTCTCACTCAGTTTCCAATTTTTTTAAAATTCCCTAAAATTTAATAAGAACTGATACCATGATTATTAATGGAAAAATATAAATAATTAAACATAGAAATGATAGTAAGATAAAGAACTAATTGCAATAAATAATTTCTGTATCTTAAACCAATGTATAATACAATATAATATGCTTGAATTGAAAGATTTGTCCAGAGAAAAAGGTAATTAGTGAGTCATGTCAAGCAAAGTCAGGAGTGAAAGCATTAGCTCAAAGATTCTTGGAATGCATTTAGGTTATAAGTTCAGTATGGTTGAACAGTCACATTGGCAGAAATTCTGAAAAAGAGAAAGGTAATGATATTTTGAGAGTCGGGGAGATACTGCCTAGCAACACATACACATACTTAGAATTTTGAGATTGGAGCACATATGAAACAACATTGGTATGATAAAGTAGACAGAGCTTAACTAATAAAAGAGCAAGTATTGCTAAAATTAGCATCTTACCTTTCTTCGTGTACAGCTTTAGGGACTTACAGTTCTTTTACAATGATCGGCAGTTCATAGTGCCTAAGACTGCAGTGGGTTATCAGTTACTTAATGGTAGCTGTGAAGGGTTTTGCCAGTAAGCATTTTAGCGACTCATGGCAATTTACGCTTCTAGTTTCTTTTATTGTGGAAACAGTTACTTCAAACAGTAAAATTGAATACTACAAAGTTAGCAGGTAAAATAGTTTCAAGATCTACGATTCATAATCAGTTTCATTCTGTATCTTCTTATCAGCAACTCATTTCAATAGCTCATGTATTAGATCACATTAAATTTCTCAGTCAATTTAAACTGATGTTATCCTTCCAAAATACGCCTGAGAGAAAGATCTCACAGCCAACCAATGTAGCAGCCGGCAGCAAAATCAAGAGCAGATATTGAAGCAAAGGATATGGCTTCAAAAAGGATGACTATCGCCTGGCTTCAGAACAAAGAGATCATTGGCTACTCACAGAAAATTCAAGAAGACATTTTATTTTTCATGCTAATATCTCAAACATGTGAAAATGGAATAAAAATGTATTGTTATAGCTGTTGTTAAAAACATTAATACAAGCATTAACAGGCTTATAAAAGGTAATTTGGGGTAGGTGGGATTTCATAAAAATCTTTGAGTTTCATTCATGAAAGGTGCTGATCCTACTTGATATGACACAAAACACATACAGGGTTCAGGGGACCTCAAAACCTGTTTTTCTGGTGAAGTCTGGATACTGAATTTTCTCACAATATATAAAACTTCCTCTATGTACCATGGTTATATTTTCATGCATTGTAATTAATATAATGAATAATTGTGTCAGGTTATCACATTTGAGCATGCTTAAAATTAAAGAATAGAGAGAGAGAGAGAGAGAGAGAGAGAGAGAGAGAGAGAGAGAGAGAGAGAGAGAGAGAGAGAGAGTTTTAGCTCTCCAAGCTGATAAAATACTCTTTAAAGCATTAAAAATTCAATAAATAAATAAAAATAAGCAAAAAGGAAAACATATATTCAATAATTTTATTTTACTTTCCTTTTTCTTTCCTATTTGATTTAGGTCAATAATCTTTGATTCATGTTTAGTTTCTTGTTCATTCCTTCTTACTTATGTAATACTGATAGCTCTAAGCAAATTTACATGGTAACTGAGAATAAGAGCTCCTTTATTTTATTATTTTTTCTAAAATTTATTATTTATTTATTTTTTGCAATGGATAGTTGTAGCCAACTCACACCAGACTTCAACACTTTTATTCATTTAATTATGTATTTATTATTCTGTTACATTTCTTGTCAGGCTTTACCAAGAAGGAGAATATACTAAAGGAGCCATCAATGATAAAATTAAAAGCTTTAATTATATTATAGAAGTTTTGTTTAGGTAAATCTTAAGCATTTGTCACACCTTTGTGTATCTTTTAGCATCTGAGGTATACTGCCAGTTGCTGCTATCATATCTACTTATCGCTGCATAAAGCCTACACCATAGTTTGGTTTGACAATGCATTCTACATTCAGTGTAGAACACGTAATAAATTTTTATATGGTAAACTTAGTTATCATAACTAATAATGCCACCAATATATGGATATAAATTTAATACTATCCAGATTCTCTTGTGGTTTACATGCTCATCATTACCAACACCTACTTTGTATACTATCCTTCAACAACATAAAACAGTGAAAATTATTTTGAGCAACAAATATTGGTTTCATCATACATAGACAAGGTCTTACAACAGTTTAAAATACAGCACATATTCCTATGCAGGAAGCAAAAAAATTCTTTATTACATAGTTGTAGACATAAGTAAGACATTAAATTTCAATTGTTGTTTCGTTATATACTCTGCCCATATCCATTGGTGTAGAGATAGTAAGTCTACTTTCTAGCCTGGGGAATACATTTCAAATCTCTGTGGGGATTTTCTGAGCTTTCTCTCAACTGTATAAAACAAATTTCATTTAACTTTCAGATCTATGGATCCAGGCTTATTGGAAAATTCATTCCATCTACTTCCTACACTCTCTCAGCAGATTGTAGCTTAAAAAGATTCTGTATTATGATACTAGACTATATTAGCATTATAACATCTACCAAAATTTTAGAATAATCTTTTATTACTGCTTTCACTGCATGTATATTTTTCTACTTGAGTTACATTTAGTATCTTTTGGATTCGATTTGCATATACAATCAACAATCAAGGAATTAATTCATTTGCTCTCATTGGTGGTCATTTAAGTGGAAATCTTCTAAACCCTGTTCACTTAATGAAATTTTGAGTAAATTAACAATATCTCAAAATGTGACATAAAGGAAATTCTTAGGAAGCATAACTAGGAATCAATGAAAAGTTACTTATGGCTGAAAACATGTTAATGCTTTATACATGTGGAATATCCTTGATCATCTCGATGAGAAATCTTTAATATACAAGTCGTCCTCCATGATCTAGGGATACAATGCTAGCCTCTGTTCCCCAAGGTCGCAGGTTCAAACCCAGGGGTGGCAATGGATTTGTTTTCAGGTGTAAAAATCCTTAGCATGGCTTCCTTCGGAAGGGAAGTAAAGCCGGTAGTCCTGTGTCATAGATTTACTGCACATAAAAGAACCTCAAGCCTGATAGAGAGGCCTCTGAGCAAAATTCCTGTCTTTCATGCCCAATATATATTGGGGGCTAAGGACCATAGTTAAAGAGTGTCCATAACTATAACTCAATTTTTTTTTAATATACAAAAATCTTCTCATTTGTTTGCACAGAGTATTATGAAGAAAATAAAGGAGATAATTCAATTTCCTCCTCTTCGGCCACTACCAATACCACTATCTCCACCACCTTTTAAATAAAGTATTTGGTTAAAGCATTTTTATTACTTTATTTTAACATATATTGGTATAATATCTGGCTATAATAGTTTGAACTGAAAAGCTGTTTTAATGTAGGAAACATAAGATTGTATTAGGTTCACATTTTACAAATCTTATGTGTTACATTCACATGACTTTCTCTATCCTCTATCGTTTATCACTGGCTGTACAAGCTATTCTTACAAAAAATTATTTTTCTTTTATTCTACTTCATTTTAATAAAGAAATAGTTTCATTACACATTTTGTAATAGATACAAAGAGATAGCGATAGTCAAAATGATTAAGAACTGAATGCTATATGCTGACCTTAAAATTTCATACTTTTTCCATGCAATTATGAAAACAAATGAAAACCAAGAGGACTTTAAAAGAAAGACAAAGTATTGAACATTTTGAACCATTAATAGTGAATATCCCTGAATTGGTTTATGCAGCAAAAAGTTGTTTTAAATAAATTGTGTGTTTTAAAGAGATCTACATCTTTTGTGTAATACGTTTTCATCTATTGCTTAATGTTTACCAGTTATACAAGATTATATGAAATTCCTTCCAAATGAAAGGAGCTACTCCCAAAAGATTTAAGATATACATTTCATTTGTCATGTAAATATATTTTGTATATTGTATTTTAATCAAAATTGTTAAAGCCATTTTTCAGAAAATAAAAAATTTCGAAAAATGTTCCATGTAAAGGTAGTTGGGGTGGGGGGTTCTTGACAATCTTTGTGTCGCATCTTTGGAAGATACTGAACATAAATACTAAGTTTGGTATTTATACAACTTTTCGTTTTTGAGTTATGCTGTTCGCGCACACACACACACACACCACACACACACACACACACACATGCAGACCATTTTCAAAAAATGTCCTTTTTGTATTCAGGGACCTTAAAACATGTATTTCCGGTAAAATATCGGTATCAAATTTTTGGGTGGAATTCAGTACCTTCTCTACCTACTATATACATGGTAGAGAAAGTAAAACTACCCTCCTGAAAAACCATAAAAGGTGGATTTATCTCCTCTATTTATTTTACAGTCAAATAAGAATCCCTACTCAAAATATATACATTAAGATCCTCAAATTTAAAAGTAAAATATATAAAATAAAGTACAACTTATAATATAGGAAAAAACTTCTTAAATATATTTGTATTACTTGCATTTCATAGTGTTATAGTTCCATTATACATTATCTTGCATTTCAAACCTGAAATATATTTAATATCTTTTGCATACATTGAGTGAGTGAGTGAGTGAGTGAGTGAGTGAGTGAGTGAGTGAGTGAGTGAGTGAGTGAGTGAGTGAGTGAGTGAGTGAGTGAGTGAGTGAGTGAGTGAGTGAGTGAGTGAGTGAGTGAGTGAGTGAGTGAGTGAGTGAGTGAGTGAGTGAGTGAGTGAGTGAGTGAGTGAGTGAGTGAGTGAGTGAGTGAGTGAGTGAGTGAGTGAGTGAGTGAGTGAGTGAGTGAGTGAGTATTTTAAATATTTACAAGATGCAGTAAATGTTCTTGAAATATTTTAAGTATGGGACTTTTCAATTGTTTGAAAATGATCACAAAACTGTAAAATACAATACCTAAATAATACATGTCTAAACGATCATAAAAACAGTAAAGTGTGTATGATATTGTTTCAGGTTGATGCATATATCACAGATAGTGCCTCTTATTCGTGGACAGATAGTGACTTAGACAACATTATACCAGATGAAAATGATGATGTATTTCAGAAGCCACACAGTTATTTTGCATATTCCATTCGCGATAATGAAGACTCTAAATACATGAACAAAGAGAATGACAATGTTGCTGAGGAAGTAGTTGTTCCTTTAAGCAATTCAGTTGAATTAAGCCCTGATAGAGACAATGGCAATGAAACTGAAAAGCTTGAAGAAATATCCAAAAAGGAATTCATGAATGATGTGAATGAATTAATAAATGCATTAGTTGAAGAAAGTGGTGCTGAAGGCATACCATTCAAAGAAGAAGAAGAAGGAGAAGAAGTTTCTGTTCCACTTCTGGATGAAGAGTTAACATTTGATCCTATAGAAGAAGTAGAACTATTTTCTCTCGTAGTACCAGAGTTCCAAAAAGATGCCACTGAAAACAAGTCACAGAAAGAAATACCTTCTGCTGAATCTAATCCAGTTTTGGTATCAGCCTTCCCAAAAGAATCAAGGAACAAAGACTTCTTCATGCCTTTAAAGAATGATGATTTGATACGTGACCAGAAATCAACTACTCCCTCTTTAAGAACCAATGAGATTGGAGGCACTGGTGAGATTATTCTTGAAATGGATCTGTTTCCAGTGGAAAATAGGCTACCATTTCCTGAACACAGGCCAACATACCATTCAAGTTTTTCCCAAGAAAAGCCTCTGCTGCCATTTTTGTTCAGCTCTAGATTTCCTGATACAATGCATGCTCACTCATGGCAATCTTTAGTTTACCCTACCACCACATACATGCATCATTCTGCACCTTCTCCAAAGTTTTACTTCAACACTAATGGAGAACTCAAGGACATCCACCCCAGGAGGATACTTAATTCTCTGAAAGCTACTTCAGTTGGCAAAATGGAATATCAACCACTGGGAGAACATTTATTCAGTTCACCATTTGGTTATGATGGTTCGGCTAGCATTTATAGGTATTCTCCATATCACAATGGTGATGTATCATATGGTGAGTATTTCACCCAAAATTTACATACATTCATATGCAGAATATCGTTTTTGCTTTTACTTTGTGCATAGCTGCTTTGATATAAACCAATTAATATGAGACTAAAACAAATGGTTTTAGGGAATTTCATCAGTGCACTATTAGATAAACTGTACCACTTGCTTTTTTGAATAGTGTGTCAAACAGAAGGTATCAAGAAATTTAAAATTCACAAGCACAAAATTCCTCATTGTTAAAAAAAATTTAAAAACTGTCTATTGCCATAAATTGTTACATCAGACCATTACCACTTTTCATGGCTGTCCAATTTTGGTTTTTCTATGAGTTACTTTGAAATACTGAAAATTGCTTCTTCTGTTAAAATCTAAGCCTCATTTAAATCTTCATTGCCTGTCCTTTCTGATTTTCAATTTCCTTTCTCATTCATATCACTTCCACAAACAGCAGAGATACTAAAATAAGTCAGTTTACTTGATTTTACAGCTTTAATAGTTTCCTTCAGTTCCTTAAAATTGTAAACTTATTTCCCAATTTCATGGCTCTGGCAAACTACCACTTGCTCAAGCAACTCTACAATACTCACTCTTCTATAAACTCTTCTTATAAAAGCTTATTCTTCTATCTCCTTCTTGTTAATCAAGATCAACTTTTATTACACATTTACATTTCTTTTTAGTTTAACATCCTTTAACCAGTTGGGTCATATTGGACAATGAATGAATGAAATAGGTGAAATTATGCTCAAATGAGCCCAGGATCCATGGAGCTTAAAGTTACTCATCATTAATCTTTTCAGGATAAGGGAAAACCCCAGAAAAACCCTTATCCAGGTAACTCACCCTAATGGAGATTCGAACTCTGACCTCTTGAATGTGAGGCAGACTTGCTATTCCCACAACAGAGGCAGGGTATTTATAATTTTTGTTGTAGGTATGAAAAGGATACAGTAGGCAAAAGTGATAGATTTTTTAAAAAATGGATTGCTCTGTGATGGATTTGAAATTCCATGCTCTTTGCATGACCAGGAGAAAAATCTGATGAGTTAGATTCACATGACTTTCTCTATTCACTATTGCTTATTAGTAGGTATACAAATTATTCTTACAAAAGTTTATATTTCTATCCACTTCATTTTAATCGAGATAAAACTTTCCAGAAATAGCTGCATTACACATTTCTTGTAGATATAAAGAGAATAGTGATAGTCAAATGTTTAAAAACTGGACACTATGTACTGACCTTAAAATTCCATGCATGCTCTTTGCGTGCAATCATGAGAAGCAACTGAATATCGAAAGGACATGAAAAGAATGACAAACGTATTGAACAATTCAAACCATTAATAACCACTATCTCTCGGAAATAGCTGATGCCACAAAAAAGTTATTTGAAATAAATTGTGTATTTTAAAAAGATCTACATTTTTTGAGTAGTACGTTTTTGTCTATTGCATAACGTTTACCAGTTATACAAAATTATACAAAATTTCTTCCAAATGAAGTGGACTTAATAGACTATTTCCAGAAAATTGAAGATATACATTTTATTTGTCACAGAAATATCTTTAATATATGATATTTTAATCAAAATTGTTAGAGCCACTGTTTAGAAAATAAAAAATTTTGAAAAAATCTTCCAGGTAAAGGGTAGTTTGGGGTGAGGGTATTGTTTGAAAATCTTTGTGTTGTATGTTTAGTAGATACTGAAGCCAAATACCAAGTTTAGTATTTATCCCACTTTTTGTTTTTGAGTTATGCTGTTCACAGACACAGGCGCACACACACACACACACACACACACACACACACACACACACACACACACACACACACACACACACACATACACATACTTTTTATAAGAGTGCTATTTTTGCATTCATGGTGCCTCAAAACATGTATTTTCGTTGAAATCGCGATATGGAATTTTTGGGTGGAATGCAATATCTTCTCTACCTACTGTATACTTGGCAGAGAAAGTAAAATATGAATAGCAACTTAACCACTTAAAAAGAGTATAAGTATTTCTAAATTCAAATCAATAAGAAAGAATATCTCTGAAATGGTCAATGCCATAACAAATTTTATATAACATAAATTGTGTGCTTTAATGACATCTATAGTTTTGTGGTGTAGTACCTAAGATTTTGTCTTTCTCTTAAAGTTTACCACTTATATAAAAGTAATTTAGAATTAAGTGAACTTTACAAGCTTTCCCAGAAAATACAAGATATACATTTTATTTGTCATATAAATATCTTAAAGGTCATATTTTAATCCAAATTATTAGAGCCATTTTTGAGAAAATCAGAAATAATGAACATTTTTCTCTGCAAAGAGTAGTTTGGAGGGGGGAGGTATTTCTTGAAAATCTTCATGTTGCATCCTTGGAAGATGCTGAAATTAAATACTAAGTTTCATATTTAATTAAGTTTTCATTTTTGAGTTATGCTGTACAGGCTCATGGAACACGCATGCATGCACATGCGCACACACACACACACACACACACACACACACACACACACACACACACACACACACACACACTCACTTAATGCACAAAGACCTTTTTATAAAAATGTTTTTTTTATTAGAGGTCCTCAAAATGTGTATTTCCAGTGAAATCCCCATATCAAATTTTTGGATGGAATAAATTATCTCCTCTAGTTACTATAGATATGTGGTAGAGAAAGTAAAAACCACAGCTCTCTTTGATGCAGAGTTTCTGATTTATGACAATTTTTGTATATAAAAAATGTGAGAAATTTTAACATAATTTATCAGTTTCAAAACTGCAGAAAAAGGTTACAACTCCAAAAACCTGGATTTGCTATGTTCCCCATGGATATTAAATACTAATGACACATCGAAATCAAGCGAATCTGAAACACCATGGTTCAGAATCCTGGTTGATTTGATATGGTTGTGACTTCCACTTCTGGTACAATCTACTCAAATGTTATTTTCACATCTTGCATGTAACCAAGTTCATATTTTCTTAATTTGAAACTGCATCTATGTAAGCATTTATCTTGATTAAGGTAAAGTAGACAGAAAAATAACTTTTTACTTCAACAGCATAATGTATTCAGAACATCAGTGAATTGGTATTGGGTAGAGAAAATACTTTTGTTTTTGTTTACTTTGTTTTTGCATCAGGTTCATTGGATTTAGGAGGTCTTCTCCATGGTGGAATTTCATTAAACAACTTGAAGGAGAGTAAATACATGCACAAGAACCCACATGCCATTGTATCATCAGTGGATGCAGTGACACAATTGGAAGTGACGACGAAGCCCGTTAACAGGCTACTCCGTAAGATGATGGTGATTGAACCACCTGCAATATTACATATTGAGCCTGTCATATGTCATAGTGCTTACAAACACCCGCAGGCTCATGTTGTATTTTAATAACGACTGTATTCTCATAGAATTAAGTTATATTTATTAATTCACAATTATATGTGTATAATCCTTTTTTTAATTGTTGAAATTTTCTTCTGTTAACATGTAATTAAAAATAAAGATATAATCCTGTTATGTTTAAAAGGTCTGAAAATCTTATTTTCACACATTGCATTTCTTTCACCTTTTATAAAGATAAGCTTGCACTGAGATAAAGAATCCACCATTGTTTAACAACTTTGCAGAGCATTAAGTATAGTCACTCAGATTGATCATTTAGATATAATCCTTCTTCTTGGTTCCTTGTTCTCACAATAACGAACTAGGCAGGAGGCAATTCCATTTATAGCAGAATTTGCAATTACAAATTTATGAAGTATTACTGAGGCATGTATTCAAATGAAGTAAGGGATGCTCTGCATCAGTATTATAGAACTTAGCATGTACATATTTTAATCTCAAAATAACTATAAGAAGGAATTTAAAACACAATGTTTTCAACAGCATAAGGAGATTTCTGTAATGATGCACAACAATTATGCTGAAAACCAATGGATGCAAGGAAAGGATTACATCCTCTATTGAACTGATGTTCTTTGACTATGTTCTTCTGACAATACCATTTTAGAGTTAAAATATTTGAACAAATGGTTATCTAATGTTTCAGTCTGATTCTTAACTTTCCATCTTTAGCCTACACACAGCATGAGTGAAAGAACAATTAGTTACCATTGATTGACCTAATAGTGATTATATATGAAGCTTGGGTCTTAAAGTACTTACAAGATTGTAAGTCACCATTAGGGTATGTTATCTGAAAATTAATTTGTGAGTGCCTTGTGGTTTACCGGGAAAAATGTGAGTCAGTTGGGGAATTTAATATTCTACTGATATGTTGCCATGGTAGCTCAATTAGAGCAGTGCACAGTAAGCCAATCATGTGTGGTTCAAATTCTGTCATTAATTTTTCAGTCTGATTCTACCTTTCCAACTTTAACCTACACAGAGCATGTGTGAATGAGCAATTAGTTATCAAATGGTTGTTTATCTTGTTTATTTTATTATAATTTTTTTTCAGTAAGTGCTCATGTTGAAGGGCCCTGATTATCATTTTCTTCCCAAGTTTAAGATTCTTTAAGCACCTATATAAGTCATACTGGATGATAAATGAAAGTATGAAATGAATGTGTAAATGGGGTCAGGGATTTTAAGTGCTGCAGTTATTATATTCATCATAAAAGCTGAGGAAAAGCCTGAACTTAAGCCTTGAACAGGAAGCTTAATCCAACCAGTTTGACCCTGTGCACTCACAGCATAAAGAGGCAAGGACACTACCCTTACTCCATAGTGGCTCCAGTTAGTTGCATGCTATACATTCCTGTGCATAAACAAATCTAAAACAACATGATATCTGGAGTTACAAACCAACTGTTAAAAGAACAACTTTCTATGACTGAATGAGAAAGCTCAAAAGTAACACTAAAGCTCACATTCAAGAGGTACTAATGTTAAAGTCTAATAACATCAACTTGACTGGGGCTTCTCATGGTTTTCCTTAACTGTACAAACAATTGCTGAGCTGGTATACAGCTTCCATTTTACCCAAATTCAGGTGTCAGTGAAACAGCAATAAAACTTGAGTGGCACAGACAAGAACTCTAAGGCTGGGTACCATAAAGAGAAATGTACAAGCAATACACAAGACTACTCTTAATTTTATATGTGAATTACTTCCAAACAAAGGCAAATAAACAACTAAATATGTTGTGATATGACATATGAAGTTAATGCAACAATAAATATGCACAAAATAAACAATCAGACAAGAAGTCCATCTTTCACAGATACTGAGACATGGGTCTCTATGGTGGAGGGTTCGTCCTCTGTGATGTAGTGATGTGATTTTCTAAAGACAACTGGACTGATCAATTTAAAGAAATTCATAAACAAATATTAAGAGTTTACTCATCTATTTTATTTGTTCTTATATGTACATTTGTACAGATTTTTAAAGCTTAACTGCATGTATTATACTTTATTTCATTTTTTAATGGTAATGCTAATAGGCTGAATGAATGTATTATTATTTCAATAAATCAGCATTTAGTGTGTATATGCTCAGTATTATGTAGTATATATTTTAGCTGCAGGCTTTCTTTCATTATAGTAATAGTATTGTCCCAATTTTAATATGCCAGAAAGATTAAGTAATTGAAATAATAATGGCATCTAATGCTGTTTGATATACAGTTTTCATTCCATCCACTGCGAAGAACAAAACTGGGCAGAATCCTGTTAAATCGCATGTTGAAAATGTGATGTTACTATACTATGTTGTATGCATCAGAACTTATTTCAGTGTTTACTCACAAACTGGAGAGAGGGATATGGGCAGTTCTGAAAAATAGATGCCTCATATATATGCAGGTGTTCAATGAAAAAATTAAATTCTCCAGACTGATAACTAATCTCTTCCAAACATGATTATTCAAGCATCAGAACCATTTACAGGGCATTTTCAGCCTAATTCATATGGACTAATTAACTGGTTAACCTGAGTTAGTAGAGGTTAGTTAGAGTAGAGTATTAGCGCTGTTTTTATTATTTGACCATCGTAAAAAAACAAACTGAACAAAATAAGATCCCACACATTTGGGGAATTGATTATATACTACCTTTAATATCTCAGGTCTATTGGCAGGTTTTACATTTGGAACAATTAACAATGATGTTTACTTGTTTTCAGTTGTGTTAATCTTTGCATGGTGTTAACTTTTGATTTTCTTTATAAACATTAAATTGACATACATAATTCACGACTCTAGGAAGGATAGGGAATAATCCTGGCTAAAGAAAAACTTCCACCCTCCAACCCAGAATTGAACCCGGTACCTCTAGATTTGTAGGCTACCATGATAACCACCAGAACACAGAGGCAGTGTAGTAATACAGTGAAACTTGCATAATCCAAGTATGAAGTGTAAGAAAATATTTGAATTAAAAAACGGTTTAGGCAATTTATATAACATGTATTCTGAAATCAAAAAAGTATACTATACAGTAACATGAAAAAATATAGTACAGTAGTAGCAACAGTACACAGTGATAGGTCTAACGATGTCATAAATCATTTCCACATAGGTTCAGCATGAGCACATCATGTATAGAGCATTGCAGGCACAAGAGTGTATGTTTTCTAAGAGAAGCATAAGCCTTGTTTGATATATCAGAATCTAAGCTGTACTTGAGCACTTTTATTGCTGCAGTTGCTGATTCTACAAATTCCTCTCAGAGACACTCTTGTGAGTGGAACACAGCACATGGTCACCATGAGAGGAGTCCATTGTCATGCCTTTCACTTCTCAAAAGCAGAAAAAGCACCAACTGTACAGCATTTCAATTTTAGAATTAGAAGTTTGCCTATTGTCATAGTAGAGTCCCCTGCTGCCCTGTTACATTCCAGCCACATTCCATAACTCGGCATCACTCTGAAGATTTTTTCTTTGAATTAAACAAAATTATGTTCAAATAAAAGACAATATTTAGGTACTGTTTACATAGAAAATTCAAGGAGACAAAGCAAAAGTGAAAATTAAAGAATAATTTGAATTTAAAATATTTGGATTATGCAAGTTTCACTGTAATTTTGTGTTTGAAGGAAAACTGGTGTTTGAACTTCTGATACCTTTCATCACCTTTCTTCTGTATAAAGTACTGCACTATTGACTCAAAGTTATTGTAAGGTAATTAAAAGTACAAATAGAATTTATAAATGTATTGATAATGGCTTAATATGTATTATATATAATTTGTACACAAAGAGTTACTAATATGAGTAGCAATAACAGTATACCTATGAATATTGTTGATGACTGAGTGTTCTACCTAATCCTAGACTAGGCCATGGGTGGTAATGATTGCTTGCTCAAGGGTGTGCTAACCAGAGTGAAATTGTGGAGCTTTGCCAGTACTTTCCATGATATGGAAATGAACATGAAGTGACAGAAAATGTCCAGTGCCAAGGTGCAAGTTCATCAATGAAAACATCACTGTTCTGGCTGGGTACTGAACCCAGATCCTTCTCCATGACTGCCAGCAATGTCACAGGGATGGATGAAATATGGATAAGCTTTCTTTAATGCTTCTCTGAATTTTAGATCCTTGCAAGCTGCCAGAGTTATCTCATATATAGCTAATTACTAGAGCCTGGAATCTTATGCAATTTCATTTGTTTCCTTCATATGTACTTTCTTACCAAAAATAAATTGAGTTTTATGTTATCTACATAGTTTATACACAGCTTTCCCAGTATTGCGTGTTTCTTAGATTGTTAAATAATTATACATAAAATGATCATTAAATTTTAATTCAAACATTTTTATTACCATGTTTAGGAAAAAAGTGCAGCTTAGTTAAAATCCAACAATGCAGATTTCACACCATGTAAATGCCCTGTGTTCCCTCTCCTGAAAGCTTACGTGATGATGTGCTGTTATTCATTTCACTTATAAGAAAGCAGAATAGTGTACTATCATTCTTCGGTTAGGGTGTGACAGCCAGTTATATTATGTCATTAAGAAAAGTAGAGTTAAGTAAATTACACTTAAGGGTACAGCAGTGCCATAATAACAGCTTTTTTTTCTTTTTTTTAATTTTTCCATATGGAATTTCCTAATTCCATCAGATCTACATTTAGGAATTTTAGTTATACACTACTGGTCATAAGTATTCACACACTCCTTCAAAAAATTCTAGCAGCCAAATTAATAGAGAGAATTTTGTTTTTTTAGCAGAAAGTTCAAATGGTAATACAGATTACATATTTTGGAGATTTTCCAATCGTTCATTTTATCAGTTTAATCAATTTTTGAAATTTTGCCAAAATTGCAACGTTTTTGTATGTGGTCTTTACAAACTTATCTTTAATGCATTAAGTAGAGAATTTTTTTTGTTTTTGTAATACCTGATTTTGTGGTGAAAATAAGTTTTTATTTGACGGAGGAATAAAATGTCAAAGATAGGAATTTTCAACGTTTTTGCTTTATTCTTCATTTTCTGCTCACATTTTATGACTTCACAAATTTATTTCTCCACCATTTTAAGTTACATGTCGATGAAAGTGTGTGGATGCATATACAAAAAAGTTGCAATTTTGGCATATTTAAAAAAAAAAATTATAAAATGGATAAAATAAACGATTTGGAAAATCTCCAAAACATGTAAACTGTATTGCCATTTAGTCATCCTCCGTGGTGTAGTGGTTACCATGCTAGCCTCTAGTTCCCGAGGTTGCGGGTTCAAACCTGGCGGATGGTGATGGATTTTTTTCAGGCGTAAAAATCCTTAGCATGGCTTCCTTCAGAAGGGAAGTAAAACTGGTGGTTCCGTGTCATAGATTTATGGCATGTAAAAGAACCTCAAGCCTAATAAAGGAGCCTCTGAGCAAAATTAGCGATCTTTCATGCCTAACATAGAATAGGACACTAAGGACCATAGCAGTTAAAGAGCATCCATAAATAAAATTCTGTTTCTTTTTTATATTGCCATTTGAACTTTCTGCGCCCCCTCCAAAAAGGAAGAAAAGCATTAGAATTTTCTCTCCATTTAATTTGGCCGTCAAATTCTCTGAAGAAGTGTGTGAATACTAGTGACCAGGGGTGTATACATATTTTGCCACAGATTCCTACCTCAAACAAACCTTTACACCTACTAATTTTGAAGATACTTTTGGCAAAATGCACTCAAAACAATCATTCCTGAAGTGAAACAAAGTATAAATTAAAATTGTTTATTATTTTAATAATATTTGCTAATTCAACATTTTTATTACTGATGTTACTTTCTGAAATAGACAAAATTTCTCATTATATGGAGAAAAGGATCTTAAAAGCAGTACACTATAGTACTTTTGTAACATTTTGTTTTTTGCATTTTTGTATTACAGAATTAACATTTCATTGTATTTTAAAGCATTTTTGTTGCCTATTTGTGTAAATATTTAAAGGTTTGTTATAACATAAAATCTGGGCTCTGTTCATTATCTATTGCTGGACATGTACATGTTTTACCGCATATAATAATATGTCTATTATGGAGCTTAAAATGACACAATTTGCTTTTATACTCACTTGAAGTCTAATAACATCTTTGATGCTGTGGTGAGTATATGTCAATTAATCCCTCATACACCCCTTCTTCCAAGCATCATCATCTTTAATAACAATTACTGAAGCCTTGGATATGATGCACTCATTTATTGCTGTGGCTACTAGTTGAGATATAATCAATCGTATACTACGATAATTTTGTGAGCGTGGAGTTTGTGCATAATCAACAAGTGGGACTGGAAGAAACAGCGTCAGTGAAGAGGTTAAGGAAGTTGATTGAAAAAGGAAAAAAGGAACATAAATGCAATTACATAAATATTTCTTAACTTTAATCCATCCCAATTAATTTTTCTGTACTTTTCCCATCAGTGATTAAATATTAATTAATAATTGTGAATAGTTCTTGATATTAGAACTAAAACTTGAATAACTGCTAAGATACTATTCTTAGTGCAGTTGAATGCATGCAAAGAAAATAACATTTTATTGGTATTACCTGAAAATAATCTATACTAATATTTTAAAAAGAGAAAATGTGTCTGTATCTGTAGGGTAATTTCAAAAACCACTTAACTGATTGTGATAACATAGATTCTAATTTAAATTCATTAATTACTAAAAGACTAAAAAGGATTTACAAGCCCTATGTATTAGAATATAAATACATTGAAGTTGTAAAAGAATGTGCGGAAGAAGGGTATGTTTATCCATTGAGAATGCCATTAAATAGAAAATAGTTGTTGTTGCTCCACAAAACATGGTAACATAAGACAAATGCCATGGATATTTCATTCCAAGCATGACACGACAAAACAAAGGAGAACTGGAAAGGTAGAATCAGACTGAAAAATTCAATACCACAGCCAGGATTTCAACCACACATCTTTCGGTTGCTCTAACCAATGGAGCTGCCATGGCAACATGCCGAAATAACATTAAATTCCCCAACTCACTTGTAATTTTCCTGGTAAACCACAAGGTGATCTCAAATCCGTTTTGAAATGACATACCCCAAGGCGACTTATACTGTTGCAAATACTTTAAGTACTTTGACTGATTCTACCATTCCAACCTTGCCTTACACATGGCTTGTGTGAAAGAACAATCAATTACTGAGAATTTAATCCATTTAAAACAGTGATATGCATGTGATACCAATGCCAAAATATTTTAACAACCTTCATGTAAGAAAGTTTTGCTTTGTTTCCTTTGCATGTTGTAATCAAGTTCATTAGCAGAGTGTGATAGTGATTGCAAAAAGAGAGAAGGTTATATATAGCTAACATTAGAAATCAGTCAACCAATATCTTATTATTAATAGCTGAGAAGATTACTTTTCTCGATGGTCACAGATTATGTATCTTTTCCAAGGACATTCACTTGGTGGCCTGTTAATGGGGGTCATACACACCAGCTTCACCTCTAATTCATTGTATAAGTTAAGAATTTTTGTATTATGTGAAAACAATGTACTCTTTATGTTATTAAATAACTATGAAACCAAAGAGAACATTTTAAAATTTCATATAGTGTGATTATCTAAAACATTACTCGACCAGGGTGCTTATAGACTATGTAGCATTTCTGGAATTTGGAAGACTCTCAGGGGGAGGTTAAGCAAGTCCTATATTTTCCTGATGTTTCATATTCTATTGTGTGAATATCTGGGGATTTTTCATTCATTATTGGCAATAGCCAGTGCTGTACAAAATTACAGTTATAAGGGGTAAAGGGGAGGGTTCACTATATATACCTTCTAGATAGTTACAATAATTTCATAAAGAATACCAGGTGATAAATAAAATTAATTAAAATGTTATACAAGTTTAAAAAGCTACCCATGGAATGTCAGGTAGGTCAGCTAGTTTTTAAATAAGTAAATATTTTAGCTCTCATTTTATTTCCTGTTGCTTTCTTTCTTGAATGTCACTTGAAACTGCAAGAAGAACATATGCATGACTTCATGAACACATTTCTATTAATGATGTACATCACTTTATGATGAATGCTCTTTGGCACTTACGAAATTGGAGTGAGTGAAAAATCAATTCTTTAATGACCTGGTGAATCAGGAGACTTATCTATGTATGATTAATGAATGGTTGTTTCCTGTACTTCATAGATTAAGCTGGTGGCTTCAACAATAAGGAATAGCAGTTCATTTTGCCATAAGTGTGCAATTACCTCTTAATGAGCATTTCCTAAGCAGCATATATATAAATGCTATGTGAATAGGTCACATATTGCCACGGTTACCCTCTGTGGTCTAGGGGTACCATGCTAGCTTGTAGTTCCTGAGGTTGTGGGTTCAAACCCAGCAGAGGGCAATTGATTTTTTTTGGATATAAAAATACTTAGCATGGCTTTCTTCGGAAGGGAAGTAAAGCCCCTGGTCCCATGTCATGGATTTACAACACGTAAAAGAACCTCAAGCCTGATATAAAGGCCTCTGAGCAAAATTTCCAGTCTTTAACGCCCAATATAGAATGTGACGCTAAGGACCATAGTAGTTAAACAGCATCCATAAAGAAAATTCAATTTAATTTTTTAACATATTGCAGTATAACTGTTTACAAAATGCATAATAGTGGTAACAGTCAATCAGAAAATAAAAAAATGCTATGTTTTGTACTCACATTACTTTCTCTTCTGATTTTTGTACAAAGTATTCTTATAAACACTTATTCTTTCATCTACTTCATGTTAACTGAGATAAACATTTGGAGAAATTGTCTTATTTCATATTTCCTTGTAGGTACAAGGAGATTGGAGGAATAAAGTAGGCTTTAAACAATAGTAAAATCTTTTAAGAGCGGATCACTATGCTTCAAAACTTCATTCTCTTTGCATGGCCAAGAGAAAGAAACAAGCAGTGATTTTCCTCATGAAAAATGTATAAATATTTGAAAATTCAAACCAATAACAAAGAATATCTTATGAATGGTTAATGGCACAAAAATTTTTATTTGATGTAAATTACATGCTTACCAAGATCTACATCTTTTATGTAGTAAGACTTTGTCAGTCTCTTACAGTTTACCAGTTATTCAAAATTCATTCAAAATGAAGAGAACTTCAGAGGCTATTCCCAGAAAATTCAAGATATACATTTCATTTGTCATGAAAATGCTGTAAACATTTATGGTATTTTAATCAAAATCATTAGAGCCATTTTTGAAAAAATCAACATTTTTGAAAAATGTGCCATGTGAGGGATAGTTTGGGGTGGGGTGGTTTTCTTGAAGTGTTTCATGTCACATCCTTGGAAGATGCTGAACTTAAATACCAAGTTTGGTAATTAACCGACCTTTCATTCTTGAGTTATGTGGTTTGCAGACACAGACACATACAGAGACACACAGCCAAAGATGGCTCTAACAATTTTTATTAAAATGCCAAATATTTAATATTTTTACATCACAAAAAATGTATGCCTTGAATTTTCTGGGAATAACTTGTGAAGTCCTCTTCATTCCAGAGGAATTTTATATAATTTCATATAATGGGTTAACTATAAGACATAGACAAGATTTACTATACAAAAAGTGTAGATCTCTTAAAAACATAATTTATTTAAAATATGTTTTTCTATGGCATCAGCCATACTGAGATATCTGTTATTATTGGTTTGAATTTTTCAGTATTTATTTTGTTTAAGTGTTGCCACTATTCAGTTGTTCCTTGTGATGTCATGGAAAGGGAATGAAATTTCAAGGCCTGCTTATACAGACATTTGACTATTCATTCTGCTTTTTGCATCCCCCTTGTACCAACTACAAAATGTGTAATGAACCTATTTCTGCAGAGGTTTATTTTGACTAATATTAAGTAAGTAGAAAAGTAAGTGTTTGTAAAAACAGCTTGTAGTAGCTGTATAAAAATAAGTGATAGTGGGTAGAGAAAATCATGTGAATAACACATAAGAGTTTTTAATACAAATAAATGACTGCAACAATTGAATTAATGCTATAATGTTGCTTTGAGGAGTCTTTTATATACTTCTAGTACAAAAAAACTTTTTCAAATATAGATCCAGTGATTCCTTGTCTTCTACAAACAGGGCACATTGTAATCTGTAGTAATAAATATAACATATAAAGATGTGACATAATAAAAAGGGATTATAAAGAGAGAAAATTTTAGGTGTGTGCATGCATGTGCATGTGTGTGTGTGTGTGTGTGTGAGAGAGAGAGAGAAGAGAGGTGGTGATCTCAGAAACCACTCAATCAATTTTGATAACTCTTTCAGCTTTGAAAACCATTATTTTTCCTGATGAACATAGGCTATAAGACAGCTTTTAATGTAATTAATTACTTAATAACCTAAATAGCCACCTATAATCAGTGCTTTCAGATTAGTGGTTTTGCCCTACCAAGGTCAGATACACAGCAAATACACCTAGGCTCACCATGAGCCTACCAATTGGTTGGTCCTAAACGTCTGGAAGGTTAATAAAGATCCACAAAGCCTGGATACTAGAATATGAGTGTCATCCTTCATGGTCTAGGAGTACCATGCCAGCCTCCAGTTCCCAAGGTTGTGGGTTCATACCCAGCAGAGGGCAATGGATTTTTTCGGCCATAAGAATCCTTAGGATGGCTTCCTTCAGAAGGAAGTAAAGCCGGTGGTACCATATCATAAATTTATGGCACGTAAAAGAACCTCAAGCCTGGTAAAGAGGCCTCTGAGAAAAATTTCTGGTCTTTCACGTCCAATATAGAATGCAATGCTAAGAACCATAGTAGTTAAAGAGCATCCATAAACAAAACTCAATTTAATTTAATTTAAGAATAGCAACATTATGAATTGTGAAAGAACATACTTGCAAAAGTGGCTTTGAGTTTTTGTTGTAAATGCCATGGAGGAGAATAGCATTCCACCTTTTTTTATGTAATCCCTTCAACTTCTATAGTCATATCTCATGATTTGAGAAACAATGCATTGATTGTAGGCTCTTTTAACATTGGGTTTTAGTCATATCTAAGTTGAAACACAGTCACATTTACTCCCATATTTATACTTCCAGACTCTGTGGAGGGTAGGGAATGATTACCAAGCTAAAAAAGTTAACACAGAATACCAAAGCAAAATGTATTGTTAGACATGGTAAATGTACAAAAACAAAAGTAATCTTATATAATAACAATGTAATGTACAGATATGTGTCTTAGTTCAAAGTTTGACTTCAATTGTACAATTTTTTTTTTGTAGAAAGAGTTTCAAACAATGAGGTTTTTGCACATTTTTTCTGTCTTCATAACTGTATGTTCACTACATACAAATGAATGGCATTTACATTTTGTTTTTCACTTCTGGTCTTTTCCATATCACACCACTTTTACTGGTGTATGTAGGTCTCTCCAGTATTTTAGTTTCATCAATCACTCCTTCATCATTGTCCCTTCCTTCAATAATGTCCTTAACCCTGTCGATTTCTTGCGTGTTATCTTCTATTTCAGAACACAGAGAATCCAATAAGTATCTCCTGGGTCTGATTCTGCTTCTAGTATCTGCACAACTCCTTTTTTACCTTTTTTCATTACCTAAATAATATCTTTTTCTGTAATTTTAGTTTTTAAGACATTTTCGTTTAACAGCACGAAATTGCTACAGCAATAACTGAATAAAATGACTAACAGGAAACATATTATATTGAAAATAATTACACACAACAATGCATTAAAATTCAAAACATTCAATTTTCACACTTGTACAACATAATTTTCTATAATGTGCATTTATACACATATGCTTTCTTGTAACACGGAATCCCAAGTGGGGTACCTACCAGTGAACCCCAATTAACACTTCAATTATTATTTATCATATAGATACATTTATTTGAAAAATTCAGCAAAGGTAATGTTTAGTGGGGAGGGTTTAATAATTTCACATAGTATGAAAAATGTAAACTACGTGTAACAGCTACAAATAATAAAATAATTATGTTGGATTCCTGCATTATCCCGCTTGGTATGCAGAAGGTTAACATAAAATTCCCCATCCCAGCTTGGAATCGAACCCGGGATCTCCAAGTTAAGAAGCCAGAGAGCTAACCATTTCACCACAGAGGCAGTCACTTTGTTGTTATTACAGAATATGCATTTAAAAATAAGACAAAAGTTGCAGATATTTCATTCCAAGCTATGATATTTGCTGTACTCATATTTCCTCTGCATATTTCAATCAAATTCACTATCAGCATAAGCTAAAATCAGTATATGTAATCTATGTAACATTTACATAATTTGGAAGTCTGTTAGGGTAGGTTAAGGAAATGATTGATATTTTATACCCATTTGCATGAATATCAGGGAATTTATCATCTGTTTTTAGGATATCATGTGGACTTCAGGAAACTACAGCTCTAAGGGGTAAAGCAGAGCATTTACCATTAAAAACTCATAGATCATTGCTAAACAATTTTATAAATAATATGAGAGAAGTAAGTGTAATTAATTAAATTTTATTCATAGTTTATACCAATGCATTCGGTGAGACTGCTAGTCTCAGAATTAAATGGACAGAATGACAGGCAGATACCCCTAAAATGAAACTGTCAAAATTAGAAGTATGGTCAGTCTACTTAATTTCAATATAAGGATTATCAAGTTAATGCAGGGAGAATGTACAATAAAATGCAATAGGAAGAAATGAATTATAATCTATAGAATGGCCTATAACTTAAAATTCCCTCTTATCAGTTTGCAATACCCTAGATACCTTTATGCTGAGTGAGAAATAGTATCATTCTGTTTCTATTCTATTATGAGGAAACTCTTAATAGAATCATGACTGTGGAAAGATTTAAATGCACATGACAAAGGTAAGAAAATGAAAAGAAACAAACAGTAATGAAACACAATGCAAATTCCTCTTTGAAATGAAGCTGATTCAGCTCTTACAACAGCAAGCTCCCACAAGGGAATTCATTTTGTTTGCTGGATCAGCAGGCAGAAACAATGACTGCACAAAATTATGTAGGTAGCATACAATGTGACGCAAAATTTGCTTGACAAACATGGAGAACATTTTGCCTAGATATAACACACTGCTTTCAAGTCCTCTCAGGTGACATTTGTTTGCATGTAAATATTGTTTTCTGTGCAACTCTGTACTACATTACTGCAAATGATCAAAGCATGCTGCCTTATTTATAGAGTTTCTTACTCGACCCTGATACTTCTATGGTTGCTGGTGGGATATGCTGGTTAACACAAGCTTGTTATGGTCCTTTTATCATTCCAACAGCTATGATTTAGAATCAGATTTATTCATCAACTGTAATTACTTTACAAGGTTTTGTTATGTGAAATAAAGTATACATAAAGTTATAATTTAACTGTTAATATTGGAGAGGTACTACAATTTATATGTATAATTTTAACAATTAAACTTTTAATAAGTTGACCATTAATTGTTTTTGCTATTTTACATTCTTTTATTGTTTACAAGATAAGACTTAATTTGTTTTATTTTTATTGGTTCTCATCTATTTCTTTAATTCAGAGAGGTAAATGAATGTACAAATCTTTTGCATTACTTTCAATATATTTATTTTCTAATGAGCCTCTTATTCTATTGGTAAAGTAGCTTTTCCTTATTTTAGTGTTATGTTAATGAATATTCAGTTTTTTTCTTCTTTATAGGATTTGCAACATATTTTAGACATTCATATATATAGACAAAATAACGTTAGTATGCCAAGTTTTTTAAAAGCAGTTTTGCAGGTATTATTTCCCTTTTGGATATTTTTAAGAATTCTTATTGCTCTTTTCTGCAGCCTAAATATTTTTAGTATATGTTTCTTTCCTGCTGATCTCCAGAAGATTAAAACTGAGTTTTATTTATGGATGCTCTTTAACTGCTGTGGTCCTTAGCGTCCCATTCTACATTGGGCATGAAAGAACGGTAATTTTGTTCAGAGGCCCCTTTATCAGGCTATAAATCTACGACACAGGACCACCAGCTTTACTTCCCTTCTGAAGGAAGCCATGCTAAGGATTTTTACACCCGAAAAAAGCCATCGCCCTCCGCCAGATTTGAACCCGCGACCTCGCGGGACCTCGGGAACTAGAAGCTAGCATGTAACCACTACACCATGGAGGACGACCCCATAAGATAATCCCATAACTCAAATGTGGCTGTACAAATGCATAATATATTTTGTGTTGTGCTATCCACATGAATGATTTATTTAACCTGTTTTAGAATATATATGAGTATACCCTTATTGAGTTTCTTAGAAAGTTTTTCGATATGTCTGTTTCATTTCAAATTGTTATCTTTACTAGTTTAAAACATTTGTTTCCCTAACTTGCCTAATTTGCCCATTTTTGTTATTTCTAAAGAGATGTTAACCTGTGTCTTGTTACTGATATTGATTTGCATTCATTCTGTTTTATTTGTATTCAAGGCCATTTCTAATTCTTTCAAGCATGTAGTAACCCTCTCTAATGATGTATCTTTTCATAAGTATTTTCTAGTTGGCGGTACAATATACGTATTTCTTAGTGTTTCAATAAACTTCAGACTTACAAGTATTTGTTAAGTCATGAAAACACTTTGAGGGGAAAAATATGATATGTTGGATTCACATGACTTTTATACTCACTCTTCAACAAATATTCTTATACTTATTCTTCTATCTATTTTTAATTGGGATAAACTGTCATTTCAAATTTACACATTTCATTGTAGGTACAAGGATACAGTAAGCTAAAACAACAGTCAGATTTTTATTCTTATACTTATTCTTCTATCTATTTTTAATTGGGATAAACTGTCATTTCAAATTTACACATTTCGTTGTAGGTACAAGGATACAGTAAGCTAAAACAACAGTCAGATTTTTAAAATGCAAATCACTATGTGATAGCTTTGAAATTTGTTCTTTGCATGACCTCTATAAAAACAAATAGCAACCTAAAATTTGAAAAATCTTATGTGTTATTTCCACATAATTTTCTCTACCCACATAATTTATTTTTATATACAAGCTTCCACAATCTATTCTTACAAAAACTTACTTTTCTATCTACTTCATGTTAATTGAGATAAACCTTTGCAGAAATGGCTTCATTACACATTTCATTGCGGCTACAAGAGGATAGAGGAAATCCAATTGATAGTCAAATGTTTATAAGCTAGTTGCTACATGCTTTCCTAGAAATTATGCTCTCTTCCAATGACATAGTAAGTAACAACTGGTATTTCTCTACAAAACATCCTGTGCACCTCATCTATACTTTCCCATCCTCTATCTAATCCCTATATTTCTATACCATACATCATTTTTGCCTCCACAACCATCTCATAAACTTTTTCCAGCCATTTAACATTTATATTAGGTACTCTATATTTGCAGCTTCTAATTGCTGCAATTACCTTTTGCCAATGCAAATTTTTTTTTTGTTTCTCCCATTTATTACCTCCGTCCATTTTTACTCCTAAATAGATACAGTCACGCACCACCCTGTAATCTTTATTCTCTCCATTCCACTTTTCATATTTGCTTAATTTTCCCCCCTTTTGAATACCACAATCTGTGTTTTCTCTTGATTCACTTTTAACCTCCATTCTTTACAATATACATCAGTTGCTTGTAATGATTGTTTTAAACCACTTACTGTAATAGATCCTACCACTAGATCATCTGCAAAAGAAGTCCTGGGATTTGGATGTTGTTAATTACTGGTGCACAATTATTATTCCTTCCAATTTCTAGTAAGACATCATCTATGTATAAGTTAAATAAAACTTGGCTTAACTTACATCCTTGCCTGAGGCCTTTCTTATGTTGAATTTCTCTTGTTACACAGCCTGTCTCCACCCTTACACAGAAGGTGTTCTCAAAATACAATGCTTCAAGAATATTCATCAATTGCTGACTTACTCCCTTACACACTAATTTATGCCACAGAAGTTGTAACTCAATTCGGTCATAAGCTTTCTCTAAGTCTACAAAAGCCATATACAATTTACTGCATTTTTAGTTTCTCTACTATGTATAGTAAGTAGGGGAAGTATTGTATTCCACCCAAAAATTTGATACCAAGATTTCACCGGAAATACATGTTTTGAGACCCCCTGAATCCAAAAAAAGCATTTTTGGAAACATGTGTGTGTGTGTGTGTGTGTGTGTGTGTGTGTGTGTTTGTGTGTGTCTGTGTGTGTCTGTGTGTCTGTGAACAGCATAACTCAGAAACGAACAGTCAGATAAACACCAAACTTGGCATTTAGGTTCAGTATCTCCCAGAGATGCGACACGAAGGTTTTCAAGAAAATCCCCCTACCCCAGACTACCCTTTACATGGAACATTTTTCGAAAATTTTAATTTTCTCAAAAATGGTTCTAACAATTTTGATTAAAATATCATATGTTTAAGATATTTTCATGACAAATGAAATGTATATCTCGAATTTTCTGGGAATGTCTCCAAAAGTATTCTTCGTTGCATAACTGGTAAACCATAAGAGATAGACAAAATTTTACTGCACAAAAAATATAGATCTAGTTAAAATACACAATTTATATCATATACATTTCTTTTGTTGAGTGAACCGTTTTCGAGATATTGCTTGTTATTCCCTTAAATTTTCCAATACTTATACTTTTTCTCAAATTCGTTATTCATGTTTACTTTCTCCACTACATATAGTAAGTAGGGAAAGTATTGTATTCCACCCAAAAATTCGATACCGAGATTTCACCGAAAATACATGTTTTGATACCCTCTGAATGCAAAAAAATCTGATGTGTTACACTCACATGACTTTCTCTACTCTTGTACAAACTATTTTTACAAACGCTTATTCTCCATCTACTTCATGTTAATCGAGATAAACATTTGCAGACTCTATCTTATTGCTAATTTTCTTGTAGATGTAAGGGGAAAATATATTTATAAGGGCAGTATAGAAATACAGTAGCCTTTAAGCACATACATATCTCTTAATAGCTGGTTGCTAGATGCAGCACCATTCCCTTTGCCACAGATTATAACTTTTTGCATATCCAAGACAAAAAAATGAATAACGAATTCCCATTTGAGAAAATAAGTATTGAAAAATTTAAGGGAATAACAAGCAATATCTCGAAAATGGTTCACTCAACAACAAAAATGTATATGACATAAATTGTGTATTTTAACGCGATCTACATTTTTTGTGTTGTAAAAGTTTGTCTATCTCTTATGGTTTACCAGTTATGCAAAAGTCGTTCACAATGAAGAATACTTTTGGAGACATTCCCAGAAAATTCAAGATATACATTTTATTTGTCATGAAAATATCTTAAACATATGATATTTTAATCAAAATCGTTAGAGCCATTTCTGAGAAAATTAAAATTTTCGAAAAATGTTCCATGTAAAGGGTACTCTGGGGTGGGGGGATTTTTTTGAAAACCTTCGTGTCGCATCTCTGGAAGATACTGAACGTAAATACCAAGTTTGGTGTTTATCCGACTGTTCGTTTCTGAGTTATGCTGTTCACAGACACACACACACACACACACACACAGACACACACACGGACATGTTTCCAAAAATGTTTTTTTTTTTGATTCAGGGGATCTCAAAACATGTATTTCCGGTGAAATCTCGGTATCGAATTTTTAGGTGGAATACAATACTTCCCCTACTTACTATACGTAGTAGAGAAAGTAAAAAGCATTTTTGGAAACATGTCCGTGTGTGTGTCTATGTGTGTCTGTGTGTCTGTGAACAGCATAACTCAGGAACGAACAGTCGGATAAACACCAAACTTGGTATTTAGGTTCAGTATCTTCCAGAGAGCGACACGAAGGTTTTCAAGAAAATCCCCCACCCCAGACTACCCTTTACATGGAACATTTTTCGAAAATTTTAGTTTTCTCAAAAATGGCTCTAACGATTTTGATTAAAATATCATATGTTTAAGATATTGTATTGAGAAATGAAATGTATATCTCGAATTTTCTGGGAATGTCTCCAAAAGTATTCTTCATTGTGAACGACTTTTGCATAACTGGTAAACCATAAGAGATAGGCAAAATTTTACTACACAAAAAATATAGATCGCGTTGAAATACACAATTTATGTCATATACAGTTTTTTGTTGAGTGAATCGTTTTCGAGATATTGCTTGTTATTCCCTTAAATTTTCCAATACTTATACTTTTTCTCGAATTCGTTATTCATTTTTACTTTCTCTACTACATATAGTAAGTAGGGGAAGTATTGCATTCCACCCAAAAATTCGATACCGAGATTTCACCGGAAATACATGTTTTGAGACTCCCTGAATCCAAAAAAAGCATTCTTGGAAACATGGCCGTGTGTGTGTCTGTGTGTGTGTGTGTGTGTGTCTGTGTGTGTGTGTCTGTGTGTGTGTGTGTGTGTGTGTGTGTGTCTGTGTGTCTGTGAACAGCATAACTCAGAAACGAACAGTCGGATAAACACCAAACTTGGTATTTACGTTCAGTATCTTCCAGAGATGCGACACGAAGGTTTTCAAGAAAATCCCCCACCCCAGACTACCCTTTACATGGAACATTTTTCGAAAATTTTAATTTTCTCAAAAATGGCTCTAACGATTTTGATTAAAATATCATATGTTTAAGATATTGTATTGAGAAATGAAATGTATATCTCGAATTTCCTGGGAATGTCTCCAAAAGTGTTCTTCATTCTGAACGACTTTTGCATAACAGGTAAACCATAAGAGATAGGCAAAATTTTACTACACAAAAAATATAGATCGCGTTGAAATACACAATTTATGTCATATACAGTTTTTTGTTGAGTGAATCGTTTTCGAGATATTGCTTGTTATTCCCTTAAATTTTCCAATACTTATACTTTTTCTCGAATTCGTTATTCATTTTTACTTTCTCTACTACATATAGTAAGTAGGGGAAGTATTGCATTCCACCCAAAAATTCGATACCGAGATTTCACCGGAAATACATGTTTTGAGACTCCCTGAATCCAAAAAAAGCATTCTTGGAAACATGGCCGTGTGTGTGTCTGTGTGTGTGTGTGTGTGTGTGTCTGTGTGTGTGTGTCTGTGTGTGTGTGTGTGTGTGTGTGTCTGTGTGTCTGTGAACAGCATAACTCAGAAACGAACAGTCGGATAAACACCAAACTTGGTATTTACGTTCAGTATCTTCCAGAGATGCGACACGAAGGTTTTCAAGAAAATCCCCCACCCCAGACTACCCTTTACATGGAACATTTTTCGAAAATTTTAATTTTCTCAAAAATGGCTCTAACGATTTTGATTAAAATATCATATGTTTAAGATATTGTATTGAGAAATGAAATGTATATCTCGAATTTCCTGGGAATGTCTCCAAAAGTGTTCTTCATTCTGAACGACTTTTGCATAACAGGTAAACCATAAGAGATAGGCAAAATTTTACTACACAAAAAATATAGATCGCGTTGAAATACACAATTTATGTCATATACAGTTTTTTGTTGAGTGAATCGTTTTCGAGATATTGCTTGTTATTCCCTTAAATTTTCCAATACTTATACTTTTTCTCGAATTCGTTATTCATTTTTACTTTCTCTACTACATATAGTAAGTAGGGGAAGTATTGCATTCCACCCAAAAATTCGATACCGAGATTTCACCGGAAATACATGTTTTGAGACTCCCTGAATCCAAAAAAAGCATTCTTGGAAACATGGCCGTGTGTGTGTCTGTGTGTGTGTGTGTGTGTGTGTGTCTGTGTGTGTGTCTGTGTGTGTGTGTGTGTGTGTGTGTGTGTGTCTGTGTGTCTGTGAACAGCATAACTCAGAAACGAACAGTCGGATAAACACCAAACTTGGTATTTACGTTCAGTATCTTCCAGAGATGCGACACGAAGGTTTTCAAGAAAATCCCCCACCCCAGACTACCCTTTACATGGAACATTTTTCGAAAATTTTAATTTTCTCAAAAATGGCTCTAACGATTTTGATTAAAATATCATATGTTTAAGGTATTTTCATGACAAATGAAATGTATATCTCGAATTTCCTGGGAATGTCTCCAAAAGTGTTCTTCATTCTGAACGACTTTTGCATAACAGGTAAACCATAAGAGATAGACAAAATTTTACTGCACAAAAAATGTAGATCGCGTTACAATACATAATTTATGTCATATACATGTTTTTGTTGAGTGAACCGTTTTCGAGATATTGCTTGTTATTCCCTTAAATTTTCCAATACTTATACTTTTTCTCAAACTTGTTGTTCATTTTTTTTATGTCCTGGACATGCAAAGATAATGGAATGCGCCACATAGAAACCAGCGTTAAAATATTTGACTATCGCTTAAAATCTACCATATTCCCCTTGCATCTACAAGAAAATTAGCAATAAGATTAACATCTCGATATCTCGATTAACATGAAGCATATGGAGAATAAGCGTTTGTAAAAATAGTTTGTACAAGAGTAGAGAAAGTCATGTGAGTGTAACACATCAGATTTTTTTTTATGTCCTGGACATGCAAAGGGAATGGAATGCGCCACATAGCAACCAACGCTTAAAAGATTTGACTGTCGCTTAAAACCTACCATATCCCCTTGCATCTACAAGAAAATTAGCAATAAGATTGACATCTTGATATCTCGATTAACATGAAGTATATGGAGAATAAGCATTTGTAAAAATAGTTTGTACAAGAGTAGAGAAAGTCATGTGAGTGTAACACATCAGATTTGTTTTTAAATATTTGTCTGCTAATGTCTTTATAATAAGTAAATTATCAGTTGTTCTCCTTCCCTTGCAAAAGCCCATCTGGAATTCTGAAAGGATATTATATTCTTCAACCCAAATTTGTAGTCTAGCCGCCAAAATGCCCATAAAGAGTTTTCCTATATTAGATAATAATGCAATACCTCTGCAGTTATTAAGTTTATCGACATTACCCTTACCTTCATATATAGGATGGATGATAGCTTCCCTCCATCGTTTAGGTACATAACCTTCTAATAATTACATTAAATAATCTGCAAAGTAATCAATAAGTGACAACTGAAAAACAGGTTGAAATGCAACATGAAAAGCTGAAGCAAGGTAATTTATTGACGGGAAATTGTAAATGTAGATAAACTGTAGTGATTGTCTACAGAATGAGTGGCCAGGGTCAAAGTTCAGTAGACAATCAAATTTTAAATCTCTTAGCACAATAAATAAATAATAAACACCTAAGTAACAACTGAACAGCAAAGTAGTTTAAAAAAATGACAACGTATTGACAAATTCAAACCAATAACAATGTATATCTCGGAAATGGTTTATACCACAAAAAAAGATTATTTGAAATATATTGTCTACTTTATAGACTACACGTTTGTGTAGTATGTTTTTGTTTATCTCTTTTGGTATAGCAGTTAATTAAAATTATACAAAATTTGTTTCAAATGAAGAGGACTTCACAGGCCATTCTCAGAAAACTCAAGATATGCGTTTTGTTTGGCAAGTAGACATCTTAAACATATGGTATTTCAAACAAAACCATTAACCATTTTTTTAAAAAAAATAGTAAACATTTCAAAAATCTTCCATGTAAAGGGTAGCATGGGGTGGGGGGACTTTCTTGAAAATCTTTGTGCCAGATCTTTGGAAGATACTGAACTAAAATATCAAGTTTTGTATTTAATTGACTTTTTGTTTTTGACTTGTGCTGTTCACGGACAGACAAAAGGAAAGACATACAGGCAGAGGGTGCACGCTCGCACACCCCCTCCCACACACACACACACACACACACACACACACACACACACACACAGACCTTTTTCTAAAAATGCTTTCTTTAGATTCAGGAAGTCTCAAAATAAATATTTCTGGTGAAATATTGGTATCGGAATGCACTATTTCTCCTACTTATTATGTAGGTATAGGTAAACAGTAGAGAAAGTGAATAAAACAGGAAAGGGTGTTTATTAGATGGCTTAGTAAAGCAGTTGAAATACTAATAGAAGAAAAATTGGATGTGTAATAATAAGATATATGCTATTGAAGTTTCCTCTTCCTGATTACATGGTTATGGATCAATAGCAGTATTAAAATAAACTTTGCACATCAGTGCTACATGGTAAAACTTTTCTGCATAACAAAAAGAACCTGAAGAGCAAAATAGCTTGGTAAGGGAAAGAAAAACCTCAGAGTGCCTTGGCCCAGTTTCCAGCTGGAGCAGAGGAATTTTTTCTTATTTGAATATAATTTTCTTCTCCCTACACAGTCTGGAAATGTTACTGTGAGAGTGTGTTAAAAGTTAAACAAGTTTGCTAATGTATCCATGTACACATATGTGTTCCTATCATTTTGTGTCTTGTGTTTTCAAATTTAGTCTAGAGATTTTAAGAACTATTCCTAAAAATCCAAAATTTTTAGCAGGCTAACTACACTGGTGTGCAAAACCTAAGGACGAGATGGGTAAAGTAACATAACAAATGAACTACTTGGTGGAAGTAGATGAAGGTGTGGGAGCATGTTGCCAGGGGTCTCTCACACGTACACAGAAAGCTGGACGTCACATAGCATGACTGTAGTGAGCCTATAGTACCAAATGGGTCTGGTCCAGCAACACGGGGCAGTTGACGAAACAGGACAAGACGGTGTGTGGCAATTAGCGAGCTGTTACGGTGCACTGTAGTGGTGTTCTTCATTGCAACATGGCCCATAGACATCATTTGGATGACTTCACACAGGGAAGAATCATCGGGAAACTGGAAGAAGGGCGAAGTGTGACGAGTGTTGCTCAGGAGTTTGGAATTGCTCACAGCATTGTTTCACGTACATGGGGGAACCTTCAAACCACAGGCACTGCTGTCCCAAGGAGAGGTGGTGGTCGACCACGCTCAACTACAACAGCAGATGACCGCTACATTGTGCAACAGGCAAGAAGGGATCCACGCCAAACAGCGGGTGCAATTGCAATCACATTTAACAGGACAGCTAGGCACGCAATCTCACGATACACAGTGGCACGGCGACTACACAGATGTGGTCTCTTTGCCCGACGGCCAATACGTTGCGTTCCATTGACATCGGCGGCACCGTTTGCGATGGTCCCAAGAGCATCAAAATAGGACCAACGAGGATTGGGGTCGCGTGCTCTGCGAGAGCAGATTCAGTCTAAGTAGTGATTCTCAACATACCCTCATCTGACAAGAGGTGGGAACACCTAATGATCCCTTGAACATGATCGTTTTGGTTGTCCGGGTGATATGGTTTGGGGAGGCATGATGTTGCATGGGCGCACCGACCTCCAAATCTTTGAACACGGTACGCTCACTGGTCAACGTTATTGTGATACTGTACTCCTTCCCCATGTGCGTCTTTTCAGGGGTGCAGTCGGCCCTGACTTCATTTTTATGGATGACAATGCGCGACCGCATCAAACAGCGCAGGTGGAGAATCTCTTGGAACGAGAGGATATTCGGCGAATGGACTGGCCTGCCCGTTCCCCCGATTTAAATCCCATCGAACACGTGTTGGATGCTTTGGGGAGACGTATTGTAGCACATCCACATGCACCAACGACCATCCAACAGTTGTCAACAGCGTTGGTGGAGGAATGGAACGCCCTACCAAAAGAACTGCTTACCAACCTTGTGGCCAGCATGGGAGCACGATGCAGAGCATGCATTGCTGTCCGTGGTGACCATACACCCTTTTAAGCACCATGTATCTGTTTCTGTAAATCTAGAGAGTCATCATATGTCGTATTGACTTTAGTGTAACTTATGGGCTATGAATAAAAGTGGCATTTCTGTTCGTCTCATTGCATATTTCGTTTAGTTGCCTACTGTAGCATACCGTAGCAGTTCCCTCTATGTATGATTCAAGTTTCATCGAGCTATGTTACTTGACAGTGTCACAGCATGTGAAGATTACTTTAGTCCTTAGGTTTTGCACATCAGAGTATATAAACTAGGCACTCAATTTCTATCAATTTAAAATAAAAGGCATTCATCAGTACTTGCCTAGCATTTTTTAACATTCTTTATTTAACATCTTAACTTGCTTTCCTGTCATTGATAAAAAAAACAACATAACCAATAAAATGTAATTTCATTACATAAGATCAATGAGCAGTGTTTACCTACATATGGGGTTTATCATTAAGTAGTATGAAGCAGTGTTTTTACACCCATGGGAGTATCCATTACCTTTAATGGTAGCTTTTGTAATGTTTTAATTTGTGAAGATATCCAAAAGAGGTATGTAGGTAAACCTGACATTTCCAAATGCATGCCAATAGATCTAAGATGCTTTAAGAAGTCAAAACTCATAGAAATATATTTAAAATAAAAGTGTAGTTATCTCCTTCAGCTAAGCTGCAGATAAATAAAAATACATTTAATCTATTTAAGCTTAATAACACAGATAAAATTTTGAATATCCAGTGGAGAATCAAAACTTGATCTCTCACATGATAAATGCAAACACAAACCATTATTCCATGCAGCAACCGTTTCACATTAATAATGTTTCAGCTAATGTCCTAAGTTCCATTATGGTATTATTCTATTTCCAGCAATCCAGCAATCGAGAACAGGTCGCCCAGGTTCACCTGGGCGGAATATAATCGCCACAGTACCTAGCCGCGTACGCGGCTTTACCTGTGCGATATAGAAGGATAAAATTTCTAATGGAATTAAAAATTAAATGAATGTACTGCAAATATATTTATCCCTCCTCCCATATGTAATCAATTAGGTCAAGAAGAACAACCATTGTGCAACTTTTATATTCTGCTTGATGAACCTATTTTAATGTATGTGATTCTGGTCTTTATGGCAAACCCATTTCGGGTCAGATTCTTAAATCAATAAAATATTGCAGTATTTCGTTTAGCTAGCAAAGTTTCAAAGCATTTAGGCTCATTTCAGAAATACTGAACTGCAACCTTCATTTGGAGTTTCTTTACTTCTTACTCTTAATTTTGTACAATTTCAATCAAATTTGAAACGTTTTGATAATTTTGTTCCAAATTGTTTTGTATAATAATATGTGCAGTAGTTTTTCTAGTAGACTCTCCATCTGATCTACCCTTAATTATGTACTGATTTCAAAAGCCTGAAATGTGCCAACAAATTTTATTCAAACTTTTTGTGTATAAAATTTCCACTCCATATATACAGTGATTCACCTATGAATTGAACATTTATAGGAGGTTCCATCCAAGAGAGAAAGAGAGAGAGAGAGAGAACCTTGCCAAAAGAAAAATATTACTTATTTTGAAGTAATATGATATGCAAGACTATGAGATTTGCAAAAAAATTCATCATTCAGAATTTTAAGGCAATGCATCGGTGAAATTTGGTAAAAAAAAGTGTCAATTTTTTGCGTTTTTATTACATTTATAACTTGTACTCTCATTCTACACAATTTTTATATAAAAATGTTAAAACCACAAATGGTTACTTAATTGGTCCTGTACCATTTAGATAAAGCACCACAAACTTTAAAATCCATTTTTCTCAGTTCCTTTTTTTTCAGCATTTTTCACTTTTCAAAATGCTCCTTGAACCACAGTTTATAACTTATTAGCTTGAAATTTACTGGAGAGCTTCAGGAATTATGGATTTAAAATTGCTGTGCACTAGTTATAAAATATGAAATCGTTCAGCTGAATTATTTTCCATTGCTCAAATTGAAAAAGAAAATGAAAAATTAAATATTATGTGAATAAAATTTTGTTTCTCTTAAACTAATTAAGATTAAGAAATGCCTACTCAACAATTTCTTTATATTTGCATACTAAGCTCAAATTAAAAATATGATAAACTGTAGGGTAGAGGAAACATTTCATATTATATCAAAAAGTGATTAATTATGAATAAAAAATTAATATATTAACAACGGTTTGCACTATATGTTTTACGATATGAGTATATGGTAAAAAGGCCAAAGCAATCAGAAGAAAATAGGATTTTTTCAGTTTCACCAATGCATTGCCTGAAGTGTATTTACACCTGACACAACTACTAAAAGCAAATTCTGCTAAGGGGAGTGCAGTTGATTCTGCAGACAACTCAAACAGAAAACAAAGTAGGAAAGGTAGAATCAGACGACCGAAAAATTCAATGCTATACCCGGGATGGTTAGAGCAACGGGACGAGACCGGGAGATCCGTGGTTGAAATCCGGCTATGACATTATTTTTCAGTCGTCTGATTCTACCTTTACAACCTTGTCCAACACACGGCTTGTGTGGAAGAACAATTAATCCCATAGAACAAAGTAGCTATAATTTTCAGCAGAATTTACTTGGCAATTTATTGCAGTGGTACATGTTCTTTTTCCTCAAGATGTGCAATTGAGTCCATTTCCATGGTATTGGGGTAACATGTTTGCCTCACATTCAAGATATTTTGAGTTTAAATCTCGAATGGGATGAGCTATCTAGAAACGGTTTCTTTGGGGACATCTGGTTCATTTGAGCATCATTCTGTTCTATGTCATCCTCCGTGGACTAGTGGTACCGTGCTACAGGGCCGTATTTAGAGGGTTTTTTTAGGATTCAACCCCCCCCCCCCGAAACTTCTGACAATTTTATTTATTTAAATTCATAGCAAATCAACATGGTAAAATGTCGTTAGATAACAGTAGGTCTATTGCTAGTAGCACATTTACAAGAAAAAGGGAAACTTAATTTTGTCGCCTTACATAGGTAAAGTACATGGTAACTGTGCGGGGTAGGTACTGTTAAGTTTAGGTCTACTTGTGGCAAACCCTCCCCGATTTTTTGTTCTGGGTACGGGCATGCCGTGCTAGCCTCTAGTTCCCAAGGTCGCGAGTTCAAACCCGGCGGAGGGCGATAGATTTTTTCGAGTGGCTTCCTTCGGAAGGGAAGTAAAGCCGGTGGTCCCGTGTCGTAGACTTACGGCACATAAAAGAACCTCAAGCTTGATAAAGAGGCCTCTGAGAAAAATTAGCGGTCTTTCACGCCCAATATAGAATGGGACGCTAAGGACCATAGTATTTAAAGAGCGTCCATAAATAAAAACTCAATTTAATTTAATTCTGTTCCATTTAACATCCAATATGACCTATTCAGTTAAAGCCGTGGATGACAACCATTACTCGCCCAAGGTGCTAAGCAAAATGATATTGCGGTATTATATCGTTGCCTTCCGCTCCGGCCGGAAATCGAACCCGGGTCGCCTTGTGTGTTAGGCGGAAGGGCTAATCGCTACATCAGTCACCTAGTGATGATTTATTTCAGTACGATAAGAGAATTTAATGTAAAATTCTGCCATTTATAGTTCTTTTTTAATGTTTCTTTAACGCATCAACCCTAAATGTGTAACCGAAATTATTTTATAAATGAATAAAATAACTGCATTTTTCAAACTTTTTACCAAGCTTGCATTAAAAATTATGTCCCGACAATTTAAAGAAACGTTCACAGTCCTAGTCCTTTGAAGTTATAATTTATAAAAAACTGTTATCTCGCATTCTTGTCAATGCAGAAGTTCCTCAAGGCTCCGTCCTAGGCCCGTAACTACTTCTTATAAATATGCGTCCATTTTCCGCTACATCGTTGACACTTTTTGCATATAGTCTGTTGTTCTAAAGGATTTTCCTTCATCATTGATAGAGTTCAGGGGTATTCTCATCATGGATTAGCTAGCTATCAACACCAAACTTTAAATAATTTTCTCTAAAAGAGGAATGCATCTACCGATCACACTTCATATTCGGCTCTGACATAGATTATACAATTGTTGTCGATTACCTCGATGTGATTTGCACAATACAATACATTTATTTTTAAATACCACTCGGACTGACATTTGTATCTTCTCCCTTTGTATGTACCTATCACTATTTCCTCCCCTAAGGAAAGAGTTCTACTCTGTACTCATCCGATGTACCTTACTGTACTGTAAAACCTGGGAATTTGCATTACCTATTTTAAAAACACAAAGAATTTAAAATAGAGCTGCTAAAACGGTTGGCAATATTCCTTGTAACATCTTCATTGTGGCCTGAGACTGGGCATCATACAACATTGCTTTCGCTGCATATTCTATGGACCTATCTACACCACAATTTGAATCCGCTGCAGTATTCTTAGAAATTGCCATGTCTACTGGTCACGAACGACCTAAAGCTATTTTATTCACTCAACAATCTATTTCATCCACTTTTCCAACCAAATCATCCTTTTTCATAACAATTTAGCCTGGTCCTCCTTAACACTCTTTTCTTTTTTGCTTTCTTACCATTCCAGATTAGCAAACACCAGCTGGAATTCTTAATATATTCACATTATTTTGTGTCTGGAGTCACGAAACTTCTGCAAACAAATTTTAAGATGAACGAACTTCGTCATTGCTTCTGTTAAGATAAATACTTTGTCAGATTTAGACTTGAGTTATGATAACGTTTCAACTAATAAGCTGTTCTTATGACATTATCTAAGTTTTGGTAAAATAATTTAAGATAAAGTTCTTCTGTGTAATTTTAACACATATGGTAATATTTAGAACTGTGCATTCGCTTAACCATAGGGTAGGAACTAATAACAAAGAAAGAAGCAATTGGTCCTTTCTTGCCTTAAAAAAATATTTTAAGTCGCTACTAAGACTTTAGTATTCAATAATGTATTTGGCTTTTCTTTTTGGTTTCTCCCTTCTCAACCATGGAGACAAGAATTAGGTTTTGAAAAATGCCACTTTGGCACATTTCGACTTGTTGATCGTGTATCTACGAAAGTATATGAACGTGCTGATTCTTTTACTTGTGATAACCAGTAGAAAAGCTAATGTAAAGAGTAAATAAAACAGAAACGCACCACAAATATACCGTATAAGAAAAAGAAGCGGCAATGAAACTAAATAATAAGCATGCAACGATCACAACTGATCTACATATGTGCCAATAACCATAAAGCTGAGCAAAGCAAAACAATTTCATAGCTGGAATTCAGTGTTTGTATTATTCTTTAGTATTAAGCAATGCATATGAGGAGTTAACTCTTTTACGACAAAATGACGTGCCATATGACAGGCATCCTTTTGGGGAAAATGCAAGTTGTCCTGATGGTAATGGCAGTAATGTTAGCCAGAGCTGAAGATTCTACCGTTTGGTCGACTTCAGAATTGCCGAGAGAGCAGGACACCGTTCTATATTGTCCTATGAACGCGCTATCCCAGGTATGTTCATCAGCTTTAAACGTATAATTAAAAAACATCTGATGTGTTACACTCACATGACTTTCTCTACTCTTGTACAAACTATTTTTACAAACGCTTATTCTCCATATGCTTCATGTTAATCGAGATATCGAGATGTTAATCTTGTTGCTAATTTTCTTGTAGATGCAAGGGGAATTGGTAGGCTTTAAGCTATAGTCAAATATTTTAAGAGCTGGTTGCTATGTGGAGTATTCCATTCTCTTTGCATTACCAGAACAAAAAAATGAATAACGAATTTCCAATTGAGAATAAGTATATTGGAAAATTTAACGAAATAACAAGCAATATCTCGAAAATGGTTCACTCAACAAAAAAATGTATATGACATAAATTGTGTATTTTAACAAGATCTACATTTTTTGTGTAGTAAAATTTTGTCTACCTCTTATGGTTTACCAGTTATGCAAAAGTCGTTCACAATGAAGAATACTTTTGGAGACATTCCCAGAAAGTTCGAGATATACATTTCATTTGTCATGAAAATATCTTAAACATATGATATTTTAATCAAAATCGTTAGAGCCATTTTTGAGAAAATTAAAATTTTCGAAAAATGTTCCATGTAGAGGGTAATCTGTGGTGGGGGGTTTTCTTGAAAACCTTCGTGTCGCATCTCTGAAAGATACTGAACCTAAATACCAAGTTTGGTGTTTATCCGACTGATAATTTCTGAGTTATGCTGTTCACAGACACACACACGGACGTTTCCAAAAATGCTTTTGTTTTGGATTCAGGGGGTCTCAAAACATATGTTTCCGGTGAAATCTCGGTATCGAAGTTTTGGGATGGAATACAATACTTCCCCTACTTACTATACGTAGTAGAGAAAGTAAAAAAGTGTGACAACCACAAGTCTTTCTCATGATTTAACTGCACAATTCTGGAAATTATTCATAAACTTATTTTTCCTTATTTATATTTTTATCTTTATTTCTTTTTTTTAGTTTGGCCATTTTGCCACTGAATCAACACTCCTATGCATAGGCACACGTATGCGATCTTTTGCGAACTGATATCAGTCCTTCCTTGGCAAATTACTTTTGAACCATTTCGCCCTCTCCGCTCTCATCCCCTGGAGAAGATAACACGGCCGAAGCAGTAAGTGGTATGCCGACCCTCATAGCCGTATGAGAGTATAGCTCGCTGGAGCGCATAGCCTCGGCACTCCGCCAAACTAAACAGTAAAACACAGTAATCATAAACTGGGCAAACAAGGGAAATTAAAAAAAGTAGTAGATGCTGGCAGTCGTGCTGGTAGCATCACCTCCCTTGAGCTTTTATCCAAAAGCCATTTATAAGTTACACTACATTACTGCAAATTGTGAGTTGTTGATATTCTAACGAAACAAAAACGAAACGGAATTGTATTGCATTCAATGACAAATTGATTGACTTTATTTTCTATACCACATACCTAAGGTATAGAAAATAATGTATTCCACCCAAAAATTCGATATCGAGATTTTATTGGAAATACATGTTTTAAGGTCCCTAAATCTTAAAAAAAAAATCCATGTGTGGATGGTGTGTGTGTGTGTGTGAACAGCATAACTAAAAAACGAAAACTCGTATAAATACCAAACTTGGTATTTTAAGTTCAGTATCTTCCAAAGATACGACACCAAAAGTTTTAAGAAAGTAACTCCACCCCAAAATACTCTTTACATGGAACATTTTTCTAAATGTTTGATTTTCTCAAAATGGCTCTAAAGATTTTTATTAAAATACAATATCTTTAAAATGTTTACATGACAAATAGAATGTATATGTTGAATTTTCTGTGAATAGCGTGTGAAGTCCTTTTCATTCGGAGGACTTCACACGCTATTCAAAAATAAATCTCTTTCTGCCACAGGTTATTTCTAATAACTTCTTTTCTGGCATCAGCCATTTCTGAAATAACTTTTCAATGCATTCAATATTGGTGTACCTATAAATTCAAAAACAAAAAGTCGGATAAATACCATACTTGGTATTTAAGTTCAGTATCTCCAAAGATGCGACACGAAGATATCCATGAAAATTGTCCACCCCAAACCCCTAAACATTGAAGATTTAAAAAAAATTGATTTTCTAAAAAAATTACTAACGATTTTGATTAAAATATCATATATTAAAGATATTTACATTACAAATAAAATGTATAGCTTGAATTTTCTGGGAATAGCCTGTAAAGTCCAGTTCATTTGGAAGAAATGTTGCATAATCTTGTATAACTAGTAAACGTTAAGCAATAGACAAAAAAGCACCACACAAAAGATGTAGACCCATTAAAACACAAATTATTTCAAATAATTTTTTGTGGCATTAGCAGTTTTCGTGGTATCCGTTATTAATGGTTCGCATTGTTAAATACTTTTGTTATTCTTTTAAAGTCCTGTCGATATTCAGTTGTTTCTCGCGATTGTGTGGGAAGAGTAATGGAATTTTAAGGCCAGCATGTAGCATTCAGTTCTTAAACATTTCTACACCTATTCCCATTGCATCAATAACGAAACGTGATGTAGTTATTTCTGCAAAGTTTTATCTCGATTAAAATGAAGTAGATAGAAAAAAAACGATAGAGGAGTCATGTGAATGTAACTGATTAGGTTTTTAAAAATGCTTTCGCTGTTCAGTTGTTTCTCGCGATGTCATGGAAAGAGTATGGAATTTCTAGGTTAGCTTATAGCTTATCAGGTTTCCTCTATCCTCCTTGTACCCACAACTATATGTGTAATCATATTGTTTCTGCAAATTATTATTTCGATCATAATAAAGTAGATAAAAAAATAAGCTTTCATAAGAATAGTTTATATATGTTATATCAAATTAAATGATAGTGGTTAGAGAAAGTGGTGTGAATGTAGCATATATTTTTGTCTAACCTATAAGATAAGTTGAATTCCACAAATAACCAAGGTTTTTTTTGTTTTAGTAATAAATATAGCGTAGAAATGTAGATAATTGTTGTTTCGCAATAGGTGGGGCAATACACCTTGCATCCCTCTGCGCACGTCTATGCCAGTGACATGTAGGTACACTAATTTTTACTTGCTTAATATTTTCAGGGCATGTCAGGGTTGGAAGTCACGTATCCACCAGAAGAGCTTGCAGATTACGAAGATAGCACAAGGGACAAGAGATGTTTACTACTCCTAGGCCTACGCAGGCACCTCAACCGCCCACTGCACTGGCATTACATGATACATGAGAACCGAGCACCCTACCGCTGGTCAGTCACTTATCGAGGAAAATCACAAGCATGATAACCTTACGTAAGTATCTGAGAACATCCACTTCCAAAAGAAAATAATGATTGTGGTGATGTTATAGGGTAGTTAAATTATATTCGAACCCATTCGCGGCATCTCTCTACTGCGCGAGACAGCCGGTGTTAAGGGAGGTGTATGATGATAGAATAATTAGTGTTGATTTGTGGCCCCCTCGTTCTCCTGGCCTAACGAGTTGTGATTTTTATTTATGGGGTTCTTAAAATACAAAGTGTATCGTTCCAATCCTCCCACACTACAGGAACTTAGAGAAAACATTGTGCAAGAAATCACAAGAATTCCTGCTGCTGAGCTTCGAAGAGTGGGCGAGAATATTTACACGAGATGTACTGTCTGTTTGAGAGCAGGTCAACATTTCCAGCATCTATTATAAGGTAGGATTTTAGCCCGCCTCTGTCGGCGTAATTTCCCCGGCTGTCTCGCGCAGTAAGAGGTCGCGAGTGGGTTCGAATATAATTTAACTACCATATATATATATATATATATATATATATATATATATATAAATGTAATGAAAATATCAATGTGACTTACTTTACCGTTACCTAGTTGCATTCGACCCAAACTGTCGGTCGGAAATCATCGAAACTGTATATTTTTCAGCCCTCTGTATAAAATCAGCCATTTTTGGGAACATGTATATGTATTTGTAGTTATCTGCTGATATTAATAGGGGAAAAATATGTGGCGCTACATCAAAATGCTTTCTCTTCCCACTATTCTTACAAATGCTTATTCTTCTATCTGCATCATCTTAATCGAGATTAACAATTGCAGAAATTATTTTATTACACATTTCGTTGTAGGTACAAGGGGAATACAAAATCACATCAATAGTTAGATGTTTAAAAGCTGGTCGCTTAATGCTGGCCTTGAAATGCCATACCCTTTCCCTGACATGCTAAACTGAATAGCAACAGCACTTAAATTATTATGTATTAAACAATTCAAATCAATAATAAAGGATATGCCAGAAATGGCTGATGCCACAAAAACAGTTATTCCAAACACATTTTGTGCTTTAAACACATCTACACATTTTATTGTGTGGTAACTTTTTTTTCACCTGTTTCTTATGGTTTATGCGTAACAAAATTATACAAAATTCCTTCCGAATGAAGAAAACCTCACAAGATATGCATTTTATTTGTCATGTAAACATTTAGAATATATGCCATTTTGATAAAAATCGTTAAGAGCCGCTTTTGTAAAAAATAACGAAAAATGTTCCATGTTTCGTTGAGTATTTTCGGGAGGAAGTAATATCTTGAAAATCCTTGTGTCGCCTTTTGTTTTTCAGTTATGGTGTCTCACACACACACACACACACACACACATACACATACACATACACACACACACACAATGAGCGCGCGGAACATTTTACTTTCTCTACTACGTATAGTAAGTAGGGGAGGTATTGTATTCCCAAAAATTCGATGCCGAGATTTCACCGGAAATACATGTTTTGAGACACCCTGAATCCAAAAACAGCATTTTTGGAAACATGTCCGTGTGTGTGTCTGTGTGTCTGTGTGTGTGTCTGTGAACAGCATAACTCAGAAACGAACAGTCGGATAAACACCAAACTTGGTATTTAGGTTCAGTATCTTCCATGGATGCGACACGAAGGTTTTCAAGAAAATCCCCCCACCCCAGAGTACCCTTTACATATAAGATTTTTCGAAAATTTTAGTTTTCTCAAAAATGGCTCTAACGATTTTGATTAAAATATCATATGTTTAAGATACTTTTATGACAAATAAAATGTATATCTTGAATTTTCTGGGAATGTCTCCAAAAGTATTCTTTATTGTGGACGACTTTTGCATAACTCGTAAACCATAAGAGATAGACAAAATTTTACTACACAAAAAATATAGATCGCGTTAAAATACACAATTAATGTCATATACATTTTTTTTTGTTGAGTGAACCATTTTCGAGATATTGCTTGTTATTCCCTTAAATTTTTCAATACTTATTTTCTCAAATGGGAATTCGTTATTCATTATTACTTTCTCTACTACGTATTGTATTCCACCCAAAAATTCGACACCGAGATTTCACCGGAAATAAATGTTTTGAGACACCCTGAATCCAAAAAAAGCATTTTTGGAAACATGTCCGTGTGTGTGTGTCTGTGTGTCTGTGTGTGTGTCTGTGAACAGCATAACTCAGTAACGAACAGTCGGATAAACACCAAACTTGGTATTTAGGTTCAGTATCTTCCAAGGATGCGACACGAAGGTTTTCAAGAAAATCCCCCCACCCCAGAGTACCCTTTACATATAAGATTTTTCGAAAATTTTAATTTTCTCAAAAATGGCTCTAACGATTTTGATTAAAATATCATATGTTTAAGATATTTTTATGACAAATAAAATGTATATCTTGAATTTCCTGGGAATGTCTCCAAAAGTATTCTTTATTGTGAACGACTTTTGCATAACTCGTAAACCATAAAAGATAGACAAAATTTTACTAAACACAAAATGTAGATCGCGTTAAAATACACAATTTATGTCATATACATTTTTTTTGTTGAGTGAACCATTTTCGAGATATTGCTTGTTATTCCCTTAAATTTTTCAATACTTATTTTCTAAAATGGGAATTCGTTATTCATTTTTACTTTCTCTACTACGTATAGTAAGTATGGGAAGTATTGTATTCCACCCAAAAATTCGATACCGAGATTTCACCGGAAATATATGTTTAGAGACCCCCTGAATAAAAAAAAAGCATTTTTGGAAACATGTCCGTGTGTGTGTGTGTGTGTGTGTGTGTGTGTGTGTGTGTGTGTGTGTGTCTGTGAACCGCATAACTCAGAAACGAACCGTCGGATAAACACCAAACTTGGTATTTAGGTTCAGTATCTTCCATGGATGCGACACGAAGGTTTTCAAGAAAATCCACCCACCCCAGATTACCCTTTACATGGAACATTTTTTGAAAATTTTAGTTTTCTCAAAAATGGCTCTAACGATTTTGATTAAAATATCATATGTTTAAGATATTTTTATGACAAATAAAATGTATATCTAGAATTTCCTGGGAATGTCTCCAAAGTATTCTTTATTGTGAACGACTTTTGCATAACTCGTAAACCATAAGAGATAGACAAAATTTTACTGCACAAAAAATGTAGATCTTGTTAAAATACACAATTTATGTCATATACATTTTTTTTGTTGAGTGAACCATTTTCGAGATATTGCTTGTTATTCCCTTAAATTTTTCAATACTTATTTTCTCAAATGGGAATTCGTTATTCATTATTACTTTCTCTACTACGTATAGTAAGTAGGGGAAGTATTGTATTCCACCCAAAAATTCGATACCGAGATTTCACCGGAAATACATGTTTTGAGACACCCTGAATCCAAAAAAAGCATTTTTGGAAACATGCCCGTGTGTGTGTCTGTCTGTGTGTTTGTGTGTGTGTGAACAGCATAACTCAGAAACGAACAGTCGGATAAACACCAAACTTGGTATTTAGGTTCAGTATCTTCCAAGGATGCGACACGAAGGTTTTCAAGAAAATCCCCCACCCCAGAGTACCCTTTACATGGAAGATTTTTCGAAAATTTTACTAACGACTTTTGCATAACTGGTAAACCATAAGAGATAGACAAAATTTTACTACACAAAAATGTAGATCACGTTAAAATACACAATTTATGTCATACGCATTTTTTGTTGTTGAGTGAACCATTTCGAGATATTTCTTGTTATTCCCTTAAATTTTCCAATACTTATACTTTTTCTCAAATTCGTTATTCATTTTTACTTTCTCTACTGCGTATAGTAAGTAGGGGAAGTATTGTATTCCACCCAAAAATTCGATACCGAGATTTCACCGGAAATACATGTTTTGAGATACCCTGAATCCAAAAAAAAGCATTTTTGGAAACATGTCCGTGTGTGTGTGTCTGTGTCTGTCTGTCACTCTGTGAACAGCATAACTCAGAAATGAACAGTCGGATAAACACCAAACTTGGTGTTTAGGTTCAGTACCTTCCAAGGATGCGACACAAAGGTTTTCAAGAAAATCCCCCCACCCCAGAGTACCCTTTACATGGAAGATTTTTCGAAAAGTTTAATTTTCTCAAAAATGGCTCTAACGATTTTGATTAAGATATCATATGTTTAAGATATTTTTATGAGAAATAAAATGTATATCTTGAATTCTCTGGAAATGTCTCCAAAAGTATGCTTCATTGTGAACGACTTTTGCATAACTTGTAAACCATAAGAGATAGACAAAATTGTACTACACAAAAAATGTAGATCGCGTTAAAATACACAATTTATGTCATATACATTTCTTTTGTTGAGTGAACAATTTTCGAGATATTACTTGTTATTCCCTTAAATTTTTCAATACTTATTTTCTCAAATGGGAATTCGTTATTCATTTTTTGTCTTGGATATGCAAAGAGTATTAATCTCTGGCAAAGGGAATGGTGCTGCACCTAGCAACCAGCTATTGAGAGATATGTATGTGCTTAAAGGCTACTGTATTTCCAAATTGTCCTTGTAAATATACTATCCCCTTACATCTACAAGAAAATTAGCAATAAGACAGAGTCTGCAAATGTTTATCTCGATTAACATGAAGTATATGGAGAATAAGCGTTTGTAAAAATAGTTTGTACAAGAGTAGAGAAAGTCATGTGAGTGTAACACATCAGATTTTTTTTATGTCCTGGACATCCAAAGAGAATGGAATGCGCCACATAGCAACCAGCTCTTGAAAGATTTGACTATCGCTTAAAGCCTACCATATTCCCCTTGCACCTACAAGAAAATTAGTAATACGATTATCATCTCGATTAACATGAAGTATATGGAGAATAAGCGTTTGTAAAAATAGTTTGTACAAGAGTAGAGAAAGCCATGTAAGTGCAATGCAATGCATATCTTCTCTACCTACTAGGTATAGGGTATACAACCTAGGGTATAGGGTGTTTAGGGCATGATGTCATCGTTTCTATCATCAACCCATATTGGAAGGAATTTAATGGGTTTTCTCACACAAGGATTTAGAATTTTGCAGGTTGAAAGAAAATTAGATTAAGTATGAATACATTCGTTTCAATAAATGCATTATGCCAACATGGGTGCCATAAAGAGTCGGTTATCCACAATTGTGACCATAACAAATAGTTTATAATGAAAGGACCGAAGAACTAAAACCAACAACTGTAAAAGAAAATTAGCTTTTGTATCATTTATCTACAACACTGTTATTATTTTTGCTATCATATTTTGCATTATTTTTGTTCACTGGTCCTAGTTATTAAACTTTTATTTACGCTCTTTGCTTGTGCCTCGCTGTATTTTCATGCCCCCCCCCCAAAACCTGGGATGTTCTCATTCGGGATTGATGTTAAAAACTAAAACATAATTGATTTGCACAAGCTGGCTTAGTGACTGCCTCAGTGATTGAGTGCTCAGTTCTGCTTCTCAATATAAAGGTAATGGGTTCGAATCCCTGCTAGAACTGGGGATTTTTTTCTTTAACTAGAATCATTCCCTACAATCCTCAGGTCTGGAAGTATGAATTCAGTGTGTTTGATGATGAAAGCATATTTGAAGGTCTCCGATTTGACAATAGAAGTTAAATGAAATAATTTTAAAATGTTGCTGGCATTTTGAACTTATTTATTTTCTGATTATTGTATGTTGTACTAGTGCAGAAAGAAGGCGAAGAAAAAATTACAGTATGTATAAACACAAAAGAGCTATCTGATCTCCTATAAGCGTTTCTTGAATTGTCTCATGCAAAAAGGTCATATATTTGAATTCATGTTTGCTGAAGGTGCGATCGAAAATCTCAATAGCTGCTATTTGTATTTCCGCTGAACAAATTCCTGATAACTTGATAAGCACTTTCCATGTTTGCACGCATACACGTCAGCTGCAGCGTAATGCATCGATCGCGCTTCTCGAAACTATGCCACTGTCTCAACAAATGCTTGTTTTCGCAATAGAAGCTGTGGTCATTAAAATCGGTTACTTGAATACCGCTGACGAATATCCTGTCCTATAAAAATAACATACACAGTATATTCGCGTGTTCATTTTAAGAGAAATGGAATGAACAGCACGCAGTGTAAAACTTCAAGAACTGTAAAGAAAGTGATAAGAAAAAAAAGCATAACATTCACATTATCTTCTCTACAAATTACCACTTAAAGGCATTTCTTATGTACTGTATTATTCATATAAAAACCGACTCTTCCACCAGTTTTACATTCTCTACCATGCACATAGTAGCTAAAATAAACATTGCATTCCACCCAAAAATTCGATACCAAGATTTCACCGAAAATAAATGTTTCGAGGATCCTGAAAAAAAAAGAATTTTTAGAATGAGGTTGCATGTGTGTGTATGCGTGTGTGTCAATGAACAGCATTAATTCAAAAACGAAAAGTTGGATAAATACCAAATTTAGTGTTTACTTCAGTATTTACCAAGATGCAACATGAAGACTTTAAAGAAAATCACCCCCACTTAGAAGATTCTACCCTTTACATGGAACATTTTTCAAAAATTTAATTTTCTCAAAAAATGACTCAACGATTTTGATTAAAGTACCATATGTTAAAGATATTTACGTGACAAATGAAATGCATAACTTGAATTTTCTGGGAATACCCTGTGAAGTCCACTTTTAGGAAGGAATTTTGTATAATCTTGTATAACTGGTAAACGTTAAGCGAAAGACGAAAACGCACTACAAAAAACAGAAAAAAGAAGTAGATCTTTTTAAACACACAATTTATCTCAACAACCTTTTTATGGCATAAGCGATTTCCAAAATATCCGTTATTAATGTTTTAATTGTTCAACACTTCGTAATTATTTTAAACTCCTGTAGATTTTCAGTTGTTTCTCGCGATTGCAGGAACGAGTAGATATGGAATTTTTAAGCCAGCTTATAGCGCCCAGTTCTTAAAAAATTGACTGTCACTGTTCCCTTCGGAACTAATGACATGTAATGTAGCTGTTTCTGTAAAGGTTTATCTCGATTAAAATGAAATAGAAAAAGTAAGAATAGTTTGTGAACCCACTAATAAACGACAGAAGGTAGAGAGAGAGAAAGAGAGAGCGCCATGTGAATGTAACAGAGATTTTTGCTATATGTATTTACTACATACACAAAATGTTCGAAAATTCCCCTTACAAACTTTTAGGGCTTGTAGAGGGGACCAAATAGATCATGTTTTGAATAAGAACCCATGTCCGGAAACGCACCCTTTCCGTGCTACAACCATTTGAAAACAGGTGTTCAAAGTGACCACGTTTGCTCAAGTACTTTAGTTAGGCGTTACTCAGTACATAATTTTTCTTAGAATTCAATTCATTAGGTAATATTACTAAAGAAATAAATAGGAAACAAATAATTTTCACAAATACTTTTGTTTACAGTTAAACTTAACAGTTTGTTTTTGTCTTCCTCACAGGATGGTTACCGATTCACTACAATCCATTAGGAAATAATACCTAAGAAACAAAAAGCAAATTTAATCATGTTTCACAAAGACTTTTGTTTCCAGTTAAACTGAACAATCTGTATTTCTCTTCATCACAGGCTGGTTGGCATTCTGATTCACTACAACCCATTAGGAAATAATATCTAAGAAACAAAAAGCAAATTTAATCATATTTCACAAGGACTTTTGTTTCCTGTTAAACTGAACAATCTGTATTTCTCTTCATCACAGGCTGGTTGGTATACAACTCTGGTTCGATATGACGACCACTAAAGTTGTTGCACACATTGTACCTTGGAAAGATGTTCTGGTAAAGTCTCTCCATCACTCCTGGTATCTCTGCAATTTGTTGTGCAGCGACCACAATTCGTGCCAAAATTTCTTCTTCTGACTCTACAGGTTTCACACCAGGGTAGAGGTCAAAGGACATCAGCTGCTCGTCTGATGTAAACACGCTCGTCGTGACTAGTCGGTTGTATACTAGGCAAACCGACTTGAAATTGCTATAGCACAGATGTGGTACGTTTCCAGAACATGGGTTCCTATTCAAAACATAATCTATTCAGTTCCCTCTACAGTCCTAAAAGCTTGTAAGGGGAATTTCCGAACATTCTGTATATAGTAAGCAGAGGAAGTATTGCATTCCAACCAAAAATTTGATACCAAGATTTCATCGGAAATTCACATATGTGTGTGTGTGTGTATGTGTGTGTGTGTCTGTGTGTGTGTTTGTGTGTGTTGGTATTTAACTTCAGCGCTTTCAAATGATACGACACGAAGTTTTAAAGATAATCCCCCTACTCCAAACTACCTCTTACATTGAATTTTTTATTTCCTCAAAAATGGCTCTAACGATTTTGATTAAAATACCGTATGTTTAAGATATTTGCATGAATAAGTAAAATGGTTTTTTTTTTAATTTTATGTGAATAGCCTGTAAGTCCTCTTCAGTCTGAATGACTTTTATATAATTTTAAAAACTGCAGGAGATAGACAGAATGTTACTACACAAACATTGTAGATTTCGTTATAGCACACAATAATTAGACTTTTAAGTGGAAAGTTGCTCTTCGTTTTTTCCCATGGTAATGCAAAGAACATGGAACTGCTAAGACATAACATAACGACCCACCTTTTAAAATACTGACTATCGATTTAGCCTACTGTATTATTCTTATATCTACAATGAAAGTGTAATGAAAGTTAATCTCAATTAACAAGAAGTAGAAGAATAAGATTTTGGAAGAATAGTTGATACACGAGCGAGTAGATAGTCACGTGAAGCAACACAGAATGTCCTTATTTGTTTTTACTTTCTCTACTACGTATAGTAGGTAGGGGAGGTACTGTATTCCACTCAAAAATTCGATACCGAGATTTCACCGGAAATACATGTTTTGAGGTCCCTGAATGCATAAAAAGTATTTTTATAAAAAGCGCCCCTCGCGCGCGTATCCTGTCTGTCTGTGTGTGTGTGTGTGTGTGTGTGTCTGTGTCTGTGAACAGCGTAACTCAAAAACGAAAAGTCGGATAAATACCAAAACTTAGTATTTAGGCTTAGTACCTTCCAAAGATGCGACACGAAGATTTTAAAGAAAATTCCCCACCCCAGACTACCCTTTACATAAAACATGTTTCGAAATTTTGGATTTTCTAAAAAAATAGCTCTAATTATTTTGATTAAAACACCGTAAATAAAAATATTTACATTACAAATAAAACGTATATCTTGAATTTTCCATGAATAGCCCGTGAAATCAATTTCATTTGGAAGAAATTTTGCATAATCTAGTATAACTGGTAAAATTTAAGTGAATAGACAAAAATACTACAAAAAATCTGATGTGTTACGCTCACATGACTTTCTCTACTCTTGTACAAACTATTTTTACAAACGCTTATTCTCCATATGCTTCATGTTAATCGAGATATCGAGATGTCAATCTTATTGGTAATTTTCTTGTAGATGCAAGGGAAATATGGTAGCTTTTAAGCGATAGTCAAATATTTTAACGCTGGTTGCTATGTGGTGCATTCCATTCTCTTTGCATGTCCAGGACATAAAAAAAATGAATAACGAATTTGAGAAAAAGTATGTCTTGGAAAATTTAAGGAAATAACAAGCAATATCTCGAAAACGGTTCACTCAACAAAAGAAATGTATATGACATAAGTTGTGTATTTTAACGCGATCTACAGTTTTTGTGTAGTAAAATTTTGTCTATCTTTTATGGTTTACCAGTTATGCAAAAGTCGTTCACAATGAAGAATACTTTTGGAGACATTCACAGAAAATTCGAGATATACATTTCATTTGTCATGAAAATCTCTTAAACATAAGATATTTTAATCAAAATCGTTAGAGCCATTTTTGAGAAAATCAAAATTTTCGAAAAATGTTCCATGTAAAGGGTAATCTGGGGTGGGGGGATTTTCATGAAAACCTTCGTGTCGCATCTCTGGAAGATACTGAACCTAAATACCAAGTTTGGTGTTTATCCGATTGTTAATTTTTGAGTTATGCTGTTCACAGACACACACACACGGACATGTTTCCAAAAATGCTTTTTTTTTGATTCAGGGGGTTTCAAAACATACATTTCCGGTGAAATCTCGGTATCGAATTTTTGGGTGGAATACAATACTTCCCCTACTTACTATACGTAGTAGAGAAAGTAATAGATGTGTTTAAAAATTACAATTTATTTCAAATAAGTTGTTTTGTGACATAAGCCATTCCTGAAATATCCGTTATTAAAGGTTCGAATTGTTCATTTCTTGGTCATCTTTTAAGTCCTGTCAGTATTCAGTTGTTTCTCACGATTGCATGGAAAGAGTATGGAATTTTAAGGCCAGCGTATGTGCCCAGTTCTTAAACGTTTGACTATCGCTGTTCCCTTTGTATCTACCGGATGTCCCAGAGCACCCGTATCAGCCGGTTTTCTCTAAAACAAGATACTTGTTCGCAAAAAAATTTGATAACCAAAACCTATATAAAGAATCGATTGGTGGTATTTCCATTTTCCTGATCAAACCGGAAGTAGGGGTACCAGTAGTCAAATTTTAAATTTTAAGTGGGAACATGGGTTGTTTAAATTATAATTAAAGAATACTTTTAAAATGAAACAACTTTTACCAAAACTTTTTTTTTCCTATTCTCTATTGTTTACTCGCAAATGAACGATACATATAAAGAAATGCTTCAGAAGCTATCGCTTAAAGCCCACCAATTCCCCTTGCACCTACAAGAAGATTAGCAATAAGATTAACATCTCGATATCTCGATTAACATGAAGCTTATGGAGAATAAGCGTTTGTAAAAATAGTTTGTACAAGAGTAGACAAAATCATGTGAGTGTAACACATCAGATTTTTTTTAATTTATGGAGCTCTTTAACTGCGGTGGTCCTTAGCGTCCCATTTATATTGGTCGTGAAAGACTAGTAATTTTGCTCAGATGCCTCTTTATCAGGCTTAAGGTTCTTTTACGTGCCGTAACTATACGGCACGGGACCACCAGCTTTACCTCCCTTCCGAAGCCATGCTAAGGGTTTTTACGCTCGAAAAAAATCCATCGGCCTTCGCCGGATTTGAACCCGCGACCTCGGGAACTAGAGGCCTGCATGGTAACCACTACACCACACAGGACGACAAAAATTAGAATAGAACCAGGAACCGGGTAAATGCTATGTAGAATATCCACTGATGTAACATCATGTGAAGCTATTGTGGAAAAAGTCTGATGTACTACATTCACATGACTTTATCTAGTACTATCATTTATTGTTTCCAAAGCATTGCTTCAAAGCATTACTTGTTACCTACTCAGTAAATCGAGATAAACGTTTACAGAAATGGTTTCATTGGAGAGTACAGGAGGCGGCAACAATAGTCGAAAAAGTGTGTCACTATGCTGACTTTGATATTTCATACTGTTTCCATGACATCGCAGAAACATTTGAATGATGACCATTTCAAAACATTTGATGTGATATATTCACACGACTTTCTCTACCCTCTATCGTTTATTAGTGGGTATACAAACTATTTGTACTAAAGAAATTAATTGTTCTTTCACACAAGATTGCTCAGTAGTTAGAGCAACCGGACGGAGACCGGGAGATCCGTGGTTCAAATCCCGGCTATGGCATTGTATTTTTCAGTCATCTGATTCTACCTTTCCTATTTTTACTAAAACTTATTTTTCTAACTACTACATTTTATCCAAATAAACCTTTACAGGAATAGCTATTACACATTTCGTTATAGATACAAAGGGAACAGCAATAGTCACATGTTTGAGAACTGGACACTATATGCTGGCCTTAAAATTACATACTGTTTCCATGTAATCGCGAGAGACAACTGGACGTTAACAGGACTTCAAGAGAAAGGCCAACTAATGAACTATTTGAACCATTACTAACGATTTCTCAGAAATGACTTATGCCGCAAGAAAACTTATATGAAATAGATTGTGTGTTTTAAAGAGATCCATCATTTTTGTGTCTCTAAAAACACAACCTACGTTAAAACCTACGTTTTCGTCTATCGCGTAACGTTTACCAGTTATACAAGATTATACAAAATTCCTTCTGAATGAAGAAGACTTCATAGGCTATTCCCAGAAAATTCAAGATATAAATTTTATTTGTCATCCCTCCTCACCGCTCCTTCCCGGGGGTCACTGGTATAAGCACAAGGGGCCAACTGGCCTGCGTTCGGGGCTCTGCCCTGGTTTCGGGGGACCCCTTCGTTCGTTCGTACCTTTACCTTTTACATAAAACTTCTCTCCTGGAAACGTAACAATACAAAGCTTTTAACACTCACATGTTTAGCGGCAGCCAAATCACTAAACCGATTATTACTTTCTCTAACACCTATTTATAGCAAGTAGAGGAAGTATTGCATATCACACAAAAATTTCACCATAAATACATGTTTTAAGATCCCCTATCCACAGAAAAGTACTTTACGAAAAGGGTGTGTATGTGTGTCTGTGAACAGCATAACTCAAAAACGATAAGTCGGATAAATATCAAACTTGGTATTTAAGTTCAACATCTTTCAAGGATTACAACAAGACTTTCAAATAAGTCCCCCACCCCAAACTACCCTTTATATGGAAAAAACTGTTATTTTGGATTTTCTCAAAAATGCCTCTAGCGATTCTGGTTGAAATATCATATGTATTAGATAATTGTATGACTAATGAAATGCGTATAATGAGTTTTCTGCGATAGTCTGTGAAGTCCTCCTCGTTCGAAATTAATTTTGTATAAGGAGAATCAGACGACTGAAAAAATTCAATGCCATAGCCGGGATTTGAACCACGGTCTCCGTCCGGTTGCTCTAACCACTGAGCTACCATGGCAACCTGCCGGCACGCCATTAAATTCTCCAGCTGACTCGTATTTTTCCTGGTAAACAACAAGGAGATCTCAAATGTATTGAGATGTCATACCCCAATGGCGACTTACAAACATTGTAAGTACTTAAGTCCCGGGCTTTATAGTTGCAACCACTATTAGGTCAATTAATGGAATTAATTGTTCTTTCACATAAGCCGTGTGTTGGACAGGGTTTCGAATCAGCTGGAGAATTTAATGGCGTGCCATGGTAGCTCAGTGGTTAGAGCAACCGGACGGAGACCGGGAGAACCGTGGTTCAAATCCCGGCTATGGCATTGAATTTTTCAGTCGTCTGATTCTACCTTTCCAACCCTGTCCAACACACGGCTTGTGTGAAAGAACAATTATTTCCATTAATTTTGTATAATTTAATTTTTTGATAAACTATAAGAGATAGACAAAAACTATTACAGAAAAATGTATGCGACCCGCTTTTTAAACATTCGACCATCGCTTCAATCTCCTGATACCCCTTTGTACACCCGTGGACAAAAAACTGAGTCATACCCAGATTCCGTGTGACGATCGGAAGGCTTCGTGTGCCTTTGTAACAGCTGTATTTACAACGCACATACAGGAATTGCAGAATGGCCTGTGGCTGTGAGGACAGTGATCACTGATCAGCTTATAACGGTGCTTCTCGGTGGTGTCGCTTATAAGCTACTGAAAACAGAGCACGGAAAAACGTTTCGCTGGACGAAAAGTTAAGAAGGTACCCTTTGCGCTCACAAGCTGCTCAGTTCAAATCTCACATTAGTTATTGTTATTTTTTATGTTGTTAATCTTATGACTGGACGTGTATAACATAAAATTGCATTAATATAACTTTAGCATTTTAAGTTTTAAGCATGTCTATGCACACAAAAGCATAATTCTATTAAAACACTCGTTTTAAATAACTAAATAAATAAATGCAAATAAACTAGTATCTTCTAAAACAGATAACAAATAAACAAAATTAATATTGGGTGTATGAACCCTGAGCAACTATAACTATCCTCAATTTTCGAGTTATAGATGAAATTAAATCCCTGTAGTAATGTGAACGAGCAGCTCCAACATCCCAGGCTTCTTGAATTTGTGCTCAAAAGCCATCTTTTGTCTTTCACGCATCTGCAGGGAAATTCGAGCGCAGCTCCCTTTTCACCTCAGGCCACACATTTTCATTAGGGTGCAAACCTGATGAACATGGAAGCCGGTATATCACTCTGATATCCTGCCTTTCTGAGAACCCATTTGAAACCTTTCGACATATGTGGATAGGATGATTATCCTGTACCAATTCAACAATTCCATGGCAGTATCTCATCCTCACAGAGGAAATCAAAATATTCTCAAGTATTACCGCGTATTGCGCACTGTTCAGTGTATCGTCAAGCTACCACAACACACCTAGACCGTCCCTTGATATCCAACAACATATAGATATGTAATCATGATGAAATTGTGATACCACGTATTTTGCATCGTATGAACTATTCTATTATGAACTTAGAAATATATATATATAAATGTTAAAGGATAAACATACGAACATAGAAATTATAGGTAATAATGGGGACTTTAACGTAAGAATAGGGGAAAGAGACAAGCAGAGAAAGTAACTAAAATTATTAAAGAAAATAATGTGAGTAAAATATGGAAGGGTATAAAATGAATGTACAAAAAAAAACATGAACTTAAATCTAATGTAGATCAAAAGGGTGGGGGAAGAGAAGATATATAACATATTATATTTGAATGCAAAGAAATAGAGATTAGGAGAAAAAAAAGTTCATGTTATGGAATGAATAGGAATACGATATGGATGGTTAAAAGAAGAAAATAATGTAAATACAAATAAATATGAGAATTACTAATTGTATTAACATGTAATAGTAATCCGACAAGGCATCTAATATGTAATAACTTAATGCTCAATGGATTAATACATCATTATTATAACCAAAGGAGGGGAGATGACTATAAAATGGCCAGGGCCAGAAGCAGTCATTCCCAATATGATTGTAATTATTTTGGCACTCAATAAATGATACATTACATTACGAACTTTACCAAATGCCATGTATGAAATGCAGATATAGAAAATAAGTAGTCACTGTGTGTTGATTAAACATTATTAACAGAAGAATGGGAAAAAAATTGTTTGTTACACGCGAGAAGCGAACTTGCTGTCTAAACCGCAGAAGTACCCCTACACTTTGCCATAGCGCTACATAGAACACACATAGAAGATAGCATGTTTAAAATGCCGTACAACAAATTGCTGCAGCGGCTGCACAACTGCATTGCGTATGGTGTAAACAAGGCGCTGTGCCGTGTAGGACTTAGCGTTCAAAACATGATTCATTTTTTTTGTCCACGGGTGTACCTGCCAAAAATGTGTAATGAAACTATTTCTGAAACATTTCTCTCGACGTGAAGTAGATGGAAAAATAAACTTTTGCAAGAATAGCATGTAGAAGAGATATAAAAAAGATCTTATGTGTTACATTCACATGGCTTTTTCCACCCTTTCGTCAACAAACTATTATTACAAAAGCATATACTTATATCTAATGTTAATCGATAACGTTTGCATAAATGGTTTATTACATATTTTCTTGTAGGTTCAAGGGGATTAGGGGAATAATGTGGGCTGGTATTACAAAGTGGTGGGATCAAACCGGTCCAGTCCGATGGTTTTTAAGTGTGCTTAAAAGCGACATCTCCATGACAGTAGATTTATTGCTCGTACTTGTTGCCGTTGTTTTAAATATAGCATTTAAAGCGTGCTGGCGGTTACTTTTGACTTCTAGATGGCCAAGCCAAGCATATCGTTCTATTAATCCTGGATACCAACTGGAAATAATGTGTGCACGTTATAAAATATAAGTTGCATAAATGAGATTTTAGACAGCTCTAAATAGTACATTTTAAAGTATCCAACTGAACTTCGTGTGGAAATAGCAGTATACATTCGATCATGCACAATGGTGAGCTTTAGTATGTTGCTACTTAGCCGTTGTTGTTGTCAGCACCGTGCTGACGCCGTGACCACTTGTACATTCACTTCTTCTTTCCCTGTTTACCCTCCTCGTATTTAGGACTTACAAGCGGGTGCCTGGGTTCAGAGGCCTGTCGAGGAGCAGACACTTTGGATCAGATAGAATATCCAAGATGGGTGATCAGCCCGATGCCTGGTGTGAGAGCGAAGAAGTAGATGATATGAAATGATGGTGAAATGAATGAAAGGAAATGTGATGGAGCAGTTTTGCAAATAATGGCGGAGGAAACCGATGTATAGAAGGCTGTGGAAAAAATAAATAAACAGTATAATTGTAACAATCCAGGCAATCGAGAACAGGTCGCCCAGGTTCAGCTGGGAGGAGCCAGGAGTAAGAACAGGTCGCCCGAGTTCACTCGGATGGAAGGTAGATCTCTACGGTACCTATCCGTTTAGTTGCGGATTTACCCGTGCGATATGATAGATTTTAGTCTAATAGCAAGCGTTTGTGTCGTGGTTACCTTGATGAGGGCGCTTCAGAGTAGGTGTCGGTGGGAGGTGGTTCCGCTTGGCGGTGTCTCCCGACACTAGTAAGATGATGAGTGTGGGGATAAAGGATTGTGGTTAGGCGGTGGTTTGAAGTAGAGGTCTTTTTTTAATGAAATTTTGTGTTTTAGTGATAGAGGGTTTGGGGATATATGAGGGTATTAAAGAGGTTTTAGTGGCGGCCAAGAACAAAGTCTGGGGCGTTTATAGCGTTCCCCAGGGTCTATATCATACTGCCCGAGCCGCGGATAAGCGCGCTAAAGCTGCTAGATAGGGAGTCAAAATTTTTGGGAGAGAGGCAGGATATGGTCAGTAAAAGGCGGGAGGTTAAGGTCGCGATGAATACTGTGGTTTGGGATATACCAGTCCGCATTGGCAGCTGTGTGAAGAAAACGGTTTTGAAGGGTTTGTAGCCGATTGAAGTGTGTTTTGGCAGTTATGCCCCAGAATTGACAAGCATATGTGAGAGCAGGGCGAAGTACCTGCAGCACTTTGTTGGGGATGGACATGGTGGAGTTTCTTACGTATAGTGGATACATCATTGCCATCCTTTTGTTGAATTTGGCAGCTAGTTCTTCAATATAGGGTTTCCAGCTAAGCTTGGTGTCGCGTCACGCCGAGATATTTTGCCTGAGTGGACCAGGCTTCACCATCTGCTGGACGTGGGTTTGGAGATTGTCCGGTATTAGCCGTCTGGTGTAGGTTGGTTTAGCTTGAGACTTGGTGGTATTTATCTTCAGGCGCGAGGAGGTTGGCATAGTGTTGAACCCTATCCGTTGCAATGTGGTGCCGGAGGGAAGTTGAGGTTGTGGCAGTATCGTCCACAAATTGGAAAAGAGAACAGCCAGGGTAGGATGGCAATGTGTTGATGTACATTAGAAATATGAGTGGGCCAAGAACACTTCCTTGAGGGACTCCTGCATGGATAGGTCGCGGGATAGAGGTGACCTCTTCTTTGGAGCGATGAGGGCGCTTATTTCTTACCGAGTGGGATAGCTCAGGAGGTAACGTCTGTGGCCCACATTCGGGAGCTCCCGGATTCAAATCCCGTGGGCTGATCAATCTGACTGGGAAATTTTCGTGGTTTCCCTCAGTCGCCAAAGTAAATACCGGATTGGAACCCAAAGTTCCATTTTAAGTCTAAATAGATGGTAATAGCGAATGCTTTGCCATCTATCCATAAGTAATGAAAGCAAATGGACGTCACCCTAATGCCATCTGTCCGGCACGAGTAGAAGATACAGTTGCTATACACTAAGATTTCAATGGACACGTATTGATGCTGCTATCTGCCCGTCACAGAAGCAGAGGTACAGTGGCTATACATTACGGCAGAGGTGGGCAAAGCTTTTGTCGCGATTCAGAGCGTAGTCACCATGTAACGCGACTCATAGTGCACACGGCCTGGTTCAGTGTTACTAGCTAGAGGGGAGAGGGTAATTGGAAGTAAACAGTTCAGTGGTGGAGTTCGTGAGGTACTAAACCATCATTTTCCGGAAAACGGAAATTTCGTGCAGAATGGATGAGCTTTTTGCTGTGCAAAAGGAGAGATTGTAAAATGTTTAATTTGCTCAAAAACATTATTATTTAGAGGCAACATTCATCCAAACACACTAGTTAGATGTCATGCTAGCATATAGTGAAATTAAAGGTATGTGTTTCACGGGGAAGTTATTATTATTATTATTATTATTATTATTATTATTATTATTATAATATTTGTTTTAGGAATTCAACCTGTGAAACTATTGCAGCAGTTAACTGCAAAGAACAGTGTACAGAAAGCCCCAAAAATTGATGGTTATAAAAGCAAACTAAATATACTAGTTACATACTTAGCCGGGAAATCGTTTGGTCCCTAAAACCTTTTCAAGAATTTCAAGGTGAATTTCTGAAACTGTGTCTGACAAAAGCTGTGGAAATTATGTGACTTCAAGAACTTCACGATTTTAATATTAATTTATCTCGAAGAACCATTACAAGGAGAATGGAAAACCTTTCAAAAATGAAGAAAGTAAACTTAAACACATTATAATAATGAGCTAAACTGCTATCAACAGTCACTGCAAGAGCTCTACAACCGTAACTCCCCCCCCTGAGCGGGATGGTTCAGGCAGTATCGTCTGTGGCCCGCATTCGGGAGGTCCGGGATTAATCCCGGCGATCGCCCACTCTGACCCATGGTTTTCTCTGGGGTTTTCCCGGCTCGTCAGGTGAATGCTGGAGTGGTTTCTTTCATCCCCCGAATTTCCTCCATTTCGTTCCATTCTTCAGTTCATTCATCTTTCATCCCTTTAGTCTCTTCCAGGGTCGGAAGTGTCGGCGATGGTGTTTCGGTGCAGTGTGGCAGGGGAAAAGGATGCTCTTTATGACTCTCTCCGTCCCTCGGTTTTGGGTTGGAGCCGGGGTATGCGAACAGCCTTGAAGGGATTAGACCCCCTCTGTGTGGGGTGGGGTTTCCGGTCTGCCTGTTCGCCTGCCGGGGTGTCTCTATCTGGAAACTTAGGGACCATGTCATTGCGTGCCGTCGCTCCTGGTTCCGGACGCCCGGTGTCTCCTTTTGCCTCATCCTTCCTCCTAGGGACGGCCTCTCGTGGGGCGCAGGTACAATATCCACTCTAGGTCGGTGCCGAGTCTCCTCCGTTGTCAATCCTATCCCGCTTCCCTCGTAACAATGCCTTACTTCCGTGTTTCTTGTGAGGATTGCGTTGTATTGTGTTGCTGGCGCAAAAGTGACTTCCACCCACCTCCGCATTAAGACCTCAGTAGACATGTGACGAAGTAAGATGGTATGGTACAGGGATAAGACCTTGAGGACTAGCTATCCGCCACACACCGATCCACGAGGCATCTCCTAAAAGATCCGTCACGATATGACCATGTAGTTAAAGCGACGTAAAATAAATAGAACAAAAAGTTCTTCTGGTTCTGCCGAAACCATTTCCGAGTCGTTAAAATAACCAGTCATTACATTAATCGATACAAGGCCTCGTATAGTTTCCATCGCAAAAATACAAGGGTGGTAACAATGGAGTGTTATAAAACTTTAATTCCCCTGCGTGTTATAATTTTCAATTTCTAGGATGAGCGGCTCGTGTTGAAAGCTCTACAAATTATAAGAGGTTGGTGGATTACTTGGTGTATTAAGTTAGGATCCTAAATTTGTTTTAGTTATTTACGTAATATATAGGAAAGTGAGTTTTTTTCAGGACGAGTAAGATATGAGTCCTGAAAGAAACACTTTCCTGCGGTTACGTACAATATTTTGTTTCCAACTATGTCGAAATACTTTATATATTGGTTAAATATTGTACTGCATATGATGTTGGACATGAACGCAGTCATATGTTTCATATGCTTATTGCAGGGCAAGTGTAGTCATATGTTGGTGTTGGAGTACGGAAAGTAATTGAACGAAAAGTTCAATTCGACTACTGGTTTGGAGACTGAAAAACATGAAATTCCAGAAAGTGAGACAAAACTATAACACTGTACCGAACATTGTAACAATGAATTATTCAGGAGGCTTACAGTCTAATGTCAGTTTACTCACACCATCAAAAGCTAAATAGTCTGATTCCTTCTGCTGATGTGATGCCGTATGCCCTAGTTTTCCGGGAGTTGTTATTATAACGTATTGTGATATCTAATCGTTGACCAGAATATTAAAACTTTTCTTAAAGCGCACATTTATCTTGATACTTTGCTGTGGTTTTGCTTTCAGGTTGAGCTCCCAGGATTTCCCAGATACCACATCCGGAAGGAATGTTTTCTGGAACTCCTAGTTGGTTTCCTGCTGCGGCCGTATACTTCCTGGATTAATAAGGAGTATCATTTGAGTTGAATACTGAGAATGTGTCTATGTAGCAATTTTGACACTCACAATTCTTTGTAATCACGATTATTGGAGCCAACTGTTATATCCATAGCAGTAAAAACTTCGATATTGGATTATGGCTGATATCACTATACAAATGTAAAGCCCCTTGTACACGATTAAGCTTTTTTACAATTAAAGATTTTACAAGAAAAATTGTGAAATATTTTTCAATATGTGACAAGATTGGAAAAGACCTGGCAAGACTTCACAATGTCAAAGATGTGTATTTACAAGTTGTCTTTTTGCCAAACTGAAACCCTTCAGAACCAATTCATAATTTATCACGCGCAAAGCCATTTAGCATTTACGTCACAGTAGGTATAACAATTCGCAATGAAATATTGTTCTTTACTAATGTTATGTAGCACTTTCACGTATTATATCTAATGAAATCACATTACGAGCGTGGAATACAATGAAAATAACACCAACCGATAGGTTAACCACACTATATAACATTGCATTAAGGTATACTACTTAGTTCGGAAAACTGCCTGACAATTATTTCTTCATAATCGCCTTCATCTGCTTCATCTTGTGATAATTCACGGATCTCTCGATGTACAGACACGTCCAGCTTATTTATAACCTAATCAGTTCGCATACGATATACCTTGGCCCGGTAGCCATTTCTGTTTACTTTTCACTTTCAGCCATGTTGCAGATTTCGTGACGCACTGTGAATAATACTCGTATTTCATTGGACAAAGCCATCAAATCATTTTGAAATCTTTGACCGTTTAGAGCATGTCCTATTTACTTTCAAGACTTTCAAAGACATTAAAAGTATTGGAAGCAAATTGACAAGAAAAGTTGTGAAGTTGTGACAACTCTTGAAAAGTCTTGTAATGTATTGAATTTGACAAACATTTGATCGTGTACAAGCGGCTTAACACGTGCATACGCTGCACAACTTTTATTGATTTCAAAAATCGTTGCATGTAATAAATAACAAATGATATGGTGTTTAGGTATTTTCATGAATATATGGCAAATTCACTTTTGTTCCATATTGCTATCAGGAATCGCATTGCATGCATCTCACCCGTGACATCATGGAAACGGTTGCGTTGTCTTTCCGCTGCCAACATTTGAAATTCCGACATAGCTGAAAATACGATTGAGGGCCCTAAGCCGCAAGGCGTAGCCGAGGGATGTTTTTTCGGCCGCAACTACGAAGCGACGACACGGCATAGCCGGGGGATCTGCGCGTCAACTCCAATGATTCACGTTGGCAGCAATTCCTTCCAAAAGTCGCCAAAAACGACTGTATAAGAACGGTCGCATAAAAAGGTGGGTGGGCATAACATTACCTCCAAAGCAACATTCACTACACCAAAACGTTCCTCATTAAAAAGGATTACTCTGGATAGCCCAAAACCCCGATTAAGCAAAAAGCCTCCATTTTGATCATAATCCAATATCGAAGTAGTATCATCTACAGCTAGTACTGATTGTAAATATTAAACGTTCGTGTTTATTTCCAGTGAAAAATATTGGTTTCTAGTAAACATAGAATTAAGTGAAGAATACCGACAAATCTTCAAGCAATAATAGGCTGGGGTTGTATGGCTTTAACCTAATTCTATGTTATACAATTCTCTAACATAGTGGTATTCAATCTTTGTTTCCGAAGGGAAAACAATCAAGATTGTTTATATTCTATTATAAAAATGCATTATATTGCATTCTGACTTCGAATGTTTGCCTTGAGCAATTTATTTCCAGAAGAGTTTTAAGCGAACTATGAAAGTTTCTCCCAGGTTTTTCCTCTTAAAATGTAATACTAGAACGCCCAGTACTTAAATCCTGAATTTCATCAGAGTTCGATTGTTTTTTCCTTGTGCTGTTCCATTATTAAATAAATGTTTCTAGACTGTAATCGTTATTTATGTAAAAGCGTATAGTTCTTAAGAATATGCACGAGGGAATATTTTCGTGCATAATAAAGATTAAACACGCGTTGCATACAACGATTTATTAAACTCTAGTATTATAAATATAATACATTTACATAGGTACAACTTAGCTTTCAAACGGACATAGCGGTACATTACGTCATTTCTTCCAAAACAGTTATTTAATGCTTACCATCAATACGAACGACTAAAGTTAAGGAAAATCTATCTGCAATTTCGTTTATACGTTTAGTATGCAGTGTTTTCCATTACTTCACTGATTCAGCAAAGAAGAAAAAGATCGTAATGAGTGAATGAAAGTTTTGACTGTCAAGTTATAATTAGGCAAATTCTTAGTCGTTAGGTCATGAAGTCGTCCTTCTTTTCTTTGCAGGCCCAAACCGGAAGGGCGTTGTTATGGAAGGTGTTAGCATTTTTGCAGCTTAAGGGCAAATTAGGATATAACAATGTGATGGAGTATTAATACATATTTCAATAGATTATATTAATGTTTCCAGTCAACCTTTAGGCATGTAATAACAGCTGTTTATAACGTTTGTAAGAAAGAAAGAAGGATAACCATGTTGTTTAGGAATTCAAAGAATGACGCTATACTCCACAAAAGGAAAAAAAAAACATATACCTAATCATGAATACATTAATTAGGTAATAGCAAACTCCTTGAAAAAATGAAAGTAAGATGTTGAACTAATACTAGTGAAAAATGCAAAAGCATCTGCTCCATCGCTAAATGTTAGGGGAGAGGAGTATTTGGGTGAAAGTTCAAACACATGTTTTAGATGCTCAATATGCATTGGAGACATCGTGTAAGCTACCACTGAAAGTTGTACAAACTAATTCATAATTATTACATCTACAGTAACATTTTACACAAGTTTAAAATTTCGCATATTCATTTAAATATCTTCGTGCATCCCCAGAGATAGAGATGCTCCCATTAAAATATTTCATAAGTAAGCACATCGATTTAAAATATTATACTTTCCAGGAAACCCCTAGGTAAAAATGATGGCAAGGAGAGTTTCTAATTAAGTTAACTCTGGGACATGAGCCTTACAATATTTCACCCATAATTGTGTAGTTTCAGTTTCTGTAACTTTGCATTACATCACCAGTGTAAAGGCATCTCCAAGAGCTTCTGAGAGGTCGTATTCTTTTGTTAATCTGAAAATGTATTCGTAAACCGACAACATTTTAAATCTATCTGCTTCCTTCCTGGGCATTTTAAATAAACGCTGTGTATTCCCAGTTGAATGCCACTGCTCTCCATGTTGCTGCCTCCTTGTTTTGTATGAAGAAATGTTATTTTGCTCCTGACGTAAATACTTAATTGAAGATTAAAAGCCCTATCCCACCAAGTTAAACTTGCTAAATTTATGACCCATTATCTTAGAAACTGTGTATGGTATCAGAATGAAATTTTTGCAGGATGTAAATGTATGCCTTTGAAGTTCACTGACCTACATTTATCGAATAAGTTTATTTATTTGGGAAGATAAGATTTTTCTGAATTATACCATCCATTGATTAAAATTATAAGGATGTTTTCAAATAACCAAACATCTTATTAACACTAAAGTGGATTCACAAAAGCACCCGAATTTGCTTTTATCATCCTAAATGTTGATTTAGCTATCTTCAATAGTTTCTGACAAAACGGATCATTTATGCCTGAATATGTAATTCATAAAAAAAAAAAAAAAAAAAGCTGTTCAACACAAAAATGGAGAAAACAAACGCCATTATATTTGCAAAGAAAGAAATCATATAGATTACGTACACAGAAGCACGCACGCACACACACATAAACACACAGAGGAAATTTAATCTATAAGACTGCACAGAAAACTAATAATGTAATTTTTGCAAAGCTTCACCATTAAGTCCCCCCTTAAAAACAAGCGCAATTTCTGTCGTTTGTTTTCGTTTAAACCAGGCATGCGAAAGAGTCTTTTTCTCTGACAAAGAGTGGTAACCTTCTCTCAACTCGGTACGACTTTGCTGTTGGATAGAGAGGCAGGTTGACCTCGTTTCCAAATAATGCTGATTTTAGCATGCCTTGTTTGCCAGAATTTTCTACGATTTTAGGTCGACAAATAGTGGCAATCATGGGTCTAAAAACCCACCTTAGCTATAAAAATAATGTAAAACTAGAGTAATGAACAGTGACTTACTTCAACCGCAGCGATTGCACCCGTTTGCCTTGATTCCCTGTTATGTTCGATTGTTGCCACAATGTTGACCTGGAATGAGTAGCACAAGTCTGTTATCTTCTAAAGATAACCATGAACAATAATGTAAACACTAATAAAACAGCAACAGCCGTTTTATGAATATGATAGTTAAAGGTAGTGATGGGACCACATTTGAGCGCGGATATTGATACTCGATACTCAATTTATAAAAAAAATTGTAAACGGGAATAGCTTGTTCACTGAAATCCTTTTTTTTTTATTTGAAGTTCCATTTATACGCCGCCTTTAACTACATTGGTCTTATCGTCGGTCTTTCCTTTGGAACTTATTGCCTATTGGCAAGGATGTTAACTCGTGTTTTCTTGTCGTTGGGTTTTTTGCACTTTGGGTTTTAATCATTAGATCAAACACGCATTCACACTTTCAGACTCTGGAGAGGATAGGGAATAATCTTGGCTAAAGAAAAATTCCCACCCCCAGCCGGGAATCGAACCCGGGACCCCTCGCACAGCAGAAAGTGCTCTACCGACTGAGCTATCGGACCAGCCTGTAATACCCATTTTGCTATTATTAGTTTTCTGTGTATAGACGCATGCAACCAAATTTATATTGTATGCTAATTCCGGAATTGTTCCTGTTTGACATTATCCAATTGGCAGCAATTTTTTTTCTTAATAATGCTACAGGTTATATATCTCCCAATTCTAATCAATAATAATAATAACAATAATAAATAATTTATTTGCTTCCCTCTTTATGTAACTATATTTGTACTAAGACTTTCTGTTAAAAGATTTTCTGTCATAGAAAAACAAATACTGGCAATTCTTGTTTATTCTGCAATCTTTAAAATATAAATTAATACATATATTTCAATGAAACCCAACTAAAAATAATGTGTGTGTTATATAGTTTCACTACTATTCACAACAACCACATAACATATCTATGTAATTTTTTTATCCGTTAATAATTAGTCACATAACATTCGGAAAAGTAGTAAGTTTGTGGATTAAACCTGTATACTACCCACCCTCATACACTAGCATGTATGTACATGTATAACACAAAGGCATATTAGATACAATTAAAATTTGAAGAAAAAATCAAACAAGTATTATATGAAATGCAGAGATATAAAGGAATCAATATTTTTGTTTAAGAAGACGAGCATTCATGAAAGAACAAATAATTCTTTACGCTGTATTATCTCACGTCATAGTTCTGATTTGTTTCTGCTGTATTCACAGATTTTGGTCACCGGAGTAGGTAAATGAGAATCAGTCACGAAGCCAGGCTATTGCAGAAACATGATTTAGTGCATCAGCTAAATCAGCTTCATTCACAACTCAGTTAACGCTGCATGTTACATGAGCACCTCTACTCCTTCCCCCATTATTTTGCATGTTTTCATTTAGACAAGAGTCTTTGGAATGTTGCATTCATCGCAGTCAAGGTCTATCAAGAACTATAGTCCAGCAACTCTTTGGGGACATATGCAAGGCAATAATATAAAGTCTCGATTCCTTTCATTCCTTATCTAGAATAAAGTTAAACGAAACAACGTTCAATAATGCAAAACAAAAATTTAAAAGTATCGAAGGTTTATCTCAAAGTCTTAGACATATTTCGATATCACGATTATCGAGGTATCGACGGTATCCAGGTCATATCCCTAGTTATACATATTGGGGACGGCGGAGGATTTTAGCCCCGTGGCCGGTAGTTGGCCTATTGTGCCGGGAGGAAATGCTGAGGTGAACGAGTACTAAGGGTAGCCAGTTATAGGAATACAAACAGGCGTGGTTCCTAACGTTTCCAGAGATAGCATCGCGACGCCGGGCCCCCAATGCGCCTTGTATATCCGTACAGTAGACACTAGAGTAGAAACCTATGGTCAGAGCACGCACACTGGTCCTGCAATCCTTAAGATGAAGAAATTAGAGGGTATGAGGAATTCGAAAATTCCTAATCAGCATTTGTTTTGCGACCGGTAAAATCACGAAGAAGAAAATCTTGGTCAAAATGCCCACCTTGGGTTTTGAAGCAGGGACTTCCCAAATGCCGACTTAATACATTACGGCCTCAGTCATCTCACTCAGTCTTCCGTGGTCTAGAGGTACCACCTCTGGTTCCCGAGGTCGGGAGTTCAAACCCGGCGGAGGGCGATGCATTTTTTTTAGGCGTAAAATTCCTTAGCATGGCTTCCTTCGGAAGGGAAGTAAAGCCAGTGATCCCGTGTCGTAGATTCACGGCACGTGAAAGAACATTAAGCTTGATAGAAGCCCCTGAGCAAAATTTCCGGTCTTTCACGCCCAATATAAAATGGGAAGCTAAGAAGCATAGTAGTTAAAAAGCGTCTATAAAAATAAAATAATAAATAAATCTCACTCAGTATGTAGAACTTCTAAAGACAAAATGTTTCTAAAGATTAGTGAGGCTTGTAACTGTGACACACTTTAACAGGGATTTTATTGGCAAAGGTCCTTCTGTCCTTGGAAACTAATTTGAGACTCAGACAAAAACTATATTAAATAAAACGTTTTTTAGCAGTTTTAAATTGTTACTAGAACAGTGCATTTTAGGGAAAGGTTATGGCTCAATATGAACAGAAAACTACTTTAAGGGTTAGAATATTTCAAGTACAAAACTTCACATGAAATCTAAGTATCGTAAGCAACTGGTTGTGGTGTTTCCCTCGAAACAAAGGCAATGGCTGTTACTGATGGTATTAAGCATTTTTAAAAAATAGGTCCTGTGTGTGTGTGTGTGTGTGTGTGTGTGTGTGTGTGTGTGTGTGTGTGTGTGTGTGTGTGTGTGTGTGTTGTTTGAGTGTGTGTACGCGCGCTCGCGCCTATGAACAGCATAACTCAAAAAGGAAAAGTATTTTTCGTATTTAAGTTCAGCATCTTCCAAGGATACGATACGAACATTTTCAACAAAATCTCCGGACCCTAAACTTCCGTTTACATGGCAAATGTTTCGAACATTTTGATTTTCTAAAAAATAGCTCTAATGATTTTGATGAAAATACATAGATGTTTAAAATATTTTCATGACGAACGAAATGTACATCTTGAATTTTCTGGGAATAAAATCTGAAGTCATCTTAATTCTGAATGAGTTTTGTATAACTGGTAAACCGTTAGGGGTAGACAAAATCTTACTACATAAAAATGTAGATCTCGTTAAAACACAATTTCTGCAAAATAAATTTTTTATGGCGTTAACCATTTCTGAAATATTCTTTGTTATTGGTTTGAATTTTCAAATACTTAATAATTTTCTCAAGAGGAAAATCGCTACGAGTTTCTCTCTCTTGGCCATGCAAAGAGAACAGAGTTTCAAAGCTATCACATCTCGACTGGCTCTTAAAATAGTTGACTATCGCTTAAATGAAGCCTACTGCATTCCCCCAGTCCCCTTGTACCTACAAAGTAATATGCAATAAGACGATGTCCGCAAATGTTTATCTCGATTAAGATGAAGTAGATCGAAGAAAAAGCGTTTGTAAGAATAGTTTGTTCAAGAGTGAGTAGAGAAAATCACATGAGTGCGAGATAAGATTCTTCAAGTTGTATTTTGCTAATGATTTTCAACGTACTGGCTAACACAGGTAGCGAGACAGATGAGCAAATTACAGAGGGAGAGTATACTGAAACTAACCGGGAGGGGTGGTTCAGGCAATAGTTTCTCAGGCTTGCATTCGGGAAGTCCCGGGTTCGATTCCCGTTGGACCGGCCAACCTGATCTAGGGTTTTTTTGTGGTTTCCCACGTCGGTAGGCGAAGCTCAAGTGGATTATATCCTACCACATGCTTTCCTATCTATTATTTTTTTTCATTTCCTTTTATCCTTTAGGATTGCAATGAGAGGCGCAGTAGATAGTTTGTACGCGTTAGATTGTTTGAAGAGAGAGAGAGAGAGAGAGAGAGAGAGAGAGAGAGAGAGAGAGCTGATATCAAACATTCTGCTCGAACCTGTCTGTGTGAATAAGCGGTCGAGGATGTTCATTCTGGAAACGTTAAGGGCCCCGTTGCATTGGCCTGTCGCCATCAGATCTTGCCTCCCTTCTCACTCCGCCTCATTATTTCTTACCGGAAGTTTAGCAGGCGCAATAGGTTTAGCCTTGGCCGCGGTGCTGAAATCCTCTTCCACTTCCACTCAGAACCCAATAAGGAAACTGATAGCTGCAAACAGATTTGGTAATTGCCCTTATGCTACAGTATGGGAAATGGAATACTGTTTTACGAGGACGACACTGAACAATTTTAGAAAATCAAAAAATAAGGATTAGATTTTAAAATGTAAATGATTTTGTTTTTAAAAATATTCCCCTTTAACATCAATACATTTTTGTATTCGATGAAACTAGTCCTTAAAGCAATGATGCCACTCTTCCTGAGGCACCTCAGAAACCATTTGATGACGAAAAAGTGATTCCACTCATTTTATCTTTAATTTTTGGAAACAAAAAGAAATAATCAGATTCTAGGTCAGGGCTGTATGGTGGAGGATCTCTGGTGCTGACCTTTAGGGCATCCAGATACTCAGCTGTTAGTTTGGCTGTATGCGATTATGCGCTGTTGTCATGATGTAACATTGTTTTTCCTTTTGGCCGTTTTTCACGAACTTTTTCAAACATTTGCGGTACACAGACATTTGTGAACCAATCGGCAGTAACGGAATGTTTATATTCTAATTTTATAGTAGCAATATGGCCCGTTTTAGGCAAAAAAAAAAAAAAAACTAGCAACCGACTTCTTACCAGCACTGCAATTTCGTCGGACTTTTGTAGGCTTAGGTTCTGTTCGAAAGACCCACTGAGCCGATTGACTTTTCCTTTTACGATCAAAACCCAAAAAAGTAACATTCATCACCAGTAACGACATTCCAAACCAAATTTGAAGTGCCATATTGAAATTTTTCCCAGAGTTTTTCTGCAACCAATTAATTAGTTGTTTGTGAGGGAGTCAATTTGTTTGGAATCCATCGACAACAAAGTTTTCTCACGTCTAACTGTTGATGTAAAATGTTTTGTATTTGGCTCATACCAATGCCCAATGTCGCCAGAATAAATTCATAATATGTTCGTCTATCTTCTTCAAGCATTGCTCGAACAACGGCAATATTTTCATCAGTAACAGCAGTTCTTGGGCGTCCTTCACAAAATTCATCACTAAGAAAAGACCGATTTTTTTTAATTCGCTGTACCAATTATACACTTAAATTGTTGCCTTACATGGGGCTTCTTCGCCAAACGTATGTGTAAGCCGATCTTCACATTGTTTAGGCGTTAATGATGATTTAAAATTGTAAAAAATCATAGCCCTGAAATGTTCTCTAGTCAAATTCATTTTTGGGTGTACACAAAATCTTTAAATGATGACAATCAACAAATCGAATAAACTACACTTAATCAACTCGCAAAACATTTGAAAGTACCTGTCAAGTATAAACAAATTTCATTTGGTTTTAGACGTGGCAGTAATTTGTATCACAATAATGTAAATGCCAGAGTGATTGTAGTGTAAATAAGCATTATTGTATGACATTGATTTGAGATGTTTGTTAATTATATGCATTGTTAGGAAATAAGTTTACACGACCTCACTGACACTGACAATAAGAGCGGATAACAATGAGCGAGGGGGTGAGTTGAATATTAATTAGAAGAGACAAACAAATGACGTCAGATTGGCGCGCTTTTCTTAGAAATAGCGGGAATATTTTCCCTAGAGCATTTGTGTTCGTAATTTTGATTGGATATAAAAATAGACGCTAATGTTTGCGCGTTTTATTAACCAATAGCAGCTCGGTTATAATCTTTAGGCATATCGGGGTGTGGGAGTATAAAAAGCTAAAGCCAGAGGCAAGTATTGACCAGTTCAACAAAATCATCCACGCGTTACACGTCGCTCAGTCCAACAGAAGCATTCGCGTGTAATACGTCGATCAGTTCAACATAAGTATTCGTGAGTTATACGTCGCGTAGTTCAACGGAAGCATACATAAAGTACATGTTACGCAATTCTACAGAATCTCTCGCGTCTTAAAGTTTGTTATAAATGTGAAACACGCGAATTAATAATGTGAAGTAAATCAGTGATTATAGTGATATTAGAAAATATAACAGTTTCAGTCTGGCGTGTATCACGAGTCAATATGTGAACTTAATTAATTGTGACGGTAATAAAAGTGTAAAAACAAATTCTTTTATCAGTGTTATCTTTGAGTAACAAATCCTTTCCGTTTACACACCTTGATCAAGAGATATGCTCGACCGAGAAACAATAGCTAGCCGGAGGACAATGAACCCAACATTCAAAGTATTAAAACAATAACAGGCGCTCAGAAATAAGATAACACGAAGTGACCGCGACAAATTGGCTCCCATACGTGGTGCATATAAACATGAAGCATCTACCAACTACCAACAAATATTACACTTCAAATTGACACCCAAACGTGGGGTTAACAAATATACTACTTCAACATATGGCATTCTAAAAAATTTCAGTGTCGCCCACGTATTTCAGTTGTAATTTGCTCTTGGTTGTTCCTACACAGCCCAAATATAAGGCTTGTTTGAAAATTATATTTTATGCTCTATTTAATCAGAATAAGGTGATTAAAATTAATGTAAGAAAACATTCCACAGCTCAATCCTTACTGGAACCCCATAGAGCAAACTTTTCCTTTCTTCCTTCTTTCTTTCTCTCTTCCTTTTCTGGCTACTCTAAAATTACCATAACGGCGCTTGATTTATATCTAGTAAATACGAGCAAAATAAATAAATTGTGTTTTATTTATGGACGCTCTTTAAGTAATATAGCTCTTAGCATCCCATTCAATTTAGGGCGTGAAAGACCGGAAATTTTGCTCAGAGGCCTCTTTATCAGGCTGGAGGTTCTTTTACGTGTCGTAAACCTACGATACGGGACCATCGGCTTTACTTCCCTCCCAAAGGAAGCCATGCTAAGGATTTTTACACCCGAAAAAAAATCCATCGCTCTCCGCCGGGTTTGAACCCGCGACCTCGGGAACTAGAGGCAGCATGGTACACCTAAACCCAGAAGACGTCAAACAACAGCGAGGTGGCGCCGCGTTAACGTGTGCGATTCACATTCGGGAGGTCCCGGGTTCGATTCCCGGTGACCCCCACTCTGACCAATAGGTTTATCGTGGTTTCCCCGGGGTCGTCAGGCGAATGCTGGGGTGGTTTCTTCTTTCCCACGATTTCCCTTCTATCATTTCTCTTTCATTCCGTTTCCTTTTCATCATTTAGGTGTGCTTCTAGGCTTCGTAGTGTAGGTTGGCGCGGATGCATGCTCCATGGAAAAAGTATTCCCCGTGGAGACCAGAGGACTGCTTGACTGCTCAGCTCTCTCTCTCTCTCTCTCTCTCTCTCTCTCTCTCTCTCTGTGTGGCTTCAGCAGTGGGACGGGTCTGCGAGCTTGGAAATGTTAGGGAATTCCGTGCGTCTCTGTGGCGTGTCTGCTTACGATCTGTAGCTTCCTGTGGTTCCTTCACCTCATCGCTTCCTCTTGGAGGGTGGTAGCTGCAATAGACCTTTGTAATACGCGCTGCGCGAGGAATCCTTCGTCGAATAACTTATACCGATGTCTAGAAAATTAGATGATCGAAGCTCATTGCCTGTTCGGTGGCAGAGTGGTCCAGGTAGCTCAGCGAAACAATGTCAGCATGGTAAGCTGAAAGATCCATAGTTTGGAACCAGGTCGATAAAAGTGATTTAACTTTCCAACCTAGGTTACATAGGACCAGTATGAAAGACTCGATTCATTATCTTTGCTTAGAGTATTTAAAAATGGAACAAAGTTGTGTTCTTTTCCCATATGGGTAATTAACTTAAAAGTGAAGTAGGCCAAAGAAAGAAAGAAAAATAAATAGTTGCTACAATTTCAATGGCAAAACTATAACGATAGTTTCAGACATACCGCTATCTACACCTAATTAAATTGTGTTTTATTTATGGGCGTTCTTTAACTGCTGTGGCCCTTAGCGTCCCATTCTATATTGGGCGTGAAAGACCGGTAATTTTGCTCAGAGACCTCTTTATCAGGCTTGAGGTTCTTTTACATGCCGTAAATCTACGACACGGGACCACCGGCTTTACTTCCCTTCCGAAGGAAGCCATGCTAAGAATTTTTACGCCGGAAAAAAAACCCATCGCCTCCCTGGGTTTGAACCCGCGACCTTGGGAACTAGTAGCTAGCATGGCAACCACTACACCACGAAGGACATCTAAACTTAATTAACTGTCCGTTTGGGAAGTTAAGGAATTTGAAATAAGTGTGCAAAAACTGTTTTACTACCGTAGTTTGTTTAAAATACATGCATGCCGAAGTGCAATGGTAGATTAATATCAATAAGCATTTATTTTAGTTACTCCTCATTTCCGGAGTCACGATAGTGGGACTATCTAAAACTGTCTGGGCAGCTAGGTAGAGCGGTTTACAGAACCAATGAACAACAGAGAGTGAGTTAAGAGGTGGAAGACTTAGGGCCGAACGTCAACTGCTCTTTCTGATTGTTAGTGACGATGTCAACGGGACATAAAGAAGGTAGTAGGATTTTTGCTAAAACTCACCAATGGCCTACCCCTACATCTACTTCCGGGTGCGTAAATTTGCTATAAAAATAGTGGGCAACGTTTATAGCCTGTTGCATAATTTGAATCCATAATCACTGATTTGACGCAGATTTTGGTTGTGCATGCCAGTGAGTATCTTAAAAGAGGGAATGCGAAAGCTTTGTTAATACCGTATGTTGAACAAATAGCCTGCGTGCCTCTGACATGAAACACGTAATCTGTTCCAGATACTGCAAGTAACCTATTCGCTCATGCGGTGACTAATTTCATCCGATTGTATTCATTTTACATACTCCAGAAGACTCATGTGAACTCTAAATTATTTCAGAAGCAAGCTGAAATATTGTCGAGACAAAAATTTAAAAGAAAGGAAAGACGGGTCTATAAAAGATAAATGTGGACTATAGACTCAACTCGCGAGAAAAACGTCATCGGTTTATAACCTTAGTAAGAAAGCAACATTGTAACTCCAAAGACATGATTACCTGGAAAATGTGTTACCCATTGCTGATTGTTGTTAGAGCCATTTAAACGATTCTGTATGTCCACTACTTCACATTTTATCCGGGAAGAAACAAATCTTACGGAATTTGTACACGCAAACAAAAGAAAGCTACAGATTGATTCCATGGAGTAATAAACAAGAGAAGCAGTTCTTAATAAATACTTATTACTAGTCCATGTCAATCTGACCATTGCCTGTTAGGCACTAGGTACACTGGAAGCTATTATCATAGATGACTGACAACGAAAAGATACCAGGAATTAATGTGTTGGTTAATTTAGTTGTTCTGAGAGCGGCATCTTTCCTCGCAAATTACCGCTTATGAATACCTACTTTGTTAATACTTTGTTTCAAAGCAAGATTATTAATTTATAATAAGTCCCGTGCAGCGGTAAATTGTTCTGGTTCCTTGCCACGGAATTCATATGGGTCCGTGCCCAAATACGGGGGCATGAGTTCTACGGTTCATATGTCCACTCAGCATCGTGAGGAATTTAGGAATTTGTGGATCCAGTGAACCAAATTTCGGCTGCAGGAGGAAACAACGTACCGAGTACATTATCTCCCCAAATAGGTTGGATGGTCGCCCACCTCTGCCGTTCGCATGTGAGCGTGAGGTCGTCGGTCGGTTTGGCAGGCCATTGTCCAATGGGGGTTTTATTACGTTATTATTATGACGATTATTATTACTATACATGAGTAGCATATAGGTTTATTTTTTGTAAAATTTATGTGGATTTACCATAAAAAAAACAGCACAGACTGCCCCCTGGTCGAGTGGTTGTTCTGGCTTCTCAAACTAGAGGCCCCAGGTTCGATTCCCGGCTGGGATTGGAGGATTTTCTTTATATTAGAATCATTCCTAACTCTTAGGACAATGAATGTTAGCGTGTTTCACATCAAAAATTTGTTTCTAAAGTCAAAGCCCCAAATATGACCATAGATGTTAAAGGATGCGATACCTGTTTACAAAGCTTTATTTCGCCAGTTAGTTGTAGCCTCTATTACCTTTTATATTATCGAGTTTTGCTTTCATACGTATTCTCTTTTCCTATCTTCCTTTTACTGCTTTGATTTCCACGCCGCTATTTTCGTACGCTTCTAACTAAGGTAAGCTGGCCGAATAGTCCTGATTGAATTCAGGCCAATACCAGGGAGGAAGAAGAAGAAGAAAGCCAGTATAGGTCTTAAAGGCGTTTACGTTTTGGTACTCAACTCAGTTCATATTCTATAGACAAGAGTCTTCCAATTTTTGCTTTAAGTGATATGTATGTATTATATATTAGGAATACGAGGCATGTTTCTAAAGTAAGTATGGTTTTAATATTTTGCCGCTGCAGTCGCTATTTTGAGCTTTTGCGATCACTTCCTCCATTCATTAGGAAGCCAGACTCAGCTGTGAGCGATTGTCACTTTGTTTTTCCTGTTGTTGGAGCATTTCGAAGTGTTCAAAACAATCGAAAGACCCGCTGACTGTGAAGTTAGATCAGTGATTCGTTTTTTGAATGCGAGAAATGTTACGCCAGCAAACACTCATCACCAACTGTGTAGGGTTTATGGGGAAACAATAATGAGTGACAATGCCCGACTACACACAACCAAACTCAAGTTCTGATAACCTCATTTGGCTGGGAACAATTCGACCAGTCTCCTACAGTCCAGATTTGACACCAAGCGTTTTTCATCTGAAGAAATTCCTTATTGGAAAAAATTTTAACGACGATGACGTGAAACAAGAAGGGCAGACAGGCGGTATCGTTCTTTGACGAAGGCAACAACTGATTTCCCGTTATGTCAAGTGCCTGATTAACGGCAGTGACTATGTGGAGAAGCAGTGTAATGTGTAATGTAATGGATGATAATAAAGTATTTGAAAAATAAAGATCTGTTATTCTTTTTTTAAAAAATATCGGTATTTACTTTAAAAACACGCCTCGTATATAGGTATAGGTTATTCATCGGAGGATGACACCTCGCGCACTGCGACCTACATAGATCTTTGTGGCTATCACCCTCAGAAGGAAGGGACGAAGTAAAAGTACCACAAGAGGCTACAGGCCGCAGGCGGACAGGCAGACGCGCGGAAACCCCTAACAGTTCCAGCCTCCATCCCTCCGTTCCACTGCTGGAGTTGCCTAGAGAGGGCGACGAACGACCTGTCGAACCAGGCAGCCCTCCAGTATCCATGGGAAATACTTTTTCCTTTGAGTAGGCATCCCCGCCATCTGTCCGGCACCGCAATACACTACGAAACCAAGCACATCTGAAAGATGAGAAGGAAACGGAATGAAAGGGAAATGGTGTAGAGGAAATCATGGCAGATGAGAAACCACCCGGCATTCGCCTACCGACCAGAGAAATCCACGAAAAACCCAAGGTCGATGGGAATCGGACTCGGGATCTCCCGAATGCGAGCCTCACACATTACAGCGGAGCCATCTCGCTTGGTTACAGGAATATATACCTCTGGTTAAACATTATTTATACAGCCATTGAATGAACATTTCCTTGCAACGGAACAACTCTCCGTGGTTGTCACATTCATTTGTTTCCATGCTGAACAGATTTGCCAAAAGTACTTATTCATGTGTCACTGACTTTGTGATCCTAATGTACCGTGAGGGTCACGAAGGCATGTTTATTTTCTATGCCTATTTTGTTTTTCAAGTTATTGCGAATTGTTATTAAATGCAGAAAAAACCGAGGCAAAGGCAGGTTATGAATAGTGGAGAGCGGCAAATGGTGTTAAAGTGTGTATGTATTAAGTGGGGTGTAGAAACAAAACCGAGACGTGCATCATAGTTGAATTTTTAAGAAAGTGAAACTGATAAAACCACAACCCATTCATCATATGTTTGCAATTTTTTTTCTGTAAAGGCTCGGGCAATTTTGTCCTAAATAAAATAAAACCAGAAAATGAGGAGTAATAAACAAAGTCATGACCTAACTTTTAAATATGGAGATGTCGGTTTTTGAATCTCACCTCGGCAAATATCGGTTGTTGGATCTGAGCCTTGGAAACATCAAAAATGCTTCCTTAAAACGTTGAAGAAAAGTGTTATAGCTCTGCTGTTATCATAAACTCTAGTTTTTAAGGGCCCAAGAAAAGAAAATTATTGATTATTTTCAAACTGATGAGGGAATTACATTTGCATTTCTTTAATATTTCTCTACATATTGAAGATATTTTCCTTATAAGGATGTATAGAAGGCTCTTAAATGTTTTCCGGTGAGCAAGAGGTTGTACAGGTAGAGGGGGAAGGAATGCCTTTTCGACCAGTCTTGCCTGGCTATAGCTGAGAGTAAGCCCCGGTATCATCTCAAAGGCCACATTTACTTTTGCGTATGCTCGTATAACACAGCGACCTGATTCTAAAAGAGGAAAGAACACGAAACTAAGTAATTTTCTCTTTACCAGATTTATCCAAACGAAATAAATTAGCATTTACTTTCCATAAAGTGTTGTATACAAAGAAAACATTGCACTATTTATGCTGGTGCTACAGATGTTTAAGATGCATTATTCAGTAATTTTCTTGAGAAACAAGGTGCACATAATGTATTTTTTGTTTTAAACTTTTGCTGCAAGTTATAATAATAATAACAATAATAATAATAATAATAATTTTATAATTACCACGCAGTGGACTGTTCTACGTGAACTCCGAGAGGAGAGGGTATTTACTATGTTGAATACAAATTTGTTTTGCTTTTTAATCTTCATAGAGATTGATGACGTTTAGCGCATTTTAAAAACACGGAAGTAAAAGTAATAGTAATATCAAACTGTTGAAGCGGTTTGAGACGCAATTAAATGCAACATTTAGTTTTCTTCAAAATGAGATATATTTTGCGCTTATTACTGAAAACGAATAAAGGTTGATTTTATTTGAAACATAATTCCCCCTTATGCATACTCACAAGGGAAAGAAAGAAAAACCGCGCCAATCGCATAGTGGACGTAGACTAAAACAGCTATTGTATCTAAAAGGAAAAAAATGTTAACATACTGAGGAGACGTTTAGCGCAAAATGCAGTTTCTATACAGCTGTTTTATCGAGTTTGAGTTAGGGTTGCATATCGTCGTCCTCCGTGGTACAGTGGTTACCATGCTAGCCTCTAGTTCCCGCCGTCGCCGGTTCAAACCCAGAGGAGGGCGATGGATTTTTTCGGGCGTAAAAATCCTTAGCATGACTTCCTTCGGAAGGGAAGTAAAGCCGGTGGTCTCCTGTCGTAGGTTTACGGCACGTAAAAGAACCTCAAACCTGATAAAGAGGTCTCTGAGGAAAATTACCGATCTTTCATGCCCAATATAGAATGGGACGCTAAGGACCACAGCAATTAAAGAGCGTCCATAAATAAAACTCAATTTTTGAACCAGGAATGACGTCACGGCAATGATAGGGTCCACACAGTTTCTAGATTGAGACGCCTCGGCAGCGGACAAGCAGACTGGTGACCCCGCCCTTCACAGAGGGTCCAACGCCCGCCAAGGGGCGCCGAATACCCCGGCAACGAAGCCGAATATCGAGAGACAGAGAAAGTGCCACAGAGAGTATCGTTTTTCCCTGCCACGCCACACAAGAACGCCACCGCTGACACTTTCAACCCTGAAACAGGGTTAAAGGAAAATGAAATGAGACATGAAACGATATGGAGGGACAGGGAATTTAGGGGCTGAGAGAAACCACTCCAGCATTACCTGACGACCCGGGAAAACCGCGAAAAATCCCATGGGTCAGAGTGGGCGGTCGCCGGGAAGCGAAACCGGGAACTCGCAAATGCGAGTCGCACGCGTTACCGCGGCGCCCCCAGCTCGATCTTCCCTGGTCTACATTAAAATTCATAGGAAGTGAATTGTAGTTTTATCCGCAATTTCTGGCAACAGCCCATGATACCCATTTCATTAAAAAATACGATTATATATTAGTATTTATTTGCTATGTTTAAAATTGGTATTTTTAAAAATTAAATATTCCATCGATAGTAGCAATACATATTGATCACTTAACATTAGACGAGGCTCATCTGCAGGTTTTTTAATATTTGCAGTAATAATAAGTAACATATATGTATCTAGTTTAAATTTTCGTTTATATTTAAAATGAAATATATTTTATGCTTATTGTTCGATAAAGAAATAAAACACTAACACACTACATAAACCTTATTCCATTTATGCTTCACACACTATTCTTGCTATTTACAAAATCTGACGTGTTGCATTTACATGACTTTTTCTACTCGCTCTACAAACTATTCTTAACAATTGTTCTTCAATCTACTTCTTGTTAGAAAAGGAAGAACCAGGCTGAAAAATTCACTGCCATAGGTGGGATTTGAACCAATCTTGTCCTACTCACGGTTCCTGTGAAAGAACAAATAGTTACTTCTTGTTAATTGAGATAAACTACCATTACACACTTACAAACTTCGTTTTAAGTATAAGAAGTATACAGAAGCTAAAACGATAGTCAAATTTTTATGTGGTAGCTTTGAAGCTCCACGCTCTCTGCATTACCAAAGAGAAAAATCTTATGTGTTGCGTTCACATGACTTTCTCTTCTCACCATTTTACAAACTATTTCACTAATCTTATTTTTCTATCTACTTGTTAATCCAGACAGGTATTTGGGTGGGCGTTCAGACAGGCAGGTAGGCACTCTTTCAAACAATTCAAACTAATAACAAAGAATATTTCAGAATAGGTTAACGTCACAAAAATGCTATTTGACATAAATTTAACAAGGTCTACATTTGTTGTGCAATAAGATTATTTCCTCTCTCTTACGGTTTACTAATTATCAAAAGTCTTCACAATAAAGAGGAATTTCAGACCATTCCCAGAAAATTAAAGATATACATTTTATTTATCATGAAAACAGCTTAAACGTATATATTTTATAAAAATCGTCAGAGCCATTTTTGAAAAAATAAAATGTTTTGAAAGCTGTTTAACGTAAAGGCTTGTTTGCGGTGGGTGATTTTCTGCAAAATCTGTGTGTCGCATCCTTGGAAGATGCTGAATTTAAATACAATGTTTGGCTTTTAAACGACTTTTCGTTTGTTTTTGAGCAATGCTGTTCAGGGACAAACATACAGGGACCTTTTTTTGTTTTTCTAAAAATGATTTTTTGGGGGGAGGGGATTCAGTGAGTCTCAAAAGGTGTACTTTTGATTAATTTCGTTATTGAATTTTTGAGTGGAATACAATACTTCTCTACTTATTATAGGAAGTAGTAGAGACAATAAAACGTAGAATTGTCGTATGGATATACGGCTGTTTGTCGTTACTGCATCTTACATGCAACCAAATAGGGAAAAATGAAATGATTTTGGCCTAAATTGTTGTCACTATTAAAGTAAACTGCACGAAAAAAATCATACCTTATAAGGATACTATGATAAATAAAGAACATATGTTACTTGATAATGGGTAGAGAAAGTCGTGAATATGGAAAACCAACTATTTTGTTTTAACTTGCTTATTATAATGAAATGATGCCTCTAATTAAAAAAAATGGTTTGATTCGCGCTTATGTCACTGTGCTATAACGCTATTGTTGTTTTCTTTTCACAGTTATTACTTTCTTACGGTCAAGTGTAAGGGATATGTGTTTCTTTAGCACTAGAACCATATTACATCCCCTAACCTTGTAGAGCAGGTATAAGCTAAGGCACCTGGTATAACCTCTCGATAAGATGCCCTGACTTCTTCCCCACGGCTAGATCCACGTGGCCCGGAGAACATTTGGACCTGTCTGTACACACAAGTCATTGTTCTCTCGAGTTTCCTCAATACCTTGTCCTACGTCTATGAATATATTAAAATTTTCTTTTTAGGCAATAACCTTTTACGCAATGGCCTCAGGCGGCAACATCTGTGACCGCATTCGGGAAGTTCCCAAGTTCGATTCCCGGTAACCGCGCACTCTTACTATGGGTATTTCGTGGCTATTACCTGGTCCCCTAGGCAAATAGGGGATGGTGAATTCTAGCACGATTTCTCCTCCCCCCAATTTGATCTCATTTCATCTCTCCCTTTCACGTTTCGGGTGTGTCTCCGGGTCCTGCGCTGCTGGCAGTGTCGAGCGGATGGCGTAGTTGCTTGCACATTGTAAAAATTTCTCCCCGTGAATGCCAGGGTCCCGCCCGTTAGGGTCGCTTCTCGACCTCTCTCGGGATTCTTCACCTCTACTGGCGCGTGGGTGTTCAAACTGGAAATATTAGGGACTTCTGCGCGTCTCTGTGGGCCTGTCTGCCTGCAGACCTGCGAACTCCTACGGCTCCTTCACCACATCCCTGCCTCCCGGGGGCGTGACCACAATAGGTCAAGCTGGTCGCAGTGGCGAGGTGTCATCCTCCGATAAGCACATTCCACTTCCTGCATCCTACCCCAGCCGTCAGTAGGCGGCTATACCCACTAAAAACCCTCCACGGGAGAATGAAGAAGAAGAAGGAAAAAAGAATGGAAATCAAATGTGATAACGGTGCGGTCCCGCGTACCACCCTCGTTAGTCCAACGAAAGTTGCTTTGCTGTCGCCCAATGGGCGGGAGCGGTAAAGAATAGGTTCTAGGCTATAACCATGACAATATTGCCATATTGCAGCCTCTGGGTTCAGGGGCGATAGTGTTGTGAGAAGGATGTGAAGAGTGAAGTTATTCAGGCGCTTGTTGCCGTCAACTCTTCTGGTTCTCCTGAACGATGGTTCTGCATTCGCGAGGAAATGCTGCTGGTCAGGAGGGAGCTCGATCGGTGTTGGTCGTTGGGATGACTGCTGTGGAGCTGAATGTGTTGTGGTGGATGATGTAAAATGGTCCTGATGTGCTTTAAGTTCACCTCCACAGTCTGTAGATGAGTGGTGACGCTTTCCAACCTTACCGTCAGGAAGGCGGCGAAAGTTTGTTGGTGGATGGAGACTGCGGAGATGGTACCTTGCAGGTCCTGGAGCTTCTCGGCAATGAAGTCGACAAGGGTCTCCTCCAACGCGGCTAGCCGGGCATCAGCATTCAGTTCCTCCACGTGAAGATCCTAATGGCGTCCTGAAGCGCCACTCCGGTTGAGGCTAAAATTAAATTGAATTTTTTTTATGGACGCTCTTTAGCTTCTTTGGTTCTTAGGCGTCCCATTCTATATTAAGCGTGAAAGACCGGGAATTTTACTCGCAGGTCCCTTTATCCCTCGCAGAACCTTTTTGAGGTTCTTTTACGTGCCGTAAATCTAAGACATGGGACCACCGTCTTTACTTCTCTTCCGAAGGAAACCATGCTATGGATTTTTACGCCCGAAAAAACTTCATCGCCCTCCGCTGGGTTTGAACCCGCAACCTTGGGAACCAGAGGCTATCATAGTACCCCTAGACCACGGAGGACAATCCGGTTGAGGCTGCCGGTGCTGAGTCGTCTGAGGCGATTGGTGGCTGATGATGGTGCGTCGGCGGCGTTGGATGGTCCTGCGCCGGCTGCGGGGTTTGCTGCTCTTCGGGTAGTGAGGGCGTTGGGCCTGACCGGTGAAGTGTGTGGTGCCACTACATGTGGCACAGTAGGGCGGCAAAGGTCGTACCCAGTGCACTCGGAAGTGTAGGCGTTGTGACCACAGTAGTGGCACCTCGGCGGTGAAGAGCAGGCGTGAGCGCTGTGCCGAAGGCACAGCAGCAGTGGCAGAGAACTGGCCATTCCATTCGGCTTGCCTCAGCCCGAAGACGTTTTCCCACCAGCAGGGGCAGGCTCTACGCTAAGGCAGCCTCCTGGTCTGCAACGCTGGCCAGCTCCAGGCGGACGAATAGCGTGGGTCCTAGGCAGAAGTGATACGTGTGGACGTCATGCTGCTGCGCTGTGTCCAGCACGAAAAAAATTTATAGGTCCGGGGTACACCACAAACGAGCACCGTGAGTTGGCTGCTGAGTTTCGGCTCTCGCGCTTCCTCGGAAGCTGTTGTTGTGCTGGAAGGTTCCTTGGCAACCTTTCTTCTTGAGTGACCCATCTTGCTGCGTTGCTAGTGAAGTGAAGTGTCGATCTCTATGTTGTTTCAATTATTTCCGCAGTGGGTAGGAACTATTTTATATCACTGAACTTATCCGGGTTTCACTTGCGTAGTTTTGTGTTTGAATACCTGCATGATTCATGAATTATAAACCCTTTTGCTTCGTTAAAGGAAAAGTGCCAGCTTGTAGATTTTTTTAAACAGCTAGCAGATAACTCCCGCCAATCAAACACCGAAAACATAAAAAGATTTGAAATTTCGATTGGGAAGGTTAATTAGTGTATCAAATTTAGCAAATGCTTTATTATGTTGTTCATACGTTACTTAAGTGTCAAATTTCTGGATGCACTTCTCAGTGTTCCCAAAAACTCTCTCTACAGGCAAGTAGCGGTGGCCTACGACAGGGTCGTCCTCCGTGGTGTAATGTTTACCATGCTAGCCTCTAGTTCCCGAGGTCGCGGGTTCAAACCCGGCGGAAGGCGATGGATTTTTTCGGGCGTAAAAATCCTTAGCATGGCTTCCTTTTTGAAGGGAAGTAAAGCCGGTGGTCCCATGTCGTAGATTTACGGCACGTAAAAGAACCTCTGAGCAAAATTACCTTGTCTCTCACGCCCAATATAGAATGGGACTCTAAGGACCACAGCAGTTAAAGAGCGCCCATAAATAAAACTCAATTTGCCTACGACAGGAAAAAACAGTTAAAATTTCTGGATGTGATCCGAAGCTGCACCTCTAAGCATTTCATGACCATAGCTACTGCAAGCAATAGAAGTAATTGATTCTTCTAATGAAAGTTTACTTACAAAGACTGCTCGTTCTATCAGAACTTTATGCCCCCTAAAAAAAACTTCCAGGTGTTGGATTTCCAAGAAATGCTGTGATTTCTAACTTAAAAACCTTAAGTGTTCAATGTAAGAAGCGAAAAATACAACATATGGCACTGCAGAAGAAACTCTAGATGGAATTACACAACATCTCGAAAAGTCCCTTAAAATATCTTAATTGTCTTTCTTAACAAACATGGTTCTGCACAAAGAGCTACAGTATTGTTATGGTAAAAATGATTACGGTACAAATATTAGATCCGGTGATTCTGTATTTAGGATTAGATTTTCTGTATGGATTTTGAATGAAATTCAGGTGGAAAATATTGACCATAATATCATTCTTGCTGGATATAATAATTCACAAAAATTCCCATTACTGGAGTTAAAAAAATCCTTAATCTGCCCTGTGAAGAACCCTTTCATTGGCGGAAAATAGATGTATGAGTGCAGTTACCATAAGAGAAGTATAGGAATTTTAAAAGAAGCAATAGGATTAAATAAGTGCAAAGCATTTTGCAACCTTCTTCTTTCTGAAATAATGTGAGGGAAATTAGTTTCGCGTTGTTTCTTCTTCTTATTTTTCGTTCTTCAACAGGAATCTGCGACGGCTGATACTGCCAGCCAATATTACGTTGCAGATAGTTCACGTAGTCTGACGATGAACATATCAGCAACAAGTTACGTCCACATTATTCCCCGATTTAACCTCCTGTGCTACTATCTGAGGGGAATAATGAAAGATAAAGTGTAGAAAATAAATCCGTGTGTTTTAGACACTAAAGAATGCCGTCCGTCAACAAAATAATTTCGTAAGGAATTAAAACTGGTACCGAGCGGATGGCTCAGGCAGTTACGTCTGTAACCCGCATTCGGGAGGTCGTGGGTTCGATTCCCGTGGCCGACCTTCCTGAACCATAGGTTTCTTCGGGGGTTTCCCCGGATCGCCAGGTGAATGCTGGGAAGGATCATTACAGCCTCCGAATTTCCTGTCCCTCCATTTCATCTCCATTCTCATTTCACTTCACCTTTCATCTGCTTCGTTTCTTTCAGGTTGCAAGTGTCGGCGGAAGGTTTTGGCGTGTGCATGGCAGGGGAAAATGATGATCTGTGCAAACCTTCGTCCCCCGGACTGCGAGCAATCTCCAGGTCCCGGGCCCCCAAGGAGAGTGTAAGCCCACAGAGATGAGGGGCGCCGACTGCACCAGCCAGCACCCGGGAGACCAAATCTGTAAATGGTAGAGACCCTGCCCTCTGCCTGCTGTATCTCCTGGTCCGTCCGCCATCTGCCTCCTCTCACCTCATCCCTCCCTCCCGGGGACGCCCCGCCAAGAGCCTAGGCACAAAAGATTTGCGTAGGTCCAGGTGCTATGCCCCTCTTCGTTTCTAGTCCTATCCTATCTTAAACTGGTAGTGTGTAATTTCCAAAGTAAATGTCTTAACTATAAGTATGGAAAACGAAGGAAGGCATTTCCAGGACCTACTTCTGCCTCGTGGCGAGTATATGACTGCATTAAAATGTGTTACAATGCCACTCCAGCACTTCTAATAGTATGAGCTTCCGCGTTATCATCCTTCCGCAAGAGCTGACGCAGCAGCCGTGTTAATAAGTAACATCTACTGCAAGACCCACTGTGTTCTAGTTTATCCTGAACGAGTCGATAATTGCTAGTCTTACGTATCAGTTTTTCCAGACCTTTCTTCATGTATCTTAAATCTCTTACTTCGACGCTTAAATGAAGATTCGTCCCCAAATTTGAAATAACAGCTTAATACTCGTAATATTATTATTAATAATAATAATGTTTATTTAAATACTAAGCAATTTACAATAATACAATATTTATGACTTGGTTCTCGTCCTGCCTACCCCATGCCATAAACATCTAACAGAATAACAATGGTTTACACCTAACTGAAATAATAAACCAAAAAGAAAGTATACATTCATAAAACCAATTCATTTTTAACCGATACAACTCTTCTCCTAAATTCTTTATTTGAGATTTATGTTCAAAAATTTTCTTCATTGCCACCTCAAATCTTAATCGAAACCCCTTTTCTTTAATCAATTACTTTCTTTAATCCCTTGTTCCTGAACATCCAAATAGGATGTGAATTAAATTCATTGCATCTACATAATGAACATATATTCCGTTTCAGGTTTCTTCTAACTGCTTTTATTCCCAAAATTCCTAATATAAACTTCCCTCTAATTCCTGTTTATCATTGTGCTTGTACCTCCATTCAATAATGATAGTAAAGTGCGCGTTCTTGCTAACTAAATACATTGCTTTAAAATATGCCACTTCAGACACAACCTTCCCAACGCAACATAAACAACACCCCCCCACCCATCCCGGCATTAACAGACGCAAATTAGCCATTATTATGCACCCCAGTGACCCGTTAACAATAATTATAACCCCATAAGTTTAAGCCCTCCTTCACTCACTGCCTTGTCTTTGCTCCTTATATCACTTTGCACTCATCAGCAGAATTATTCCAGTCTTCTGCTTGCATGTTCCCAATTCTTGCATTAAAATCACCAAGTGAGATAAACTCAATCTCTGGTATATCTGGCTTAATCTTCCCATTTCAAATTGTAAATATCAAAGGAGATGAAGGCTATGAAACTAGAAGTTTCTGGAAGAATTGTAAATAATCCTCAAACGTATCAAATACCAGCTTTTGTATTACTAGTCAGTAATCACCTAACCCCATCCACTCTAGATTTCTTATCTATGACCTCATGCTTCATTTAATTGCTATTTAACGCACTCATGCCTCCTGCTACTCTACCCTTCTTAATGTTTTTTAAAATTTTATTTTTTAGTTTTAGGCTTCTTTGCCTTATTGGTGTTACTGTTTTGTTTAAACTGTAAATCACACACATGTGCTTGTATGCATACTTATAGGATAAAGAATAATCTTGACTATAACAAAATTCCACCCTCCAACCATGAATCGAACCAGGGACCCCTGAGTTTGAAGGCTGGCATTGTAATTCTCCGTGTTTAAGGTAAATAATTTATATTTCCCACAATTCAAAACTCCGAGCTTTATTTTATCATCATCGTTTAAGGGACACAGGGACTGGACATTTTCTAACTTTTTAAATTTTAAAGCTATTCACTTGAAAATTTGCACCCTTAATTGGAGTAAATAAATAAATGACTGCAAAAGCTCAAAGTTCTAGTTATAATATTTTATCATACAATACAATTACATATTTTAATTGGCGAAAAAATACAAACATTCTAAAGCTGTCTTGCGCATTCACATTTGTCAGGGACGTATAATAGCAGCATTTTCTAGTACTTTATTACATAGAAAATAAACGTAAGGATTTGATTGAAGTTGAAGTTACTAGTTGTGGAGAAATAAATCTTTGTTTTTATGAAGTTACCGGTGTTAAAATCTTTCTTGTTTTTCAGTATAAATTAATTTATTTGTGAGCCAATGAATAAGGCAATCATAAAATGCATGCTTGAATCTTTAGATAACACATTTTAGACTATGTATGCAAATTTACATACAAATCAGAGCAAAGCTGAAATGTGAGGAAGAAATTTATTGTGCAAAAATGTAAAACTGAGAAAACACATAGAGAAAGAATCCAGCGGGATTAAAAGAGAGCACACGGGTGATTTAAACATGTCGCCGGGCATTTAAAAATGGCGGACATTGAAAAATGTTTGACCAAAATGATTCACAGGCTTCTATAGAATATTTATACGATATAATTCAAAATCGAAAGGTTTGTCAATTGTACCTAAAAAAACCTAGTCCTAGTGTCCCTTAAGCGCGTTTCTGCTAGCCCCAAAGATATTCACTACCTTCAACGTCAACTTAAAGTTCGCAAAAAATATATAATTTCTTTTTAAAAGTTCCACAAACCCTCCATCCTTTCTTTCTCTCTCCCACTGTGATCCTAACCTATATCTCAAATCTTGCAGTTTTTTCTTACTCAGAAGAAAAATGCCCTTGTCGGACCTCCCTTTGACGTGAATGCTACCTAGATAGTGATCCCACGCTGCCGAATCTAACACTAAATAGTTTCCAAATGGAGTTGACTAGTTATGTTAACATTGTGAATCCATTTTCTCGGATGAACACAAATTTTATTCTTCTTGTCGCAAAGAAATGGTACTGAGACAAAGTAATAGTTAGTGGGATATAAGCATCATTCTATTCGAATGTGTTTTGCAGGAATGAGACGTAAGCCGAGTTCTGTAATTACATGAGAGCGGTGTTATTATGCTCATGCCACTAGTTGCATACAATATTTTATCCGGACCTTACATCTGCGTTCATGATACGATCGCTGATTTATAAATAACAGTATTATAATGCAATAAATCTTGTGATACTCTATGATTCAATGTAAACCAAAGCCTAATTAATATTATTCCACTGATCATGGTTAAGTGGGTCTAGAGACAAAACCAATAATGCAACGATATTAAACAATAGAATGATATATTTTATTTGGAATAAAAAAATCTGATGTGTTACACTCACATGACTTTCTCTACTCTTGTACAAACTATTTTTACAAACGCTTATTCTCCATATGCTTCATGTTAATCGAGATATCGAGATGTTAATCTTATTGCTAATTTTCTTGTAGATGCAAGGGGAATTGGTAGACTTTAAGCGATAATCAAATATTTTAAGAGGTAGTTGCTATGTGGAGTATTCCATTCTCTTTGCATGTACAGGACAAAAAAAATCTGATGTGTTACACTCGCATGACTTTCTCTACTCTTGTACAAAGTATTTTTACAAACTCTTATTCTCCATCTATTTCATATTAATCGAAGTAAACATTTGCAGAAACGATCTTTTGACATGCAAAGAGAATTATATTTTACACATAGCGACCAGTTCTAAACATATTTGACTATCCCTTAAGGCGTACTATGTTCCCCTTGTTTTGTATTTGCAAGGGCAATATAAGCACAGACATATCTCTTAATAGCTGGTTGCTAGGTGCAGCACCATTCTCTTTGCCACAGATTAATACTCTTTGCATATCCAAGACAAAAAAATGAATAACGAATTCCCATTTGAGAAAATAAGTATTGAAAAATTTAAGGGAATAACAAACAATATCTCGAAAATGGTTCACTCAACAACAAAAAATGTATCTGACATAAATCGTGTATTTTAACGCAATCTACATTTTTTGTGTAGTAAAATTTTGTCTATCTCTTATGGTTTACTAGTTATGCAAAAGTCGTTCACAATGAAGAATACTTTTGGAGACATTCCCAGAAAATTCAAGATATACATTTTATTTGTCATAAAAATATCTTAAACATATGATATTTTAATCAAAATCGTTAGAGCCATTTTTGAGAAAATTAAAATTTTCGAAAAATGTTCGATGTAAAGGGTAATCTGGGGTGGGGGATTTATCTTGAAAACCTTCGTGTCGCATCTCTGGAAGATACTGAGCCTAAATACCAAAGTTTGGTGTTTATCCGACTGTTCGTTTCTGAGTTATGCTGTTCACTTTTTTGGATTCAGAGGGTCTCAAAACATATATTTCCGGTGAAATCTCGGTATGGAATTTTTGGGTGGAATACAATACTTCCCCTACTTACTATACGTAGTAGAGAAAGTAAAAATGGCTAATTATTTCTGAATAACGAGCGATTCTTAGGAAAATGTTCCTTCGTATATTGAAGTAGCGGAGGGTTTAGCATTTGTTTTGAATGTTAAGCATGGCATGTAAATATATTAATTCATTATAATGGTGATATGACGATGGCTAAGAAGCATTATTAAATTGTCGCGGCTAAAGATACTAATTTATTAATGTATAATCAGAGTAATGAAGAAAAGATAATGTAGTGTGTGTGGGTTATCGAGCGTGTGAAATCCCTATGGGGTTTACACACGTGCACAGTGTTAACCCGTAAATTCGTTTCCAATTTATCACATGATACGTAACATGAGGAGTGGAAGATAAAGCCTTAGCAGGGCGTTGAGGGGCGGAGAGAGCAGCTGTGATGAGTTCGAGTCTGTTCTGCAAACACCCCACGCCCTGCGGAATCCAAACAAAATTCCGTCATTGCGTTTTTGGAGAGAATTCTGCAAAGATATCGGTGTGTATTCAGAAAGTTAGCCTGTTGTTTGTTTTTCACCTCATATTCAAGGTTTATATCATACGATTTTCACGAGAAAGAGATAACAGAATATAAAGAACTAGCATCCGAGGTGGAATTAACGTTTTAACTGAAGGAAGAATACCGGGAGCTTCAAAAGAAAGTCTGTGCCATTACACAGGTAAGCGTCTTAATTAATTTATTAATGTGCTTATATCGGTATTCAAAGGAAATGCTTACCTAAGCTTCACATTGTATATTTAATTTTCTGTTGGATACTTAATAACTAAATAATAATCATAACCATAATAACGTACCGCAGAGAGGAATGTTCAATGAATCAATAACAATATTAATTTCTCCATATTGTAATCAAGAAGTTGATGACTTGTCTGTTGCTTGAAGACCTGTTTTAAGATTACGGTGTGTTCAAGGGGTGAAAGGTCGCTGAAGAACTGAACGTAGCCAACACTTTTTGGCTGATTATTGCCTTTTTTTTCTATAAGGCCAGAAATCAAGGTATGGTGCACATTTTTGCCATTGAATATCGTTTTAAGACATCCTGAATAAGCTTGGGGACATTTCTGTAAATTTTAAAAATTTTAACATCCAAAACGACTCACAGTTCTTCAATAACATAGCCAGAAAATTATTAAGGGGGGTTGTGTATAAAGGTCTGTATTTTTTAAACAATTTGTATCAATTCAAATGATAAGTATGAATTAATTCTGAATTGAAGTATTTAAACAAATCGATTTTATATTCACAGATCAAGGTGCAGCAATTAAAATTAGGTTAGGATATTTTGTGTGTTCTAAGCGGCAAATATGTTGTGACATGAGAATTAATGACCAATGTGAAGTATTTTATATTACCGCTGTAGGCTATGTTATTTCATTACAAAATAGGGTTTCTAATTATATTCTAAACTGGGAGATATTGAACTAATTTGGAAGCCACTCAAATTTAGCACTGGAACTAAAACATGCCCCCGATATCTTGACAGGGTTGTACCAGCGCCATCTAAGCACAATTTCTGTTGCTGTCACCTTTCGCGATATTGTCCAAGACATGCGGTTTAAATATTAGGAAGTATCTCGTTCCCGCCAACCTAGAAAGCTACTTTTATTTAAACGAGGTATTTTTGCTATTGATTTTTATTTATTTTTTTTTTTTGGTAAGGGGGGCTTCCAAACCCCCCCAGCTACGCCTCTGCAGTTCTAACGACTTTCTAAATTCAAAATAGCAATCATAAACTTCAGCTGATTCAGTACGACAACGCAGGACAGTTTGCTAATTTTCTACACTGTATCATACATCCGAGGGTCTGCTGCATTCACTTTCTCTTCGTTTTCTCTAGGATATCATACACAAATGACATTATTCTTCCTTCAAAAGAAAAATTGAGAGTTAACAATGTCGTTCCCCTCTTAATCCAGGATATTGCCGATAATGTACACAAATTAGATAGGAACTGGTATGTTGAAACCAGAAGTACGATATTCCTTCAATTCTGGCAAAAATCTCCAAACGACGTCAAGTATAGCTGACAATTGAAGCTGAACCTTCCCAGTTAAGTTTACTTGTGAGTTTTCTTTGGATGTAATTAACGATTCAACAGTATAATCTCGAGCAGGGGATTGTGGGAGAATTATTGAAACGTAAAATTAGGGATGGGACCTCGATACCGTCGATACCTCGATACTCGATGGTATCGAAGTATATCTTCGATACTTTAAAATGTTTAAGTTTTTCATTGTTCAAAGCTGTTGCGTTTAACTTTCGTATTATAACTTGAACTTAACTTGCTAGATAAGGAATGAAAGAGGTTGAGATTTCATGTTGTCGCCTCGAACGTGTTCCCAAAGAGTTGCTGGACTATGGTTCTTCATAGACCTTGGCTGCGATGACTGCAACATTCCATAGACTCATGTGTCTAAATGAACACATGCAAAACAATGGGGAAGGAGTACAGGTACTCATGTAACATTAACTGAGTTGTGAATAGAGCTGATCTAGCTGACGCACTATATCTTCTTTCTTCAATGGCTTGGTGATTAACACTCAGCAATTACATTTACCTACCCTGGTGACCAAAAACTATGAATACAGCAGAAACAAATCATAACTTAAGACTGAGGTAATACAGCGCCTGGAAATATTTGTTATTTTTAGTTGTTTAAGGTTGTGTAAAATATATTATATTAGTTATACATAATATATATCACTTTAAGTTTCATGTAAAATATATCAAATATATAATTGTTTATATCTTCAAGATTGCAGAATAAGGAAGAATTTCTAATATTTGTTTCTCTATGGATAGAAAATCCTTAAAAAGAAACTTTCCAGCACAAAATATAGTTACATAAAAAGAGGAGCAAATAAATTATTATTATTATTACTATTATTATTAACTAACAATAGGATATACAACCTGTAGCATTACCAAGATAAAAAAATTGCTGCCAATCTAGAATGTCAAAGAGGAACAACTCCGGAATTACCATACAATACAAAATTGGTTACATGCATTTATACACAGAAAACTACTAATAAGAACATAATTAAGTGAATAAGCTATAGTCTTTACAGTTTTTTATAAAGTGAGTATCGAGTATCGTGCTCAAAAATTAGTATAGGTATCGAGTATCGAGAAATAGTGGTATCGTCCCATCATTACGTAAAATAAACAAAAAAGTCATTGTATCTTTTACCTATATTTAAGTCTTATAGTTTATACTAATGCTCTTGTTTATCAAATATGTTAATTTTAATACAAAGTCCAATGTTTTGCTAAATATGCGGATACATTTAGAATTCCATAACTGTCTATGAATTTCAATTCTTAACAAGTTATATATGAGGCCGTGGAGTTTGTTCGTTTATATTGTACCTGTCCAGTTTTAGAATCTAATGGCACAGGTTTCTGGTAATCTACAAATAAAACTCCTTTCTTTTGGTATGAAATGTGCCTAAAATATTACTTCAATGTGTCAAGATTTTTTCAAGATTACAATTCCTAAAATGCATAAGCATGGCTTGAAAGGCTCTTTACTTTTAAACTAGAATTTGTTCATTTCATGGCACCTTAGAAAGTGCATTCCCAGAATACAGCTATAGAAATATTATCTTGAAAATAAGCTTAACCGTTGTTACTGTAGTGATATCATTGAAAGAGAAGAATCAGTACAGAATACCTACTTTACACTCTAGTTATGATTGTAAGCACTAGTGTTGTAAAAGTGAATTTGTTCCCTAGAGCTCATTTGACTATTTTTAGGGTTATTATGATCATAATTATTACAACGATATATTACTTTCTCTACCACGTACACCTTCCAAGGATATGATACGAAGGTTTTCAAGAAAATTCCCCAACCCCAAACGACCCTTTACATAGAATATTTTTCGACATTTTTTATTTTCTAAAAAATGGCTATAACGATTTTGATTTAAATACCATGTATTAAATATATTTACACGATAAATAAAATGTATATCTTGAATTTTCTGGGAATAGCCTGTGAAGTCCTCTTCATTCGGAAGGAATTTTGTATAATCTTGTAAAATTGGTAAACGTTAAGGGATAGGCGAAAATGTACTATACAAAAATGCAGATCTCTTTTAAACACACAATTTATTTCAAATAAGTTTTTTTTGTGGCATAATCCATTTCTGAGATATCCGTTATTGATGGTTCGAATTGTTCATTACTTGTTCATTCTCTTAAAACCCTGTTAACATTCAGTTGTTTCTCGCCATTACATGGAAACAATATGAAATTTTAAGACCAGCGTATAGCATCTTAGTTCTTAAACATTTGACTATCGCCGTTCCCGTTGTATCTATAACGAAATGTGTAATGTAGCCATTTCTGCAAAGGTTTATTTGGATTAAAACGAAGTAGAAAAAGAAGCTTTAGTAAGAATGGTTTGTATACCCAATAATAAAGTTAGAGGCTAGATAAAGTCATGTGAATTTATCATATTAGATTTTTACTTTGAAGAAGGTATTTTGTTGTATTGAAGGAGTTGTATTATGTTTAACTGTTGGGGAGCCGAACACTGCAACCGCACGTATAGTACCCGCTTTCCGGTAGCCTTCGACCCAAGTTTAAAAATATTAGCTTTTAATTTGACTGTTTCTTTAGATATTATATATTTATGTTTGCGTCGGCTGCGTCAGTATTAATTTTAGAGATATGAATTTCTTAATAGAGTGTGGTGCGGCTGAAGAATGTAGGCTTACACAGATTATAATTTTACTTCACTCCTTTTATTAATGCTTGACACGATTTAAATAACACTTCACTGATATAGAGAGAGCTGTGAGAGTTTTTTTATTAATTACTTGCACTTTTTAACACGTAAACTATTTTCGTCTACACGAATACGTATTAAATTTCTCGAGGACGCATCTCGCATCCGGTTACAAACACTGTCTGTAAGCAACTGAACTCCAAATTTGTAAATTTTGCTATATTTCAGTTTCTGATTGGCTAATCCTAGTCCAATAGAATACCTTCATTTAACTAAAGCTTTTTCTGGTTGTTGATTGGCTATTTTATAAACTGTAACTAAAATTACATTATTGCTTCCAAGAATCAAAAGTAGTATTGTTAAACTTTCAAATTCATTATTGCCTCAAGGTTACCTCATTGTTACCTCATTGTTAGCAACTTTTAACCTATTATTCTCACAGCTCCTACATTATTAAATTACATAATACATTCACATAAGATTATTGAACATGTACATAATATAAACATATACAATGACTGTAATATACACTTTTTATATATTGTTACATACACATTTTGCTTTAAGGCGGGCTGTTATTGAATTTACATATTATATAATTAGACTGAAATCATTTAAGCGTTAAAAATACTGCCTCAACCTTAGGAACAATTGCTCATCAGTAAGGGGTGGATTAGAGTGATCGATTTTATGAGCTTGACTTACCTTGTACTGCATACGCACTCTGCGAAGCGGAGCATCATGCTTACTACGATATATTTCTTTACCCAGGGAACACGTGGCAAAACATTATGCTCTCTGCTACGGTAACTGAAATCACGGACCAGGTCGCTCTAATCCGCTCTCTACTCGTCAGCAATGATGCTCACTGCTTTACAGTGGTGTAAACCTATGGGTTGGTATTACTTGAGGCAGTATTTTAATATCTGAATAATTTCAATTCTTATTTATAATAGGTAAATTCAATAACAGCCCGCCTTGAAACAATATGTATATAATAATTGTTTAAATTGTATGTAACAGTCATTGCAAATGCTTATTTTTATTGTAAACATATTTTATTAATGTTATGTGAATACTTTATATATTCTAATAATGCAAGAACTGTGAGAATAGTGAAGTTTAGGTTGCTAACAATGAGTAATAATGAGGTAATTGTAGCAATAATGTGTTTGGAATTTTAAAATGTACTGGTCATGATTAGAACGACGATGACGTAGTTTCAGTGACAGTTTTAAAATTAGCCAATCAACAGCAAAGAAAAGTTTTAAATTAAATGTAGAAATTCTATTGGACTAGAATTAGCCAATCAGAAACTTGCAATACCGAAGCTATGGGCTTTTGACCGTTGAGGTTATTCAGTTCCTGGCAAGACGTGGTAGTGTAAAGATGGAAAAATGTGTTCTCTACGGGTGATTAGTAAAAACAGATATACACGCTAAGTGAATATGTAAAACGTTTCTCACAGTTCTTTTAAAAGTGTAGTGGTTTATAAATATGTGCAAGAAGCTAAAATAAAAGTGAAAATCTAAAATTTTAATTCTGTGACGTCTACAATAATTGTCATTACCACACCCTGCATAAGAATCCTGACTCTAAAGTAAGACTGACGCAGCCGAGGCAAATTCAAACAGTAATTACGTAAGCATTAAATTCAAACCGACGCCCAAAGAAGTGTTACAAACTACATAAAACAACAGTTGAACAACATAACCTTCTTTAAGTTTACGTAACAGCAGCAAATCAGCTTCAAATTGGCGCACATACATGGGGCTAACTCAAAAAGCTGCTAAAAATAATACGTGAGCCAACTCCGGAACCAAACCACCTACTTCATACTTCTGGTTATTACATTTAATTCTACACACATTCGCACTCTCATTCACACTTTCAGATTCTAGGGAATAATCCTGACTAAAGAAAAATTCCCGCCCTCCAGCCAGGAATCGAAGCTGGTACCTCCGACTTTGAAGGTTAACATGCTATAACCACCAGACCACGTAGGCAGTATCAGTGCTATTTAATGATACTGCAAAATTTGTTTTTCTAAGAAAGTGTGGATTGTTAGGTTTCCTAGCAACACAACTGACACGGGAACTAGATTCAGTGTGGGATAGTTTACTTTTTTACACACTCACTTTCCGGACACAAAAGACTTCCCTCCCAAATAAAATATGAAAGAATTAGATATGGAACATTTGAAGATATATTCATTATCGGTGCCAGGTGTGGTGGTGTGCCTATAAACTCTTTGGCTTCCTTCTCGCGTTCATAATCCATGATTAAATTGTTATAATATTTAATTATAACATTTTTGTAAGAAGACACCATGTAACACACTTGCAGGAAGAGCCACTATAAAACTTGTGTGTTCGTAGCACTCGCTTGCCTCGCGCTTCAAATTTCATACTCCTTTTGCAATGAAGCCCTTCCCGCACTACTATCATATAATTTACTATAGAACCCATGTTTTTCGCCCTATTGGCTGCACTAGATAGTTTAATCTAATACAGACTCAGTCATTCAAGTGAATGATAACAACTATCTAAGGTCAAATTGTCATCATGTATCTCATAACACTGTATTGCATGCAATCATTTATATTTAAATTAGACTAAACTGATTATTCTACAAAAATATCAGTTTCAACAATTTAAAATATAAAAAACCTAGACAAACCGGACATTTCAAATCCTAAGAATTCATTGAAATCAAGTCCTGCTTACGCATTCTCAGAGGTGTTTTATTTATTTCTTCTCCATAGCGTTAAATTACATTGAAACGAGTTTTGTCAGTTGTGAGTTTAATACCGAAGCACTTTGACCTATGATTTTCACTCACATGGAAAGTGGGAGGGGGGAGGGAAACTAGGAGCATGCGTTTACAAATGAATAAGTCAATTCAGAAAGAGCTCAATGATATACAGTGTATTCATTTATTTATTTATTTACCTGGTATGAGCTAAGCCATAAGGCCTCTTCCACTCTACAATGCAATATAACATAACAAAAACATAAATATACAAAGTTCTAACAAATATATTAAGATGAAGAAAATAAACATGCAATACAGTACAGCATAATAAAACATAAACATACAAAGGTCCAATAAAGATATTAAAGTGAAGAAAAGTAAAAATAATAACCCGAATACTTTTAAGCAGAATATTAGTATAGGTTAAAAATTACTCTAAATGATTTAATATTTAAATTTGAAATATTAGTAGATAGCACATAAAATAATGGTAATAATAAATGAATGTGGCGAGGTATTTATCATTGTAATATATCAGCAGATTAGGTTGAATTATAAATGTATGCCCTAATTTTCCTCTTGAGCTGTATAACGTTCCGGCAGTCCCTTACGTCTTACGGCAGGGAATTCCAAAGCCGAGCTAACGCTACGGTGAATGATGATGAATAGAAGGTTGTTATGAACAGGTATAGCAAGAATAAAAGAGTTTCGTGTGCGAGTTTCTCGATATTTAAAGCGGATATTTAGATAGTTTGCAAGGATGAAGGAGTTGGTAGAGAAATTAAAAAGAATCTAAAGTTCTTCGTTTGCTAAGATGAAGCCAAGCAGTAATTCGAATGATGGTGTAACATGATCAAATTAGCGGAGACTGCATACAAAGCGTACACATGTATCTTGAGCCCGCTGAAGTCTTAAGAGTCGATATTTCAGTTAAGAAATAGTCACATTAGTCAAAATGGGGCATCACAAACGCTTGTATTAATATTTTCGTAATTAACATTGGCAGAATGTCATTCATGCCTTTTAAAGAGTAGGTAGGCTATTGAGACTAGATGGAATGGGATTACCAAATTATTTAATGTAAAGTGTTCTAGTTACCCAAACTCAGATTTCCCAACAACCGCTCCTCTCATGTTCCATAATGATTGCTTTGACTTTCCTGGGTTTAGCTTAGACCATATTTTAATGACCAGGTCTATAGTGAATTTAAGTCGTCAATTGAGTCGTCTAAATTACTAGAGTTCGTGTGTAAACACAGTTGTTGAAAAGATGGTGGATGACTTATACTCTCTGTAATCTATTTATGTGGACAGCAAACAACAGTGGTCCAAGCGCTGATCCTTGCGGTACACCAGCTTTCGTTTCTTTCCAATGAGATCGGTTTAATCTATTTACACCTACAAATATTTGCTGGCGCTCAGATAAATACGACTTGAACCATGCTACTTGACAAATTCAAAATTTTAAGCTTACATATCAATAGGTCAATGTCTACTGTATCAAAAGCTTTAGAAACATCCAATAATGTTAGTAAAGTCAATTGTCTGTTGTCTGTAGCTTCACGTAAGATCTCTGTAACTTTTAAGAGTACAGTATGTTTATTGTGTCCCTGTCTGAAGCCGAAATGATATTCGTTTAAGAGGTCGTTTTCTCTGAGATAGTCTGTAACTTGTCTATGAAATTATCCATTCAAGCGCTTTGGACATGACAAGAGCATGTTTTCAACAGAAGGAAAAAATTGATTATATAAAATATGGCAATATTTATACAATATTATACACCTATTCCATAATAATATTCAATGCTTTTGGCACCGATATGAATAAAACATTAGTAACTTTGTTCTGATAAGATGGTATACTGATTCAAAATTATGGAATTGAGCCCTTTCAAACAGAAATTTCAATGTTTTTGAACTAAATTATATTAACATGAATGGTAGCATTTTTGTAATCATTCACCGAAATTTCTGATGTATATAATCATAGAAATACAAACAGAAGCATATGCTGTTAAAGTTATAATGCATTTGTAAAAACAATTCAAGTGAAAAAGAAATGTCCTTTATTGGACGTCACTTGTGCAGCTGCAAGGCCAAGCAAGGGTTTCCCTGTAAAGACTAAAGTGCTCATCTGGTACCTATGTATCACCTTAGTTAGACTAGTCCTTAATCTTCTTAACGTTAGTGGCAACTTTGTCACTATGGTACATTGATCAGGAAGTTTCACTGTATGTGTAACAGATATATTGAAATAAAAAAGTATGTCTTAACAACCTCCAATGAATTGTGAAACGTCTTTCTTGCGGGTAGTATGTTCGCTACATAATTTACACGTTCAGTGTCTGCTAATAAATTCACGTTATGGTTATGTTTATTACATACACCTTTCTTTCTTACAAGCAACTGTAAGTGATTCCATGTTTGCTTAAAAACATCTCAATTGCGATTTTCCAGACATAAAGGAAATCGTTCCTCTGAGCCGACAGGGATTGGAATTAAGTTCGAACGCTCTGAACTAATTTAAAAACTGCTTAGAATATGTATCGTCCATTATAAAAAGAGCGGAATGAGTCATTCTCATGTAATACTCTACCTCTGATCAACAGAATTTATTTTTGCCCAATTTCTAACGCTAAATTACGGAAAACACATCCATTTCATTTTATTACAGAATAAACTGATATATGCCATTCATTTACCTATAGCCATAACCTAGTTAATTTCCAGCATTATTTGTGTTATTCATTTATATTGTTGAATAACTTTTGTTCGTATGTCTATTACAATATATTTATTAATTTGAATAACTGAACGGTTTATTCTATGGCTACATCATCTGTAACCAACACCATTATTGATAAAACAGTATCGGACAATTCATGGCAATCTACAAAGCTATCAGTAGCTCAACTTATTAAGCACAAGAATGGCTGTGACGCCCCACGCCGTACCCCACTTCCACACTGACTGCAAGAGAGTGAAGATCTGCAATGAACGATTCAGTAACTGAAGTCTGGAAAGTGATTTATTTGTGTTACAAACCAGTATATTTGTTTAATAATCTCTTACGACGATTATACACTGAAATGATGTTCGTTTATACATTGCAAATACAAGTGAAATGTGAAAGTTAAGATCCCTTGAATTTGGTTTTACTCAAGAACACTTCCCATGCTTTGTGATCCTCCGCATTCTGAGATAGAGCGTCTCAGCTCCAAATTAGTGTCACATGAATCCATAATAATGTTCACCTACTCACAGTCTTAGAGAGGAACTTGAATGGTGTAAACAAATAGAGGATCAATATAGAAATATAAGTGTAACTTTACTGATAAGTTTCTCATTAACGTAGCACAAAATTCCTGCTTAAAAGTTAATACACTTGAAGCGCAAAATATTTGAACTGAAGCTTTCTTGGTGGCACGATTCACAGTGTTCTTAGGTTCCAGCCAGGTCATATTTTCGAGAAGACCATAATCGACTTTTCCAGAGGATTTACCCTGAAGGTGAGAATGGCGGATCGGTGGGAATGGCGGATCCTCTCGAAACGTTGCGTTTTCAGCGCTTGTTGACCTGCTGGACGCCCCAATTATTCGGAATCATTATACTGATCAGATGGCGTTACACAGCTGATTGGACAGTTAATTAACTTAAAAATCTGATGTGTTACACCCACATGACTTTCTTTACTCTTGTACAAACTATTTTTACAAACGCTTATTCTCCATATGCTTCACATTAATCGAGATATCGAGATGTTAGTCTTATTGCTAATTTTCTTGTAGATGCAAGGGGAATTGGTAGGCTTTAATCTATAGTGAAATATTTTAAAAGCTGGTTGCTATGTGGAGTATTCCATTCTCTTTGCATGTCCAGGACAAAAAAAAAATGAATAACGAATTTCCATTTGGGAAAAAGTAAAAGTTTTGGAAAATTTAAGGGAATAACAAGCAATATCTCGAAAATGGTTCACTCAACACAACAAATTCATATGACATAAACTGTGCATTTTAATGCATTCTACATTTTTTATGTAGTAAAATTTTGTCTATCTCTTATGGTTTACCAGTTATGCAAAAGTTGTTCAGAATGAAGAATACTTTTGGAGAAATTCCCAGAAAATTCAAGATATACATTTCATTTGTAATGAAAATATCTTAAACATATGACATTTTAATCAAAATCGTTTGAGCCATTTTTGAGAAAATTAAAATTTTCGAAAAATGTTCCATGTAAAGGTTTATCTGGGGTGGGGTTTTTCTTGTAAACCTTCGTGTGGCATCTCTGGAAGATACTGAACCTAAATACCAAGTTTGGTGTTTATCCGACTGTTCGTTTCTGAGTTATGCTGTTCACAGACACACACTAAAACACACACACACACACACACACACACAGACACACACACACGGACATGTTTCCAAAAATGCTTTTTTTGGATTCAGGGGGTCTCAAAACATGTATTTCCGGTGAAATCTCGGTATCGAATTTTTGGGTGGAATACAATACTTCCCCTACTTACTATACGTAGTAGAGAAAGTAAAAAGGAGTTTAGGATACGTAACATTTAAACATTAAAAAATCCTTCTATATGATCACTGCTGCATCAGTCATTTTGCTTCTTTTATATTGCCAAAGTTGCTCACTGGGACCATGAGAAGGCGAACTTCAAAATGTGTTTGCTGGTCAGAGAAAGGTTTTGCTGCTTACTTGAGAATGTTTCGTTGTTTTTGTAATGTCGATTTATGTTCCAAGCGTATTTTCTATAGATTCTGAGCTATTGCGTTCAGATGCATCCTTTGTGAGTGTACAGTTCTGAGTGAGGCATCATCAACCTGTGATGCTTTGAGCCTATTGGACTGATTTGACTCCTTCAGTCTTGTTCCGATCGCCTTTTCATAAGACCTTCCAAACATTCTATATGCTCTTTCGTATGTCATATTGTTTTTGTCTATCTTTTGACATGCGCATCACGTATTTTCTTTAGCTGCTCATATATTTTGTTATGTCAATAATTAGCTGTCAATCTGCAACCAAATTCTTATTGATCGATTTCTTTTATAACCTAACAAAGTATACTCACTAGTCCTCGTACAAGCTTCTCTTCTGCTGATGGTATCTACCTTTGTAGCTGCTTTGTGAAAAATAGTTATTTGATCAGATTTATCCAGATTGTTTAAGCTGTATACTAAAAGCTTGCACTTATCTTCTTCAGGTTGAAGATGGTCCGAATGTTGTGGATCCTATTGCTGGTGGTGACTCTAATAGGCGCTCTGCCTCCAGAGAACCAGCAGGTGCAAAAGGAGGAGGAGGAGAAGAAGAACGTTCCAGATGTCTCTAGTGCTATACCACCTACACTAGAAGATATTTTACTCCAAGAGGACTTCTACCCTTACATCTTGGAGCTTCATGGATTTCGTCAGCCGAAATATTCTGGTGCAGAGACTTTCGCAGGCCGCTGGAATAAACGACTTCCATGGGCACCGTGTCCGTCAAACATGCAGAGGGATGAACTTGGGATCTGTAGACTTGTGTGGGGAAGTTTCTCGAAGAAAAACTGAAAGGTAAGAACAGTTCACTAAAGTAAATATACGAGTAACACTCCTGCTCCAACATTTCCATGTGCATAACATGTATTTCTCAAGCACAAAGAAGATCGTTATACCAAGGCTCAGCTGTATTTAGTACTAAAAATTGAATCCAGAAAAAGGTACCGCATCTCGAAGAGTTGCACTAATTTGGTTTACGTTACCGAAGGGAATGTAACTCCATAGCGATCTTCCTATGGTAATAGCACAGACATTTAGGTTACAAATTGTATTCTTTGAAATTACAAAACATGTTTCCATCAATATTTTCGCATTTCTCTGGTTTGATGCACAATTACATAATTTAAGCTTCTAGAATAACATCCGCCAAAACATATTTTAAGCGAGGGAAAATTCTTAACTGAAACTATGCAACGGGATGTGGCATGCATATAGGATGTATCTGCATTGGTGTCATATATTTGGGGGACGTGTTCCTGACATCAAAACAGTAAAAAAATAGTTCATATGAACATGGGTCTGAAAATCATTTATTTCAGAGTTACAACACAAAATCGAAAGTTACAAAAATTGCTCGAAGTGGCTTCCGCTTGCTTCGTTGCATTCAGTAAGACTGCGTTCCATGCTCTGGCGTATTCTGTTGAAAATTCCTGGTGTGTTTCGTATTTGGTCAAATGCAGTTTGGATACGTCCTCTCAAAATGTCAACATCAGGTACAGGAGTCGCATAAACCAAGGACTTTAAATATCCCCAGACGAAGAAATCCATTGGATTCAAATCAGGCGATCGAGCAGGCCATGCAATTGGTCCCTCTCGACCAATCCATCTTTGCGGAAATCGATCATTCAAAAACTTACGAACTATCATACTGAAATGAGATGGAGCACCATCGTGTAAAAACCACATTCGTTGGATGATGTCCAGAGCACATCATCAGTTAAGTGATGCAACTCATTTCTGAGAAACTGGAGATAGGTTTGTCCATTCAGATGCGGAGAGAAGAAGTAGGGACCAATAAGGTGATCATGAATGATTCCACCCCAAACGTTGAGAGAGAACCTCTGTTAATGGTTGTCCTGTCGTACTTCATTAGGATTTTCAAATGCCCAGTTATTAGTGTTATGAAAATTGAAGATACCATCGCGAGTAAACCCAGCCTCATGGGTGAATAAGATACAGGCTAGGAAATTGATGAACACAGCGCACTGCTGTAACATGCGTTGGCAGGAACGTCTTCTTTGAGCCAAAGTCCACCTCATTTAATCCTTGCACACGAAGGTGATAGGGTACAGAATATTTTCATGCAGAATTCTCCAGATAGTCGTACGACTAACTCTTTCCCTTACAGCCATAAGTCTTGTGCTTTGTAATGGGTCTGCATCCACAGCACGAAGAACTCGTGACTGCCTTTTAGGGTATCTTTCTGCATAAAGTTCACGTGCTCGTGCTGCATTGCCGTCTGCACGGCCATACGTGTAGTGCATATCCGTCTGTTCACTCATGGAATACATCTTCTTTGACCTGTAACAACGAAACGGTTGATTTTCAGACCCATCTACATATGAACTTTTTTTTACTGATTTAATGTCAGGAACACGTCCCCAAAATATATGACGCCAATGAAGATACATCCTGTATATGCATACACATTAAATATAATCATAACATTAAAATCTGCAATACTTTCCTGACATTAGCGTAAATCATCGCAGTACACTCAGCCTGACTTTTAGAATTGAAATTTGTACAATATATCACATTTAAAATACGGAATTGGTATGACCAGAATTTTTAATAGTGTACCAGCATTTCTAATACCTTTGTATCCTGTGTAATGCTATAATGGATGAAACGCCAATACACCTTTGATCTGCTCTATTGGACCATGTGCTCCACGATGATCAATACATCTGAAATGTCTTATTTTTTCCGACATACTTTAGGAACGTTACCATCAGCTGATTATCAAGATAATCTATGGAATGGTCCACAAATAAACCTAGTAAAAGAGGTTAATAAGAAATAAATACATATTTTATATACATTATATGAATAATGTATACTAAATATTGATGCGTGTGTGCTCTAACGTTACGGCGTATATAAAATAAAGAAGTATGAATTATTTTTAATCACAGCGCATTTTTTTTAATAAAATGACATAGCATGCTTGAGAGAATCAAGTGAATAATAAAATGTATTTCTTGAATTTTTCTAGATAGCCTGGGCGAATTTAATGCGCTTTTATATATTGAGAAACCACAAAAGATAAGATAAAAACTTATTTCAGAAAAAAAACCAATGCAGAACTCCTTAAAATGTCGTACTCTTACAACTTCTCAGGTTGTTATCTACTGGAACATTTTGAAGATCTGATCTCTTTTTTCGCCCTTTGCTTAGCTTGAGCTCATTACTAACAAATATCAATCCGTGATATAAATAGCTGAATGTTAAGAGATCATTATTTGTTTTTTAGTTATCTAATTATTCCGATATATTGAAAATTCAATTATAGAAGTCGCTGGTTGAAATTGCTTCCATATGTTGCATGTGACCATATTGATTAATCTGAAATCATTTCTAGCAAAACGTTTATAATAAATACGTATCGAGGATTGAAGAATAACTTTTTGTATGAATTGTACAATATACGTATGCATGTAAATTTGTAATAGATAAATTGGATGAATGTTACACATATTTTTATTGTGTGCTTCTGTGTAGCTCTCATAAAGCAAAGAAGAAAATTAATTCAACTACATAATGGAGAATTTTCTGAGTTAAGGAATAACAAGGTTTGCTTCTTGAAAGCATGAAATGTTACCTATTTTCCAAGCGCATGAATAAATGTTTTCTATCAATCCTTTTCGTATACGGCAGACTGTGAAACCTAGCAGACGTCATTCACGGTAACTTTGATTTTTTATGTAATCTGATGTAGCTACGTTACAATTGTAAGTAGGAGCTCCCTTGTTAATCACAGTGCAGATTACTACTGATTCTCAAGTGAATAAACCACAGTAACAATACTTTCTGAAGATAAAAACTTAGCCTGCTCATATTGCCTAGTCGTTGAAAAAGCGCAGCCTACTTTGTTTTTAACACAGTCCGGTTATTTGGTACGTGGTTGAGATTCTCTCAGTGATTAGGAAACAATTAATATGTACAGTTAGGTGCAAAAAGTCCTGCCGAAACAGAAGCACTCTGTTTTAGTTGGTATTGCATATCCTTTTCAGCACCAACCTTCTTGAAGTAGGTGTAATACGTTTAAGCTAGAAAGGTAACAAAACTATCGCCTCCCATCCCTGTAAGTTCATGCCACTGGTTCTTCACATTAGGCGAACCCACATTCACTTTATCTAAATCCAGTCGCAGTAAGTTTGCTGTTAACCGGACAAGGATAGCGTTTATCTGGCGAGTGGCAGCACAGTAGCGTACTTGAGTCATAAAAATAAACTAAAACGCTATATTCAGATGGGCTTGAAACTTGGTTCATGTTCGGGCGTTTGTGTATCTCTCTTCGAAAACATGTTGAGCTGCACCCGTTTAGACGCGATGTGAGTGCAAAAGGGCAAAGGTACGTATCACGGAGGGGCCCCGCAACCGGGGCAGAGCACTGCACGCAGGCCAGTCGGTCCTTTATGCTTCCAACGTGACCCCTGGGAGGGAAGGATGAGGGGAGAGACCCGAAGGGCAACCAGATCCGTATACCGACGGGCGCAAGCATGGACGGGGTCCCTAACGTTTCCAGAATAGAACGCATCAGACGCCGCACGGTCCCTGCCCACAAGCCACCAACCTCAAGGGTCCCTCGGAGCGGAGCCCCACACTGAGCAGGACCTAACTGAGCGGTATCGCGGCGACGCCAGGAAAGAAAACTTTACAAGCGCAAACCACCGCGCAGCCGCAACCCGCCGATCACGTCGCCCGGTCTTACAGTCCTGAAATAGATAACAAGGAAGATGATGGGTACAGGAAATGAGAGGAAGGAGAGTCGTGGTAGAAGATGAACCACCCCAGCATTCGCCTGGCGACCCTGGGAAACCACAAGAAACCATGCGCCAGAGTTGGAGGTCGCCGGGGATCGGTCCCGGGACCTCCCGAATGCGGGCCAAAGACGTAGATAACCGCCTAAGCCATACCGCTCGGTCGACGTGAGTGTACTCCGCTAACCCATGTTTCCACCTGTCATTACAAGGCGGATAGACTTTAATACCTGACTTTCAGAATATATCTTAACCACCCGCACGGTGTTTTGCGTCACTGTCAAGCCGGTTCCCCTCCTCACTCATGGTCGCATACCTGCCTGCCTGCCTGCCTGCCTGCCTACATATATACAAGAAATTCCTCTTTATGATAAGAAAATTGGTGTTTGGTTTGCGGTCCGATTTCAAACGAGCAGGCAGTAAATGGATAGATGTCGAAATGACATTCTGAACCACAATTTTAATCAGCCAACGGAAGAAGAGAAATCAGAGTAACCTCAACAGTATTCTGTCACGCTCCTACAGCAGAAGTGTTTACGGGCTAAACTGAGAAGTGTTTGAAGATAGAGCAATTAGTGCTGTTGTATGGCCCTTTCGCTATTTCTGGGATAGCTTGAAAGACAAATTGCCCCAAAAAAAGTCCTTACACATTAGAAGAACTATAGCAAAACACGAAATGAAATCGAGAACAGTACAGTGACCGAACTAAATTGTGTCAATCAGAATCTGTTTACCCGGTAAAATGTCTGTTTAGTTGTAGAAAGATGACAGTTCAAGCATTTGCTATCACAGTTTTAAAAAGCAAAATCCGAGTAAAGGCGTGGCCGACTGTGGTTTATCCAGTGGCCGAGAGACAAAACTCGAAAGGCAAATTAGTCATAGGCGAGATGAAATGTTTGTTTGGCAGACGTGTAAGATTACGAATGAAAAAGCATTGTTACCATTGACGGGATCGGCAAGAACTTCTGCAAATTTTCTAGTAACATTTACGCGCAAATATGGCTGTAAACTTATTTCGTGAGAATATTTATGTCCGCTCTAAAAAGATTTAATGCTTTATTTTACCAGCTCTATGTTTATTAAACACCTAAAGTTACATCAACAGTATCTACTCTTCTCTAGCTTGACAGTGTCAGAAAGCTTAAAGCTGCAGGAAAAAAAACAAAATGGTCAACCTTGTGCCGGAACTACATGTGTACTGGTGTCTGCTGAATACCTCTGAAGATGCTCCTCTCCTTGAGAGAATGACACGAAAGGAAAGTTTGCAGAAAGAAAAAGTTATCTTTCATGACCCCCATGATAGTATTTGCAATGCGTTACTGAAGTATCTTTCAAGACTCTTGAACCAAAGCACTTGGAATAGTGTTATGAGAAGAATGTTGTATCACAGCATAACTAGAGACGAGCAAACTCGTGAACTCCTCTCTTGCCATCTGGCCTAGAGGAGAAGGCTTCTTCGCCATGCGCGTGCGCACACACACACACACATTGTTCTCAAAATACGCTTTTTGGATTGGCGTCTGAAAATGTATATTTCAGATGAAGTTTCAATACTGAATTTTTTGATTAATGCAGCCTTTCTTACCGTAGAGTAGGTCCGGGGGAGATGGCCATCGTTTTTAAAACGTATTATACGAAGAATTTTGAAGTAAACATGTATTTAAATAACTAACTGGATTCCTTGAAGATTGGGCTTTGTAACAGGAAGTGCCAATGACCATACAAATTTATTTGAGAAAAAGTACCGAATTTTAAAAATCTATGCATTGGCCATCTCTCCCTACGAATGGGGGGGGGGAGGTTTGGCCATGTTGTACAGGGGTAGATGGCCACACCTTTTTCCTACTCTAGCACATTTAGTGTTTCAATGAAGTAACAATAATTATGCAATGTATGTTTTATACTTTTATTTATCAGTTAGTAGTTAAGTTCTTGTTAAGTAATGGTCCCTGCAGAAAAAGATTCGGGGAAAACTATACAATAAATATGATTTTAATGTTTTGTTTTAGTGTTTCAGGCCAAGTTCTTCAGCGAAATTGTATGCTAGAGTGTGTATATCATCTCTTGTTAGAGAAAAACCAACTTCAGCATTTTCTTAATATGTCGCACCAGGTTCTCTCCATTTTCGCTGACCAAACAACCACTTGATCCCATTGGTCCTTTTGAGACATTGTCAGTTTTCACCCTTCGTTCCTAAGTCTTTCTTGGTATATTGAATGTTAAAGGTAAATCTTTCTAAATGCCAGAACACCCTGGTTTTCTTTTGTATTTTGTCAGCATCTGAAAAGCATAAGAAAGAAATGCAAATATGAAAAGCATTTAAATTATCTACTTCACTACAATGGTTATACGCCAGAAAAATTAGTAATAACGACGAAGTAGTGTATCAGAATTTAAAAAAATAAATAAAATGGAGAATGTGTTTTTAAAAATACAAAATACAATGAAAATGTGCCTCCGGAAAGGCTGGCCAACTCTCCCGGAAGATTGTAGGCAGTCGTTCCATTTGTAGAAGTGCACAGCCACAACAAAACATTAGCAATGTCAGCAAAATACGCACTTACCGAGTGCACAGTTTCTAAATGCTGTCTTGAAAGGACGTTGGGTTTTCACATACTTCATTCAACAGCGGAAAAACAATTGGCCACGTGGAAAATAAGAACAGAAATAAACTGACGGAAATGCGACCATAAACAGTGCACGTGATCAACAATCGTAACAAGGATTGGAAGTTGCCGCCAACCGAGTTTCAAAAACTTCACACCACAGTTGTGACAATGAGAGCCATTGGCCATCTATCCCGTGTGGTCATCTCCCCCAGAATTACCCTATTTGTCTAAGCGATAGAGAAAATGAGAATAAAGCTTCAGAGTTACCATGTAAATATGCCACGTCATTTAAATGAAGTTGAATTAAAAGAATATGAAATTATGAAAGAATAACCTTATGGTTGTTTTCAATCGGAAAGTGTTGCAGCTGTTACTCAAATAACGTTTACTACATCACACACCGAACGTAAAAATATATATTTACATTTTTATTTCTTTAGTAGGTTCCTTCAACGGCAAACAGTATTTTACCAAATACTTGAAGTGATGAAGTTTTTTTTTTACTTTCTTTAGCGTCTTCTTACAGTAGGTAGAGCAAGTAATAATAATAGTATTCTATCTAAGAATTCGACATCGAGATTTCAGTCGTCTTCAGTGGTGTAGTGGTTACCATGCTAGTCTCTAGTTCCCGAGGTTGCGGGTTCAAACCCGGCGAAGGGCGATGGATTTTTTCGGGCGTAAAAATCCTTAGCATGGCTTCCTTCGGAAGGGAAGTAAAGCCGATGGTCCCGTATATGTACGGCACGTAAAAGAACCTCAAGCCTGATAAAGAGGCCTCGAGCAAAATTACCGGTCTTTCACGCGCAATATAGAATGGGACGCTAAGGAACACAGGAGTTAAAGAGCGTTCATAAATAAAACTGAATTTAATTTTAATTTATCGAGATTTCAGCGGAACCAGAGCCGCCCATGGCGGGAACCATGGCGAAAGTTGCGCCATCAGGAACATTTTTTGGGGGGCGGAATTCAAAATTTTGGTGAATACAAAATATACTTACTATAGGACACGCGTATCATAAGCCAATTATGAACGATATTGAATACAATAACAACTGTTTATAATTGTAGGATTACATAAAGAGCCTAATGGACCGAACAGAGTTAATAGAACAGTTTGACCGTAATTATAATCTAATGTCACATGCATAGTGACGCTTTCTGTTTCTAAAATATTCATTGCTGCACGTTTAAATTTTCCAACATTTAAATAACATATTTTGAAATGTTAAATACTGTTTCTCATCAATTTAGGGTATTAGGTACCTTTTCTTAAACACCTTCTCTAAAGTAGAAGAAATATTACGTCCTGCCAAACATTTTGGTTTCAGCATACATTTTTGTAATAAGGACATAAAGGCCTCACAATCCTACGGGAGGTTAAGTCGAAAGTCAATAGCTTTGTGTATACCTGCCTTTACATCTGTTCAAGAAAAAACAAAAGAACGACACTTGAATGTGTATTATTTTATACACTCCAAAATTCAAACAAATAACAGTGAATATTAAGGAAATGGTTCATGCCACTAAAAAGAGCGAGAGACAAAAAAAAAAAAAAAAAAAAAAAAATTGGGACACAAGACGCGTATTTTAATTAGTTCGAGTTTTTACGACAGTATGTTTTTGTCTATCTCTTATAGTTTACTAGTTATACCCACTTACGTAAAATGTAATAAGAATACAGAAGAGTTCACAGGATATTTACAGAAAATTCAATACATATATTTCATTTGTCATGGTATATCTCAAATATGTAAGTCTTTAATCAAAACTTTTAGAGGCACTCCTGAGAAAATAAAAAAGAACGAAGATTTTTCCATGTTAAATCTTTGAAGTGGGGAAATTTTCTTGAAAATCTTTGCCTGGGATTCTTAAACCATTTCCGACTCAAGTATAGAACTTTGTATTCATCCGACTTTTCGTTTTTCAGTTATGCTCTTCACAGACACATATAGTTCTTTGTCTAACATAATGTCCTTTTTTATTCAAGTGATCTCGAAATACATACTTCCAGTAAAATTTATATTGAATTTTTGGATGGAGTACAATACGTCGTATACCATCGTGGGCAACCAGTAGAGATAGTAAAAATACCTAAAAATACGTGTCAAAATTACACAAAAGGATGGTGAATTTCTACATCCAGGAATCCTTGATCAGTTAACTTCGTCTATGAAGTGTCAAATAAACCTGACCAGTGTTGCCAATACTTCCTCGGAAATAATGGCTAGCTGGTATCTTTAAAAAGGTATTATTTAACAAAAAATGGCTAGATATAATTGGCGTCTAAAACTACCCATAATTTGTTTGCAGAAGTTAAACCCCATAAAGACATTCTAAATATTATAATTGATTAGTTAATTCCATAATATTTAAACATTTTAAAAAATAATTTATTTAATATAAAGCTGAAATGGAATAAGGTATATTTTTGGTAAGCACCAACAGTGCGTTAAATATAACTGATATTGAAATATGAAGTTTACTGAAATTCTTTAGGTAAAATGTGTAAAAACTGACCAATTCTATGTGTCAAAAATCATACATTTTGGGCGCATACTCCAGAAAGTCGACCTTATGATTAGTATATATTTTGATGACACGTCATGACTCCTGATAGGAACATAATACAACTACACGGTAGCGGGGATTCACCCTAACCATTTATTCCTTTTGCATGGCTAAAGCGCAGATGAAATTATGCTATTTAGGCTAGATTTTGCCTAAGGCGTTTGTTAAATAGGCTAGATTTCAGGCTATAAGCATTTTACGATTTTATACGTCTAAACGCTACTGTAAAAATGCTAGATTTAGCCATAAAATAGCTAAGTTGGCAACACTGAAGCTGACATCACACAATCCATGACCTATGGAGACTGCAAAATGAAGTTGTTCACATACCCTCTATGATACGCAATGGTATTAAAGGAGTACAAGGTCCACAGAGATGTTAAAGAACTCATTTCATAAATCAAACAAAACCTTCAGTTCGTGACGATAATGTTACATACTCCAGATTCCAACAGTTAGCACACTTCAAGTACCTCGCCATTTACACCTTTGTTTGTTCTCACTTTGATGATGTCACCAGCACTTCCATATAAACAGACATCACCGTGAAAGCGACAGTTTTTACCATTTCTTATTCGGATAAGTCATCAGTGTTTAGTTAGTTACGTGTCCGGGCTTATCTTTAAGATTTACCTAAGATGAGCTTTATCGACACCGGAAGGGTGAGACTTCTAAAACACAAATTTTGTCGCTGTGGTCCATAGGTTTGCGATACTCCTTTATGGTCATATCTAAGCTATTTAAACATTAATGAAAACCCAAAACGCGTTTCAAGATCAAGAATTTATTGGTACGGACAAATACTTGAAGGTATAGCAATATGGGTGAGGTAAAAATGCCTGTTAAAAAGACAGTGTTAGTACTCATTCTTGTAGCGGTGGTGGCTATAGTCGGACTTTTGGTGTTGGTGCTGAATAACATGGTTCCATGTTCCTCTTCGAACAATATCAATACCACAGTTGTTGTTCTCGTCAATGGAAAAGATATGCAAGAAGCACGGAAGTCGACGAACCTATCAGAGTGGGCACAGACCACAGCAGTGCAGAACCTTACTGTCAATGCGAGCATACCAGCAACTAATATATCTGTGGGGACAAAGAATATTATCGATGTACCAAAAAGACAATGTCCAGAGAACGAGTATCAGGATGATAACGGCAAATGCAGAGCGGCTTGGGGCAGCTAACGGGAAATGTAACACAGGTAAATGTTTAATGAATAATATTAAATTGTATTAACATGCCTGACAAGGAAAGGGCTTCGGTTCCAACAGAATTGTACATTCAAAAGTTTTACATGGACATATCTCGGAACATTGACTTCTGCGAAGTCATTCAGTATATCTCAACAAATGCAGATGAGAATAATAAATATATATAAATGCATACAGGCTGGACCATTTACATTGACTCTGTACAATATCTCCAAAACTAAGCATTGTAAAAAGAAATGTCTTTAATAAAAGTTGCTTGTTATTATGCGGGAAAGTAAATGCCGTTAGTCGTGTTTTATTTGGAGGACGTTGTGATGGTAATTTTAGAGTAATTTAATTTGACCTGATTGTAGATTCTCATTTAAAAAAAATATATATGTATATATAAGTTGATTAAAATGGCAAAATAAATACTAAAACTCTCATTCTACAAGAGATATGTCATCAGTATTATTTGAATGACTCTCAAGCACAATGTAGCACAGTTTTCTTTTTCATGACTTCATTACTACAGAACGTCAGGCGTTGAAAATACTATAAAATCCACGAGGTTCTAATTCTATTGTACCGCCTTCTACTGCAGCGAGCACAAGAATACCTTAATTCCTTATATTATAACAATATGAATTTACCTAACCCAACACGGAAGAAGGCCGTAATTGTTTATAACATCTTTGTTTCCATTACGAGAAAACAAGAAATTCAGGTCACCTAAGTAAAGCAGCCGAGGTATGTAACCACGCTTTTCTCGGGTACCACAAGCAACAAAACTTCTGTTTACATATTTCTGTACTGATGCTCAAGTTGGGCATTCATCGTGGTTTGTAAGACAAATCTTCTCGAATTTTGTGTAAACTGACGGCGCTTCTACTAGAACTATCAGAACTAGCGAGTGTGAGGCTCTCTGGCAAACCTGTGGCTGTAAAATCTAGTCTTACAGTCCATATCGATTTGGTTTATGAACAGGTGACTCTCGCTTAAGCCTCCTGCGTGCAGGAATGTATATTACGTAACTGAATTTATTTCTATGTCGATATTTGCCGTGATTAACATGAATGGGGTGATAAAATTAACTTTTATATCAATGGCCCATGGAATCCCTATGAAAATGTGCATGGTAGAGAACGTTCTGCGACTGATCAGATCGGATTTCCTCCGCATCTTACACTAATCCGGAAATTACAAGATTAACAGTCAGCAAACTCATTTTCCGTTTTCAAAAAAATGAGAGGATGTACATATGAAACGTATTTTCGAGAATTTGAACTCTTTTTAGTCCATGGATCTCCCGACATATTATGATGCTAAAATGGCTTTTAAACGCACAACCCACCTAGGAGGAAGACGATACAAACCGCAAACTGAGAGCATGTGATAAGAAACAAGACATTCGCTGCGGATAAGACATATTATGACAAACCATAACAATGTTCTGTAGAGAAGACTTGTTGCTGCTTTTGTTCACGTTACTGTTTGTGAAGGTGGAATCTGCAATCATAAATTACGGTTATTCAGCAATCACATCGCCTGTAAAAGCTCCTGCGAATACACAGCTCGATATGGATGGGCGACCTTCTATGGGCGCACAGCTGGCTCCAGCGGTAAAATACTCCAATCTTATATGGAACGGCAAGACATCTGGACAGTTGACAAACAGCTATAATACAAGAGCTCGAATGACGACCAGGAAGAAGCCGTCGTTCATTATCAGGCCGGATAGCATCATCGATGTGCCGAAGCGCCAGTGTCCTCCTGGACAACTGTTCGATTCCTTGGGAAGTTGTAAAATGGCTTGGGGCTTGTGAAATTCTCAGCGCTACTATTCCGCATTAACTAGGTGAGATCTCACACAAATACGATGGGTTCTTTCTTTTTCTTTATACTTTTTCTCTTCTAAAAATGTTTATTTCGCCTTAATAGAGGACTTGCATTACATTCAACCCAAAACTTCGATTTCAACAGAAACGTATGTTTAAAAATTACACTGAAAAAAAAAATCACATTTAAAACAGATTTATGTTCTTAAGCGTGTGAAAAGCATAGCTCAAAAAGAGAAAGACTGTATACACATCCTTCCTTGGATTCAGGTTAAGGATTTTAGGCAATCTCTCAGCCAAACTGAAATAAAAGCTTCTTTTTGCTTTCTCTGTTTACTTACCTACTAAGTATTGCCTTCCGCCCAAAAATTCGACACAAAGATTTCACTGGAAATACAGGATTTGAGACTCTCTGAATAAAAAATAATTCGAATGTGTTACATTCACATGACCTTCTCTACACTCTATAGCTTAATATAAATTATTCTTACTAAAGTTTGTTATATATAAAGGGAATAACGATCGTCAAATGTTTACGGACTAGCCGCTATAAGCTGGCCTTAAAATGCCATACTCTTTCCATGACATCGCCAGAAACAATTGAATGTTGGCAGGACCAACTGTTAAACAATTCGAACCATTAATAACGGATATCTCGGAAATGGCTGATGGCACAAAAAACTTATTTTAAATTAATTGTGTGTTTTAAAGAGATGTACATTTTTTGTGTACTACGTTTCGTCTATCGCTAAGATTATACAATATTCCCTCCGAATGAAGAGGATTTCGTAAGCTATTGCCCGCAAATTCAAAAAATACATTTTATTTTTCATGTAAACATCTTTAATATATGGTACTTTACTCAAAATCGTTAGAGCCATTTTTTAGAAAATCATAAATTTCGAAAAATTGTCCATGTAAAGGGTAGTTTGAGGTACGGGGATTTTGTTGAAAATCTTGGTGTCGCATCTTTGGAAGATATTGAACCTAAATACCAAGTTTAGTATTTATCCGACTTTTCGTTTTCTAATTACGCTGTTCACAGACACACACACACACACACACACACACACACACACACACACACGGACATGTTTCCAGAAATGCTTTATTTGGATTCAGGGCGCCTCAAAACATGCATTATCGGTGAAATCTCCGTATCGAATTTTTGGGCGGAATGCAATACTTCCCCTACTTACTCTACGTGGTAAAGAAAGTGAAAATACCTTTTTTATTCAGGGGACCTCAAAACATGTATTTCCGGTGAAATCTCGGTATCGAATTTTTGGGTGGAATACAATACCTTCTCTATCTACTATGTAGTGGTAGGGAAAGTAAAAATAATTTTTAGAAAAAGGTACAAGTGTGTGTGTGTGTGTGTGTGCGCGCGCGTGTGTGTATGTGTGTGTGTGTGTGTGTGTGTGTGTGTGTGTCCGTATGTCTGTGAACGCAGAACGCATAACTAAAAAAAAAACAGTTAAACACCAAAGTTGGTATTTAAGTTCTGAATCTTCCAAGAGGGGAAGAAAATCCCCGCATCCCAAACTACCCTTTACATGAAAATATTTTCGTTATTTTTCATTTCCTCAACAATGGTTCTCATTAAGATGCTATATGTTTAATAATATATTTACATGGTCAATAAAATGTATATCTTTAATTTTCTGGGAATAGCCTGCGAGTCCTCGTTCATTCTGAATACTTTTGTATAAATGGTAAACCGCTAGAGATGGTACACAAAAACAGTTGTGATGGCCATTTTAGGACCAATTTAATTTTTACTCTCTACCACGTAGGGGAAGTATTGTATTCCACCCAAAAATTCGATACCGAGATTTCACCGGAAATACATGTTTTGAGGTCCCCTGAATCCAAAAATTGGAAACATGTCCGTGTGTGTGTGTGTGTCTATCTGTCTGTCTGTCTATCTGTCAGTCTGTGAACAGCATAACTCAGAAACGAACAGTCGGATAAACACCAAACTTGGTATTTAGGTTCAGTATCTTCCAGAGATGCGACACGAAGGTTTTCAAGAAAATCCTACCACCCAGATTACCCTTTATATGGATCATTTTTCGAAAATTTTAATTTTCTCAAAAATGGCTCTAACGATATTGATTAAAATATCATATGTTTAAGATATTTTCATGATAAATGAAATGTATATCTCGAGTTTTCTGGGAATGTCTCCAAAAGTATTGTTCATTGTGAACGACTTTTGCATAACTGGTAAACCATAAGGGATAAACAAAATTTTACTACACAAAAGTGTAGATCGCGTTAAAATACACATTTTATGTCATATACATTTTTGTTGTTGAGTGAACCAATTATTGTGATATTGCTTGTTATTCCCTTAAAATTTCCAATACTTATACTGTTTCTCAAATTCGTTAATCACATAGCAACCTCTCTTAAAATATTTGACTATCGCTTAAAGCCTAGCAATTCCCCTTGCATCTACAAGAAAATTATCAATAAGATTAACATCTCGATATCTCGATTAACATGAAGCATATGGAGAATAAGCGTTTGTAAAAGTAGTTTGTACAAGAGTAGAGAAAGTCATGTGCGTGTAACACATCAGATTTTTATGTTGTTTTCTCACTCCTCATAAAATACAAAACACCATTTGTATAAAGCACTTTGCAATTGTTTTTACACCAACATAAATAACAACGAAAATTCTGAATGGTTGGACCTTCCATGGATGGTCATTTGAGGGTCAAGCTACGTTTCGTAATTGAGAACCAACATTTTTACTTTCTCTACTACGTATAGTAAGTAGGGGAAGTATTGTATTCCACCCAAAAATTCGATACCGAGATTTCACCGGAAATATATGTTTTGAGGTGCACTGTATGCCTATAAAGTATTTTTGGAAACTTCCGTGTGTGTGTGTGTGTGTGTGTGTGTGTATGTGTGTGTGTGTCTGTGAACAGCATTACTCAGAATCGAACAGTCGGATAAACACCAAACTTGGTATTTAGGTTCAGTATCTTCCAGAGATGCGACACGAAGGTTTTCTAGAAAATCCCCCACCCCAGATTACACTTTACATGGAACATTTTTCGAAAGTTTTAATTTTCTCAAAAATTGCTCTAACGATTTTGATTAAAATATCATATATTTAAGATACTTTCATGACAAATAAAATGTATATTTTGAATATTCTGGGAATGTCTCCAAAAGTATTCTTCATTGTGAATGACTTTTGCATAACTGGTAAACCATAAGAGATAAACAAAATTTTACTACACACAAAAATGTAGATCGCGTTAAAAAACACAATTTATGTCATATCCTTTTTTGGGGGGTGGTGAACCATTTTCAAGATATTCCTTGTTATTCCCTTAAATTTTCCAATACTTATACTTTTTCTCAAATGGGAATTCGTTATTCATTTTTTTTGTCCTAGTAATGCAAAGAGAATGGAATACTCCACATAGCAACCAGCTCTTAAAATATTTGACTATCGCTTAAAGCCTAGCAATTCCCCTTGCATCTACAAGAAAATTAGCAATAAGATTGACATCTCGATATCTCGATTAACATGAAGCATATGGAGAATAAGCGTTTGTAAAAATAGTTTGTACAAGAGTAGAGAAAGTCATGTGAGTGTAACACATATTTTTTATGTCCTGGACATGCAAAGAGAATGGAGCGCTCCACATAGCAGCCAGCTCTTAAAATATTTGACTATCACTATTCCCCTTGCACGTATAAGAAAATTAGCAATACGATAGTTTCTGCTAATTTTTATATCAATTAACATGAAGTAGACGGAGAATAAGCGTTTGTAAAAATAGTTTGTACAAGAGTAGAGAAAGTCATGTGAGTGCAACACATCAGATTTTTGATTTTGTTTCCTTATTTCTCAGCACAAAATATTATTTCAAATATTATTTGAATGACCCTCAAGCCAATGTAGCACAGTGTTCTTTTTCATGACTTCATTACTACAGAACGTCAGGCGTTGAAAATACTATAAAACCCACGAGGTTCTAATTCTATTCGTACCGCCTTCTACTGCAGCGAGTACACAAGAATACCTTAGTTCCTTATATTATAACAATATGAATTTACCTAACCCAACACGGAAGAAGGCCGTAATTGTTTATAACATTTTTGTTTCCATTACGAGAAAACAAGAAATTCAGGTCACCTAAGTAAAGCAGCCGAGGTATGTAACCACGCTTTTCTCGGGTACCACAAGCAACAAAACTTCTGTTGACATATTTCTGTACTGATGCTCAAGTTGGGCATTCATCGTGGTTTGTAAGACAAATCTTCTCGAGCTTTGTGTAAACTGACGGTGCTTCCATTAGAACTGTCAGAACTAGCGAGTGTGAGGCTCTCTGACAAAACTGTTGCTGTAGACCTACAGCCTTACAGTCCATATCGATTTGGTTTATGAACAGGTGACTCTCGCTTAAGCCTCCTGCGTGCAGGAATGTATATTACGTAACTGAATTTATTTCTATGTCGATATTTGCCGTGATTAACTTGAATGGGGTGATAAAATTAACTTTTATATCAATGGCCCATGGAATCCCTATGAAAATGTGCATGGTAAAGAACGTTCTGCGACTGATCAGATCGGATTTCCTCCGCATCTTACACTAATCCGGAAATTACAAGATTAACAATTAGCAAACTCATTTTCTGTTTTCAAAAAAATGAGAGGATGTACATATGAAACGTATTTTCGAGAATTTGAACTCTTTTAAGTCCATGAACCTCCCGACTTATGATTCTAAAATGGCTTTTAAACGCCCTAGGTGGGACACACCTAGGAGGAAGACGATACAAACCGCAAACTGAGAGGATATGATAAGAAGCAAGACGTTCGCTGCGAATAAGACACATGTCATCATATGACAAACCATAACAATGTTGTGTAGAGAAAACTTGTTGCTGCTTTTGTTCACGTTACTGGTTGTGAAGTTGGAATCTGCAAACATAGATTATGATTATTCAGCAATCGCATCACCTGTAGAAGCTCCTGCGAATACACAGCTCTATATGGGTGGGCGACCTTCTATGGGCGCACAGCTGGCTCCAGCGATAAAATACTCCAATCTTATATGGAACGGCAACACACTTGGGCAGTTGACAAACAGCTATAATACAAGAGCTCGAATGACGACCAGGAGGAAGCCGTCGTTCATTATGAGGCCGGATGCCACCAATGATGTGCCGGAGCGCCAGTGTCCACCTGGACAACGGTTCGATGCCTTGGGAAATTGTAAAATGGTTTGGGGCTTGTGAAATTCTCAGCGCTACCACTACGCATTAACTAGGTGAGATCTCACACAAATATGATGAGTTCCTTCTTTCTCTTCTAAGATTTTGATTTCACCTTGATGAGAGGACTTGCATTACATTCAACCCAAAACGTTTTGGGCAATCTCTCAGCCAAACTAACATTCTGAACTAAAAAAAAACAACAACTCATTTTTGCTTTCTCTATTTACTTGCCCACTGTAAGTATTTACTTACCTAATTCCACTCAAAAATTTGATACCGAGGTTTCAATGCAAACACGCGATTTTAGACTGAATAAAAAAAATTCGAATATGTTACATTCCATGACATTCACTACCCTCTATAGCTTACTAGTGGTTATATAAATTATTCTTACGAAAGTTTGTTTCCTATCTACATAATTTTAATCCAAATAAACCTTTGCAGAAACAGCTGCATTAGACATTTCGTTATATATGCAAAGGGAATAACGATAGTCAAATGTTTAAGGACTAGCCGCTATACGCTAGACTTAAAATTCCATACTCTTTCCATGACATCGCCAGAAACAACTGAATGTTGGCAGGACCAACTGTTAACAATTCGAACCATTAATAACGGATATCTCGGAAATGGCTGATGCCACAAAAAACTTATTTTAAATTAATTGTGTGTTTTTAAAGAGATGTACATTTTTTGTGTACTACGTTTCGTCTATCGCTAAGATTGTACAATATTCCCTCCGAATGAAGAGGATTTCGTAGGCTATTGCCGAAAATTCAAGAAAAATGCTTTACTTGGATGCAGGGCGCCTCGAAATATGTATTTCCGGTGAAATCTCGGTATCGAATTTTTGGGTGGAATGTAATACTTAAACAAAAAAAAAAAAAAAAAAAAAAAAAACCAAGTCAGTTAAAATCCAAACTTGATATTTAAGTTCTGAATCCTCCAAGGATGCGACGAGAAGATTTTCAAGAAAATCCCCGCATCCCAAACTACCGTTTACATGAAAATATTTTCGTTATTTTTTATTTCCTCAACAATGGTTCTAACGGTTTGACTAAATTGCTAGATATATGCTTAATATATTCGCATGGTCAATAAAATATACATCTTTAATTTTCTGACAATATTCTGCGAGTCCTTCTCATTCTGAATACTTTTGTATAAACTGTAAACCGCAAGAGATGGCACACAAATTCTTACTATACAAAAACTGTAAACCTCTTGGTGGAGTTAACCATTTCCGAGATGTTCCTTGTTATTGGTTTGAATTTTCAAATACCTGTACTTTCCTCAAATAGCAAGTCTGTTGGTTTTTTTCTCATGGTTAAAAATCTGACTGTCGCTTTCCGTGCTGTATCGTACAACGGGGAAAAAAAAGGAGTTTTATTTATGGACGCTGTTTAACTGCTGTGGTCCGTAGCGTCCCATTCTACAGAGTGGACCAATTAAGTTGAGACTGTACAATGCCTCTAAAACTAAGTTGTAGAAAGAAATGTCTTTAATAAAAAGTTGCTTGATATTACGGAGGAAAGTAAATACCATTAGTTGTGTTTTATTTGGAGGACATTGTGGTGGTCATTTTAGGGTCAATTTAATTTTTTAAAATGGAAACTTACCTTTTTATGTTGTTTTCTCCCTCACAAAAAACTAAGCACCATTTGTATAAAACACATTGCAGTTGTTCTTACACCAACATAAATAACAAGGAAAATTCTGAATGGCTGTGTACGAAGAGCGCAATGAATGGTTGGACCGTCCATGGATGGTCATTTGAGGGTTAAGCTACGTTTCGCAATTTGGAACCAACGCTTTTTATTTTGTTTCCTTATTCCTCATCACAAAATAAACAGTTTTTATAAACCATTTTCTAATGAGAAAACAACATACTAAATGTAGGTTCCTATTTAAAAAATTAAATCGACCTTAAAATTACCATCATAACGCCCTCCACAGACAAATCATGACTAATGGCATTTACTTTCCCCCATTATATAAAGCAATTTTTATTAAAGACATTTCTTTCTACAACGCTTAGTTTTCGAGATATTGTACAGTCTCAACTAAAATGGTCCACCCTGTATATTGGGCGTGAAAGACCGGAAATTTTGCTCAGAGGCCTCTTTATCAGGCTTGAGGTTCTTTTACGTGCCGTAAATCCGACACGGGGCCACCGGCTTTACTTCCCTTCCGAAGGAAGCCATGCTACGGATTTTTACTCCCGAAAAAATCCATCGCCCTCCTCCGGGTTTGAACCATTCTTACTAAAGCTTATTTTTCTGTCTACTACGTTTTAATCCAATGAAACTTTGCAGAAATACCTACATTAGACATTTCGTTATAGATACAAAGAGAGCAGCGATAGTCAAATGTTTAAGAACCGGACGCTATACGCTGACCTTAAATTCTATACTGTTTCCATGCATCGCGAGAAACAACTGAATGTTGAAAGGATTTAAAAATAACCAAAATATGAACAATTCGAACCATCAATGACGGATATCTCAGAAATGGCTTATGGCACAAAAAACTTATTTGAAATAAAGTGTGTGTTTTAAAGAGAACATCTTTTTGTGTGGTACGTTTACGTCTATTGCTTAACGTTTAACAGTTATATAAGATTATGCAAAATTCCTTCCGAATGAACACTTCAAAAGCTATTCTAAAAAAATTCAAGATATACATTTTATTTTTCATGTAAATATCTTTAACATATGGTGTTTTAATCAAAATCAGTAGTTATTTCTTAGAAAACAAAAATTTTCGAAAATATGTTTCATGTAAAGGGTAAATGGGGTGGGGGATTTTCTTGCAAATCTTCGTATCGCATCCTTGGAAGATACTGAAATTAAATACGAAGTTTGGTACTTATCCGACTTTTCGTTTTTGAGTTATGCTGTTCACAGGCACACACACACGGACATATTTCCAAAAATGTTTTATATGGATTCAGGGGGCCTCAAAACATGCATTTCCAGTGAAATCTCGGTATCGAATTTTTGGGTGGAATGCAATACCTCCTCTACCTACCATGTACGTGGTAAAGAAAGTAATAAGCTCAGCAAAACAGTTTGTATACCCACTAATAAACGATAGAGGGTAGAGAAAGTCATGTGAACGTATCATCCGATTTTTAAACAGGTTTTTAGATGATACTGAAACGTCTATTTCCGATGATTCCATATCGAATTTCTGGGTGCAATATAATATTTCCTGTATCCCCTTCCCCATAAATAAGCGGTGAGAAAAGCTAATGTATGGCCAGTTATACTTTCTCTACATTTCCCAGAAATTCGATATCGAGACTAACGAAAGGAAATACATGTTTCGAGTTCGAGCGTGCCTGCTCGCACGCGCGCGCGTATGTTGTGTGAACAGCGTAACTCAAAGCTAAATGTCGGATAAATACCGAACTTGGTATTTAAGTTCAGCATTTTCCAAAGTGCGATGCAAGGATTTTCAAGAAAGTCTTCCATCCCTAAACTACCCTTTATAAGGATTTTTTTTATTTTGTCAAAAATGGCTCTAAATGATTTTGAAAAAAAAAGTTTAAGATATCTGCGTGACAAAATATATATCCCTACGAAAAGCCCGTGACGCCCTCTCCGTTCTGGATGAATTATGTGTATTTTTGTATAAATAGTAGTAAAATGTAAGAGATAGTAGTGAAGAAAGTTACGGCATAAAAATGTAGATCTCGTTATATCACGTTTCGTGTCGCATAATTTTTTGTTGTACAATTAATCATTTCCGAGATATTCGTTGTTACTTGTATGCATTTCAATGCTTATACTTTTTTGAGGAGACAAGTCACTATTCGTTTGTTTTCTGGTGGTCAAGCAAAGAGTGGAATTACAAAGTCAGGATATTGCGACTCGCTTTTTTAATATTTTAGCTATCGCTTCAGCCCTGTACCCACGACATGTGTAATGGAACCATTTGTGCAAACCTTCATCTCGATTAACTCAATGTAGATGCAGCATAAACTTTTGAATAGTCTGTAGAAGAGTGGATAGAGGAGGTAACGTATCAGATTTGTAGCCGTTATCTCCTACCCAAAATGAAACATTAAAGAAGTCCTTCCTTTTTGCGGTTTAAGAAAAACGGAAATAACTGCACAGGAAATCTGGAATGAGACCAGAACGAATACTAAAAGCCTCATTCAGTTGGAAGTAATGTTTGCTTTAAGAGTGTTTCCTTCAACCGTGAATTTGTCTTAGTTTAAAACACGGTCGTTTCTGTTCATTACGTCAAAGTGGGTAAAGCAGCATATGATTACTTAAAATAGGGTTGGTGTTTATAAAAGTGGGCGCCGCGTCACCTTCGGATAAGCTAGAAATTGCAAATATATAATTTGTTATTATTTAAGTGAATGCAGTGTTGAAAGTTTAGAAGCTTTTATCCATTTAAATTACGGCTCTAAAACAGGGGGTTTTCAAACCTTTTGGTATTGTAGATCCCCTGTCAAAATCTGCAAACGCTGGCACTCCCAACACCAAAATATTGTGTTAAGACATGTTCATGAGAGAAAAATGCAACATCTCTTTCATAAGTTTATTTGCTATCGGTACACATACAAGTACGTAATAAAAAAATCTGATGTGTTACACTCACATGACTTTCTCTACTCTTGTACAAACTATTTTTACAAACGCTTATTCTCCATCTATTTCATGTTAATCGAGATAAACATTTGCAGACTCTTTCTTATTGCTAATTTTCTTTTAGATGTAAGGGGAATATATATTTACAAGGGCAATATAGAAATACAGTAGCCTTTAAGCACATACATATCTCTTAATAGCTGGTTGCTATTTGCAGCACCATTCCCTTTGCCACAGATTAATACTCTTTGCATATCCAAGACAAAAAAAAAAAATGAATAACGAATTCCCATTTGAGAAAATATTGAAAAATTTAAGGGAATAACAAGCAATATCTCGAAAATGGTTCACTCAACAAAAAAAATGTATATGACATAAATTGTGTATTTTAACACGATCTACACTTTTTGTGTAGTAAAATTTTGTCTATCTCTTATGGTTTACCAGTTATGCAAAAGTCGTTCACAATGAAGAATACTTTTGGAGACATTCCCAGAAAATTCAAGATATACATTTTATTTGTCATGAAAATATCTTAAATATATGACATTTTAATCAAAATCGTTAGAGCCATTTTTGAAAAAATTAAAATTTTCGAAAAATGTTCCATGTAAAGGGTAATCTGGGGTGGGAGGATTTTCTTGAAAATCTTTATGTCACATCTCTGGAAGATACTGAACCTAAATACCAAGTTTGGTGTTTATCCGACTGTTCGTTTCTGAATTATGCTGTTCTCTCTCTCTCTCTCTCTCTCTCTCTCTCACACACACACACACACACACACACACGCACACACGCGCGCACGCACGCACGCGCACACACACACGACATGTTTCCAAAAATGCTTTTTTTGGATTCAGGGGCCTCAAAACATATATTTCCGGTGAAATCTCGGTATCGAATTTTTGGGTGGAATACAATACTTCCCCTACTTACTATACGTAGTAGAGAAAGTAATATATGTCATTGAAATGAAGTGTTTCATAAGATACTGCCACTTTTCTCAGCAATAATATGTAAATGAGAAATGAAGACATTTATAGGCGGTGGGAAAACTTGAATAATAAATTTTGATAACAGATACAATGTTCAGCTTGGTCAGGATGATGTATGAACTTGCTTGTCATTACCACAGACAGGCAAAACATTAAATTTCATATTCTAAACCACACTTACTATCTTTATGGGAACAAGTATTTTTACCTTCTCTGGTGTTAAGTAGGGGAAGTATTGTATTCCACCCAAAAATTCAATATAGAGATTTCACCGGAAATACATGTTTCGAGGCCCTCTGAATAAAAAAAAACATTTTTAGAAGAAGGTTTACGCACGTGCATGTTTGTGCATCTGTGAACAGCCTCAAAAAGGAAAAGTCGCATAAATACCAAACTTGGTATTTAGATTTAATACCTTCCAAAGATGCGACACAAGGATTTTAAAAAGAAATCCCTACCCAGACTACCCCTTACATTTTCGAAATTTTTTATTTTCTAAAAACTGACATTAACGATTTTGATTAAAATACCATATATTAGAGATATTTACCTCACAAACAAAATGCATATTATGAATTTTCTGAGAATAGCCTGTGAAGTCCACTTCATTTGGAAGATATTCTATATAGTCCTGTATAACTGGTAAAAGTTAAGCGATAGACGAAAAATATGTAGATCCCTATAAAACACACAATTTATTTCAAATAAGTTTTTTGTGGTGTAAGGCATTTCTGAGATATCCTTATTAAAGGTTTGAATTGTTCATTTCTTGGTCATTCTCTTAAGTTGTCAACATTCAGTTGTTTCTCGTGATTGCATGGAAACAGTATGGAATTTTAAGACCATCATATAGTGTCCAGTTCTTAAATATTTGACTATCGCTGTTCCCTTTATATTTATAATGAAATGTGTAATGCAGCTATTTTTGCACAGGCTTATTTGGATTAATATGTAGTAGACAGAAAAATAAGTTTTATTAAGAATAATTTGTGTACCCACTAATAAACGATAAGGAGAGAGAAAGTCATATGAATGTATCACATCAGATTTTTACATAAATAGTGTGTAGAATTCAGTGCAAGTGACAAAATATTTCATATTTGATAATATTTTTGTGAAATCTTCATGTTTTACTATTTTTTGCTTTTAAAATAATTTCCATTGGTAATGAACCAGGCTTTCCAAATATTCTATTTGGGAAGTTTGGGCAGTTGTGGGTTCAGCCACAAAACATGGGCTGTCTTACAGTAGCGAACAGGTTGTCTCATACTATGCTCCCATACATGTGTATAGCAGCGACTGCCCAGAAAATGGGTCTCTGAGCATTTGAGTTCTAAAAGAATTCAACATTCTCATTTGAGAGGGTAAATCAACATGTAGATTAACAGAAAATAATGAAATAAATATGTTGCTGTGAGACAAACAGATATTAATATGAGATATTTATCAATTAATTTAATTAGGTATGGCTTGAAAACCCAAATTAATGCATAACTCTACTATTCTTAGGCAGTTTAAGACAGTTAATTCACAGAATAAGTCTAAATTTTCAACATAAATTAGTCATTAATGAAACGCTAATATATATGTAATTCCTTTTTTTACTTTCTCTACTACGTATAGTAAGTAGGGGAAGTATTGCATTCCACTCAAAAATTCGATACCGAGATATCACCGGAAATATATGTTTTGAGGCCTCCTGAATCCAACAAAAAAGTATTTTTGAAAATATGTCCGTGTGTGTGTCTGTGTGTGTCTTGTCTGTGAACAGCATAACTCAGAAACGAACAGTTAGATAAACACCAAACTTGGTATTTAGGTTCAATATCTTTCAGAGATGCGATACGAAAGTTTTCAAGAAAATCCCCCCACACCAGAGTAGTACCCTTTACATGAAACTTTTTTCGAAAATTTTAATTTTCTCAAAAATGGCTCTAACGATTTTGATTAAAATATAATATATTTAAGATACTTTCATGACAAATAAAGTGTATATCTTGAATTTTCTGGGAATGTCTCCAAAAGTATTCTTCATTGTGAACGACTTTTGCATAACTGGTAAACCATAAGAGATAGACAAAATTTTACTACACAAAAAATGTAGCTCGCGTTAAAATACAGAATTTATGTCATATACATTTTTTGTTGTTGAGTGAACCATTTTCGAGCTATTGCTTGTTATTCCCTTAAATTTCCCAATACTTATACCTTTCGCAAATGGGAATTCGTTATTATTTTTTTTTTGTCCTGGTAATGCAAAGGGAATGGAATACTCCACATAGCAACCACCTCTTAAAATATTTGACTATCGCTTAAAGCGTACCAATTCCCCTTGCACCTACAAGAAAATTAGCAATAAGATTAACATCTCAATTAACATGAAGCATACGGAGAATAAGCATTTGTAAAAATAGTTTGTACAAGAGTAGAGAAAGTCATTTGAGGTAACACATCAGATTTTTTATATGCTGATACTACTTCAGAGAAGCTCATAAAACTTTGTTATAATAAGCAAGGGAAGCCCTATAATTCAACAGTGCATCCTCATATCAACCAATAATCAGTTTAAGAAATGAATTAAAGAATAGGTTCAATACCTCTTTCTTCCTCAAAGTATATGAACACAGTGTTATAAAATGTATCATGTAGAGGGGGTGAAGGGTATACAAAAACAAATAACAGAAGTGAAATATTTCGTGACAAACTCAAACTATATGGAAATAATTACCTGACCAAGGCATTACAGCTATTGTTCTACAACTTTATTTCAGATTTGAGAGATTTCAAAGAGATGTTGCTATTAGTTTGGAATCAGTTACTTTTATTTTTTTGGGTATACAATGCTGAGAAATGAGGTAAAACCACTGAACAGAACAGATGGATAAAAGTGGAGGAATGTGGAAGCATATCATGACAATAGCAATTATAGTTATACAAGCTGCAAACATTCTCTTCATTGTAACCTCTGCTGAGGAACTGCATCTACAGAGAAAGGCAAATCATGAAGCTTTTGTTTTAGATCAGCATCAGTAAGTGGTAGCAGGATGTAAAGTTAGTTCTTAATGTCCTTAGAATAATCTGCTTTAATCTGCAAGCTTGCAATTCATTTTGCTTATAAATCAAAGCTCTTTTTCCTTTATGGTTCAATTATGCTTCACTGCTCTCAGAAAACTTTGCCTTTTATTTAGCTTTAAAATAATTTAATAATAAAATAATGAGTATCAGCTATGCATTAAATTCATGTACATTGACCATGCTATCTATCCATTTCTATATAGAAGTTAAAACATTTGACTGAAATTCAGGGGTGAACAATGTATGTATTTTTAATAATTGTTTTTTTTACACTAGCATGTGCAGGACCAACCAAGTTAGCAGATTTCAGAAACCTGGGTAACAGCTCACGTTTGAACCATACTCATGCTCTCTTAACAACTAGGCTGTCATTCCTGACTCCTTAAATTCAACCATAAATGTACCAATCAACCTAATCTTGATACATTAAAACCCAAAGTTATATCAACAGTTGGTACCCAAAGAGATGTCTCAAAGGATTATAAGAACCTTTATCCTCCAGTTTAGACAATAAAGGAAGCTTCTCTTAATACACAGGAGAGGCTCTGTGTAATTCACTCACTGAAAAATGCCATCTTTTTATAATTCTTCACTTCAATGTTTTAAACTGAGCCACACCAAGCAATGGAAGAAATAATTCTGTTACGCTAGTTTTATACAATTTGTGAATTTCTTTAGCGATTTGTTCTAAAAGAAATGGCATGGATGACTTTTTGTATTTAAAACCATTAATTTGTTGCAGCTTACTTTGTTATGTCTAAATTTATCTTATGGCAAAGGTGCTATTATATAAAACTGATTAACTAAAACTATTTCATGTAACATTCAAGAAATGTGTATTTCATTAACCTTCAAATTCATGTAATCAATTGAAATTATTTTAATGCTAATCACAATTATGCAACTGAGTAGTATTAACTTATGTATCACGGAGTATGTCAGTGCTCTAAAGCAGTGAATGAGTTTTTAATTTGTAGACATAACATTTCAAGATATACAATTTTTTTTCTGCTGAAAATTGCAAAAATTAATACAATCTCTGTCAGCTCTGACTGACATTTGATAATTAAAATAAAAACTTGGCAGTGAATAGTGTTTGCATTTTGAACAACCTGTTTGAGTACATACAGATTTCTTGCTGTGTTGAGGTGACCATAGTGGTTTCTAGAGTACAGAGAACCAGATTAGATAGAAGTGCAATGGCAAGAGCACTGGGATAAAAAGTCATGATGCTGCCAGACTTAACCTAAATGCTTCAAATCTGATTCATCCTTTCCTCATTACTATGCTCAGTGGTAGGTTGTGAACTTATGAGTAGGAGTGCTGCACTGTGCAGTTGGTTATATCAAAATTTTACTTTGACAAAATTGTAATTTTTTTAATGCAGCACAAAAGTAAATTCAGTACATACTTATCTCAGTTAGTATTTAAGGGCAAATATCCTAAATCTGTTACACCAGTCTTTTCCATGGAGCATCACCATCAAAGGGGAGGCAAGGAATTAAACATATCCACACAACCACAAATGCTTACGCTAAATTTCATTATTAAACTTCCTTATATATGCACTACTTTATTTGGATGAATCTTGAGTAAGGATTAATTTGGCCAATAGATAATCTTTCATTTCACTTCAATATTCTCCGCAAGGGAAAAACAAAAAAGTTATATTCTCAACTTCACAAACACTTGATAATTACATCATTCCTATTAAGTTGACACACTAAAGAAATGTGCAAATACATTAAGTGAATGACATGGTCGTAGACAAATTTTCTAAATTTGAAAAGAGTTCCTTTGATATTTTATATTTTTATATTTTATATTTTTTTTTAAAAGGATTCTTTTAGCACAGACATAATTTAGTAAACAGAAATATAATATTATGGCTGAAGGTGGTATAAATTTTGTTACCTTTAATTGGTTACATTCTGCAATGCTTAACAGACAAACTCTGAAACAAATTTCTAATGTGTTACATTCACATTTCTCTACCCCCTATCACTTATTAACAGGTATGCAAATTCTCATTATGAACGTTGATTTTTCTATCTACTTCATTTTAATCGATACAAACCTTTCCAAAAAATAGTTTCATTACACGATTTGTTATAGATACAAAGGGGATAGTGATAGTCAAATGTTTTAGAACTGGACATTATATGATGACTTTATAATTCCATACTTTTTCCATGACACCATGAGAAACAATTGAAAATTGATGGGAATGAATGGCTATGTATTGAACAATTCAAAACATTAATAATGGATATCTCAGAAATGGTTGTTGCCACAAAAAAACGTTATTTGAAATAAATTGTGCATTTTAAAGATATCTATATTTTTTGTGTTGTATGATTTCATCTATTGCTTAATGTTTACCAGTTATGGAAGACTATACAAAATTCCTTCTGAAGAAGTGGACTTCAAAGGCCATTCCCAGAAAATTCAAGATATACAGTTTATTTGTAAATTTGTTAGAAAATCAAACTTTTCAAAAAATATTCCATGTAAATGGTAGTTTGGGGTAAGGGGGTTTTCTTGAAAATCTCCATGTTGCATCTTTGGAAAGTACTGAACTTAAATATCAAGTTTGGTATGCATTCAACTTTTCATCTTTAAGTTATCTGCTCACAGACATACACACAGAGACCTTTTTCTAAAAATGCTGCGTTTTGGATTCAAAGTGCCTCAAAACATGTATTTCCAGGGAAATCTCTGTATAAAATTTTTGGGTGGAATGCAATAGCTTCTCTACTTACTATATACAAGTGGCAAAACATTATATTTAATAATATTTTAATAAAGAATTTCAATTCCACTAACAATTTAAGCAGTTTTATATTTTGCTTTTTGCTTTTTTTTTGGAAAAAAGAATGTCTTCAAATTTCATCTGTAACTTTTTCTGCGAACACTTTATGTCGCTGCTTCAACAAGCATAACTGTGTATCTGTGTTAACAATCCCCATTTCTTCCTCCAAACAGTAAAATTCTTCTTCATTCTGGTTTTCGTTGCAGAATGCAGGATCTTCATTCACAGCCTTCACATAAAACCGCAGCTCAACTTCACATCTACATTCACTCCCGAACCTCTTCTGTAAGACTGCATCAATATCTTTCTTCTTTGCTTCATTGATTCTGCTTTGGAGTATTAAAGCCTGGATCTGTGGTGTTCACTCAAATGTAACTCTCCATTCCAGTGGAGACATGAATGGTTTAGAGGGATGGCAAAAAGTTTATTAGGTTTGGACCTTTATCGCTAAAGGATAATGCAAGAAAAAGAGAATTGAATGCTTCTCACTATTGTTTGAAAACTAGCATGAAAAATTAAACAACACAGACAGTCATCTCACTATCCTTAGCAAACATTCCAATGCATTTGCATGAGAGTAATACAATAAATATATTTTAATGATATGGCCCAAGCTATTTACCTCATTTTTGCTTCTTTGCTTCTCTTGGTTTCCTGCATTTTTATTCTCTTTCAAGTACTACCTCTACTGTTGCCTACAGCAATTATTTCCTTTTCCACCTGTAAGACTTTAGCAAATCTACTACTAGTGCTTCCTTGACACAGTTTCCTATCTCAGACCTTCAAGTAAGCAGATTCATTTTTTTTTCATTCATTTAGCATGATATAACAAGACCCAAGGAAGCAATATCTGATACTGTTAGACAGGAAAATGGACATTTCTAGTTCCACAGAATGCAAACACAGCAGTCAAAGCATGGCACAGAGCCATCTAAGGAATTCTTCACTTTTGTAAAATGGTGCATTTTGTTTGTCTCGGTGGACTAAGCACTTTCAGAAGTAAATGCTATAATTTAAAAGAATTTTACATCAAAAGGAGTGCTGTTTGAAACAAATGGATTGCATAGGTCGATTCAGCACTATTTAAATAAGTGGAATCTGTATCAAAAAGCATTTAATTTGCAGGTGGACTTAAGTGTATTTTGTTCCAATGTTGCTCATTTATTATCCTGCGAAATGCAGGAGATACAGATGAAAAAAAAAATCGCCTGTATTAGACTTTCTCGTGTTTTCGTAATGTTTAACACCCACTAAATTGAGTTTTATTTATGGATGCTCTTTAACTGCTAGGGTTCTTAGCGTTCCATTCTACATTGGGTGTGAAAGATTGGAAAATTTGCTCAGAGGCCTCTTTATCAGGCTTGAGGTTCTTTTACATGCTGTAAATCTCTAACACTGACCACCAGCTTTTGTTCCCTTCCAAAGGAAGCCATGTTAAGGATTTTTATACTTGAAAAAATCCATCACCTTCTGCCAGACTTAACCCGTGGCCTCAAGGACTAGACTAGTATGGTACTCCTAGGTCACAGAGGATGACTTTAACATCCACTCTTATTGTATAATTGAAAACGAAATTTGGGAAGACCTAAATTTAGGGTACCTTCCTTACATTTGCAATTTGAGGACTCAGGGAGGACAGTTCTGGGGGAATTTAAGCCCCAGACCACCCATTACGATTCCCTGCCTTAATGACCTCAGCTACCTGAATCAGTTAGCCTTTCTCTGCACAGGCCCCAGCCACTTATTTTTTCCAGTGATGCACAAGCTGCTGCCCATCAAAAGAAGAGTCATTTTCACTCTTTAAAGAGTTCTCCACTCCAAAATTGCATAATCTTGGAACTGTTTATCAAGTGATTTCTTCAACTGTGGAATGAGGTATAAGTTACACAATGCCATGCTTGGTGAGTGAGTTAGTGAGAAAGAATTTCACATTAAAAAATTGTGGCAAGTATGGCTGTAGCCTGAGCAACTTGAGCTAATGCTTTGTCATGAATTCACGCATCTTTTGCAAGCACTCTATGTTGCTTGATCTTTATTTCTTTGAATAATTTTCTGAGAAAGTCCCAGTGGTACTCAGCACTGGTGGTGGTGCTGTTTCTTGCACAATTGATCGTGATGACATCCCACCAATTTGAAAATGTTCAGCTCATCTATTAGAAAAGGTCATTCACTTCTAAGTTATTTCAAGGATTATATGTTGAAACTGAAAATATTCTTTTCACCTGACAAGTGTGCCATATGTACACCTATATTATTAACAGAGGTGCTGTGATATAGGTTTCCCTGGCCAACTTCCCCTGCGAATGTAGGAACTGCATCTCAGTGCAAGCCTCCACTTTCTCAAACAATACTGTTATTTCTTCAGCTCCTCAGGTAGATGTCAGCATGATGCAGAAAACTTTAAATGTGTTTAGGAAATGTTCATTTGCATAGGCTAATATTCTGATACTATTAATTTGTTATAGTAATAATTAAAATGTTCTGAAGTTGGAGAGAATTCTCTAGTAATGCATCTTGAAATTTTAAATTTGACATAAGTAAAGTGTATGTGTCTACACATTAAAACATTTCACAACTTAATGATACTTCACTGTATTTATTACTCCATTTTGACATTCATTTATAATTGTTCCTAATTGTTCCTAGGTGATAAAACTTATGTGTTATATCAGGACACTAATTTTTAGATATTGTGATTGGCATCAGCAGTATCTAAAGAAAGCTTGCTTCTTCTACTTTGAGTATTGTTTCTATGGAATGTTTAATGTATGCACAAAGAAAGTGTTGTTTTAACATTAATTGTGAAAGAGCAGTAGCACATTTCATTTGTGGACTTAATACACCCAGACACCCAAAACTGTATTATCAAAGCACTGCAGTCTCATTTTTGCTATCTGTAACTCTTATACCTACAGATTTAGTATGCCACTTGTACCTGTTAATACACAAGTAAATAAAAATAATATATGCATTAAAACAGTGATAAATATTGGGGGATGTCAGGGAATTTAATCTGTTCTTTTGGGAAATTATCATTCCATATATTGGTTGGCAACATTAAATAAAATGGCTTGTTCTGCTCAGTTTTCTATCTGGAAATGTTTAGTTAAGTTAGTACTAGATGTAAAATAAAGAGAGTTGAGTACTCTCTTTATTTTAAATTATGACACATCACTGTTACTAGCTTCTAAATCTTCAAAATTAGTCAATAGTACTAGATGGTTACAGAATACCACCTTAGGATGTACATAGGGTGTAGGATGTGTTTATTGGAGGGGGACACTTTGTGCACTGCGACCAACTTGATCTATTGTGGTTACACCCCCAGGAGGCAGGAATAAGGTGAAGGAGCCACAGGAGGTTCCAGGTCCATAGGCAGACAAGCCCATAGAGATTCGCAGAAGACTCTAATATTTCCAGTTTGAACACCCATGCACAAGTAGAGGTAAAGAATCCTGAGAGAGGATGATGAAGCAACCCTAATGGGTGGGACAACACACCCTGGCATTCACAGGCAGAAATCTTTTCAGTGCGCAAGCATCTACGCCATCTGCCTGACACCACCAGCACCACAGGATCTGAAACATGAAATGGGAGGGAATGCGGGGAAAGGAGAAATGTGTTAGAATACACCACACCAGCATTCACTTAGGCGACCAGGGGGAAAACCATGAAAAACTCCACAGTCAGAGTGGACGTTCGCCGGGAATTGAACCTGGGATCTCCCGAATGTGGGCCACAGACGTTGGCTCCTGAGCCAACCTGCTCGGTGAACACCTCCTGTAGTTCTAGTGAAGTGAAAATGGATGTTCTGAGTGGGTTTCCTGTAGTATAGTGGTTAACCCACCTAATTGGGGTGAGTCTTGGCTGGGGAGTTTAGTCTCTATGTCTCCCATTTTCGTTTTAGTTCTCTAAATACATAAAAGGTTGTTTGTTGGTTATGCTGATCCATGAAATCCTTCATTTAATCAGTCATCCAGTTGGTATCCCCCTTAAAATGGATAAATCTTGAAGTGACCATGAATGAAGGTATGGCTGACTTCATGTGTTTCAGTTATTCCTGATTTAGCACCCCCTCTCTGTGTATACCCCTGACTGTGAGCACAGTTCTAGTTATTACGCAAGGAAACTTTGTACAGAACCTGCAACTATTCCAACATCATGTATGGGGAGAAAAATTCCCAATATGCGACCAAATCTTACCAGGGTAATGCATGACTTATTAAATCTACATAATTCAAAATGTTGCCAAAGTATCAATGGGTACTGAAGCCATTATTCTCCAAACCTTGTATCTTGCAACTTCCACCTCTTTCCAGGAATGAAGCAGAAGCTTTGTGCTCAGAATTTTGGAAGTGATAAAGAACTGAACAGTGTTCTCATGATATTCTTAATAAACTATAAAAGACAAAAAGGCCAAAATAAATTATTGGAATAGTTAATATTTCATCATCAGATGGAGAGTACTTTTGAAAATTTTTAAGGGAGCTGAATGAAATGAGTCAAGTACAATTAGTTTAGTTCTTTTTTATCCACCCTCATAACATGCATTCAACAGAACCTTATGTGAGACAGTGAGCTGAATCTACACAATGAAGCAATAATATGTCAGTATCTCATGAATATTATAGTTATTTAATCAGGTCAGGGTCTGATTAGTAAGATTCTAGTGCACATATACCTTTTACTACTATGACAACATGCTAAAAGCAAAACTATATGATATAATTTGCTTTATTTTATAAAAGAATCACTTAACAAGAACTTATTTTATTAAATTTTTATCTAAGCAATAAAAAATATAAAAAAATAAAAAATAAATTAATAACTTTTAAAGAGGCCTTTACCTTGCTACATTTTACAATATTACAGTACGATATTCAGCCAACAAGCAAATATGGAAGACCAACTGAACAAAGATGAAAGAATGCAGCAGCAGATGAACAGAAAAACAGAAAGAGCAATAATTGACTCACCAGTAAGATTACCACCGGTATTCACCCTCAGAGATTGTCCACAGGGATTAAAGAGAGGTTATACAGGAAGATGCAGGATGGTATTTTAGTGACACTTGGAGGTTAGAAGTGTTTTAGTCTGCATGCTGCAACAATACTGCTTATTATCAGATTATGATGACATATCATCTATTTAAATGTTGCTTCCCAGGCATCGCTAAAGTGTACATAAATCTTAATCATGGGTCTCAGGTTATGAAAATGCATATTTATTAGGTCATTTTTGCTCATTATATGCCATTTTCTATTTTATTTTTTATACAACAATATTTTATCATTTTCTTGACATTTACATCTTTATTTAGCAATTTTCTTGCATTAACATTGAGTATATAATGAGTTTTATATTATTTGATATTTTACATAAGGATAACTTTTTAAACATCAGAAATTTCATTATTCAACTAAGAACTCAGAGTAACTTTGTACATCCTTTACTTGCATTCTTGGAAAATAATCACATTCTAATTTAATGGTTGGTTTGGAAAGAGTTGCTTTGGGTGGAGGGGTGGCTATTGTAAGGGGAGCAGGTATCATTATAGTTATGAATTCATGTCCCAAACTAGGGATGACAGGTTAATTTTCCCTTTTTGCATTAATGAGTGCATACAATCAGATTGTTATTGTCCTTTCCTTGTGTCATGTCATAGGTCTCTTCATTCACTATGAATTTTGTATAATCTGAGAACTCATAAGAGTTAATGCTACAGCTTTGTAAGACCTGCTTCAAAAAATTGTCTTAATTCTCTTTTCAGATTCTTCCGACAAGAAAATGGAAAAAAAATATATTTTAAATTAATTTCTAAGCTATTTCATCATTATTCCTATACCTACTTTTTCTGCCTGTATAATAGTTATACCCACTTATAAAATAGGTTATAACTTTCTATGCACTAATTTTAAGAAATTTAATTTGTCAATTTTTAGGTCATTTTTTGTAATTATTATGCCATTTTTTTTTTAAATTTTAAAACCATTTTAGGTCATCACCCTGCTTGTTACAAACTACAAAGTTGGGGAGTGTAGAGTAATGTGAAGGTGGTCTCTGAAGCTCTGGTCTTTATTTTAAGTGACCATGCAAATGGCAACATGAATATCTTTTACAAAGGTAATTTAGAGTGCCAGGTTTTGAAATTGAATATGAGGATTCTGGAAGCTTGTGGGGTTTTTCATTTTGAAACTTTCCAATCTAAATATTATTTGATTTTAATTTAATTTAGAAAAGCAAATTTAAATACTGTGGGTAAAGTTTAAAACCAGGGTTAATAGCATGTTATGTTTCATACCTTCCACTCAGCCACTCCACTTTAAAATTTCAGATGGCACCCCTAAGTTTTGATTCCTATTTTTTTCTGGCAAGGATTTCAACTTGGCAGAAATTTGTGAAACTACTTTTGTTCTTTAAAACCTCAACAATTGACTGGAAATACTATGAAAATGCAATTTTTATTTCCCTTTAGTTCTTCCAATGCATTTAGTCACAAATTTTACAGACAATGTTATATTGGTTCTTACATACAAGCTTGAAGATGGAAAGCATTTACCTGAAAACTTAGTGTTACTTTTCTAGCACAACTTGCAACTTCCCTCTTTTAGCCTAAAGCCTATTCTTTGTTAATTGGCATATTGTTGGAACCATTTAGAAGAGCTTCAGTTTCTTTATTGAAAACCCAACTATATTGTTGTAATTATTAATTGTTGCATAGATCATGTTACAAAATCATCTGTCTGATCCACTGTTATCTGAAATATAATCCTGGATTTCAGTGTTTAAAATCTAGATACCTATGCCAAATCAATATAGCCAATTTATTTACTCTGATGGCAATATGCTATAGAGGTCTGCAAAGGACAAAATTTTTAGGTCCAGCCTGGCCTGGTTTGAACTGAACCTGCATATAGGCTGTACCACCCGGCCTGGGCCCCTTGTCTAATTTTGTTTTAAATAAAATTATTTTGCAGTTATTGACTATTATTATTTTTATTATTATTAGTCCACAAAGCATTGCTGCCTATGGTGTAAAGGGATCTAAGTTCATTTTCAAGCATGGAGACTTTCTACCTTGCTGGAAGACCTGGTAAGGAATGTACTCAGGTACATCCTTTAGCAATTGAGGAACCACTTTACAGAAATAGTGACAGCTGAGGTCCTGAAATCCACATGTAGTAAATGGCATGTTGACAGCCTTGATTTGGTTTGATTTTTTGTATAAACATGGGGGTCCCTTAACAATTAAACCTTTAAGGTTTATTGTAATATTCTACTATCATTACCTACAAATAGACCTGTTTCTTTAATAAGTGTTGTAGTAAAGCAACTACTAATATTTAATGTAAAAGAGTCTCTAGGAATATTTAAGTTTAGTAAGTTCGTAGTTTGTAAGTTCCATGTATTGTTTTTGAGTGATAATAGCGATACATAATAACAGCCCTTGTGTAACCTCAGACAGTTTTTTTTTTATTTTAATAAACAGCATTTAGTTGATTAAGTTGTATAAATGTTTCATCAAAAAACAGAAAACACAACAGATTATGGACCCAGTTATGCTAGTGAATAAAGAAGCAAGAATTTTAATGCTGTTTTAAGTGGCTACAAAGTGCTAGGTTAGCCTCTATATTGAGTCAAGCTAGTTTGTTACATGTGAAAACAAGAAGGTTTTAGTACACTTTTCAAAAGCACAAAACATTACAGGAAGTTTAAAAAATCATGGATCTTTCAAAGAATATTAAACCAATGACCGGTGAGACAGATTGGCCAGTTTGGAAATGAAAAATACGTGATTTATTAGATTACCATGAAGGTGTCTTGGATGTCATTGGTGGAAAATTGGTAAAACCAGAAGCATTAGAAGAAGGAGCTAGTGAAGCACAAATCAAAAAGTACAGGAAAAATGTGATTTGTATCACAAAGCAAACAGTTATGCCAAATCGATGTTATCAAGTTCCATTACAGATGGAGTTTATCAGAATATGATTAGCGAATTAGCGAAAGATGTTTGGGGTGCACTAAAGCTCTTATTTGAGGCCATGTCTAAGGATCAACTTTTTGCATTGAACTGGATACCAGATGAAGATATTTCAACTCAAATTGTAAAATTGAGGAGTTTATGGAATGAATTAAATAATGGCCTCACAGCTAAACAGGAACATGCTTTGCCAGATCTGATGTTAATTTGTAAGACTTTGCATATTTTACCAGGTAAGTTCAAAACGTTTTAATCCAGTTGGATGCTACTAGCTAAACTGAACAAAAAAGTTTGATGAATTGTCAGTTCAGTTGAGTATGTTTAAGAGGATTGTTTTGAAAACTACTAGTAACGAAAGTAACAAAACTGCACAAAAGACATCAGTGGTAAGTGCAAGTAATCAAAGACAACACAATGTCAAGCACAAATTAATTCCAAGCCAAAGAAGGACGACATCTGTAATTATTTTGAAAGAAGAAAGACCATTGGGTGATAACTTGTAAGAAGTGGATCAATGATGCAAGACATAAGAAGAAAGAAGGAAATAGTAGCAATCAAAATACATATGCTGCTGCTAGTCCTGTGTATATGTTTACTAGTGAAAATGTTTGCACAGTTGAAAGTGATATCAGTTATATAGTGGATCGATAATGGAACTACGAAGCATGTAACTAATTCTTCACATTATTTTAAGATTTTCAGATGTTCAACAGCCCATGTGGTATCAGAGCAGCTGGAAGTGAGATTCTAGAAGTTGTTGGAAAAAGATCTATCAGAGTTTCATCAGCAATTGGTGGTCAAGTTTTAACACTAATGGTTGTCTGGTATGTTCCAAAGTTAACACTTTATTTTCATGTTCACTGCTCAGATAAAAATCTCTGTAGTGAATTTAGGTCATCAGCAAAGAGCGCTAGCTTGAATTTGGTGGTAAAGTGCTACTGCATGGAATGCATGAAACACATGGTACATTGTACAAAGCTAATTTTAAAACAATTCTACCAAATGAAGTAAAAGAAATAAATGTTCTTGATGATACTTCTTTACTAGTACAGCTGTATCATGAAAGATGGGGACATCAAGACAAGCGCCAAGTCAGAGAGTTGTTGGAAAGAGAATTAGGTATTAAAGTTCCCTTGGAAAAGAACCTCTGTGAACCATGTATTTATGGAAAAAAAACATTGGTTATCATTTGGCCAAAGAGTAAAAGCCTCAAAACCAGATGAATTGACGTCTTCAGATGTTTGTGGACCATTCAGTGAATCATTTCAGAAGAAGAGATATCTAGTTGTGTTCAGATGATTACACAAAGCTCAGCTATTGTTATCTTATAAAAGAAAAGCCAAGAAAGTTAAAGAAATTTTGAAACAAGTAATTCAGCATTCAAAGCCTACATGACATGTAATCAAGGAGTTTCTCAGTGATAAAGGCAGAGAATTTGATAATCCAGAAATACAGAAAATTCTACATGAAGCAGGTATCACAGCACCCTACACAACACAGCAGAATGGTGGCAGCAAACTTGACATGTGAACTATTGTGGAAATGGCTAGAATCTTTAAATATTCAAATGAAGAGGTTAATTTTTCAGCAGTAATGTGGGTAGAATTAATTGCAGCCTCAGTATGCAAATCAAATTGAACAGGAAAATCATCTGTGGAAGATGTTAGTCCATTTGAGCTATGGATCAGAAAGAAACCAAGAATAAAATATTTAAGGATTATTGGTTCTACCTGTTATTCCTACACTCCAATTCAGAAGTGAAAATGGACAGAAAAACAGTTGAGGGTTATCTTGTTGGATTCGATGGAGATGAACATTACAGAATTTGGACTAGACAGGAAAATAAAATTGTTCTTTTGAGAGAAGTAATCTTTCAAGAGAAACCTGGCTGATGTGAAGAAAACATCAAATTGCCATTGCAAGACACTGAGTGAATAAATCAGGAAAAGGAAACAATGCTGAAGAAGAAAACTCTGAAGAGGAAAATAATGACATAATTGAAGAGGAATTCTTCTCACCCCCTCAACGACAACTTTGAGATTGTGTAAAACTACAGATACCATCGTGTTTCAACGATTATGTTATGTCTATTGAAGAAACAATTCATGGAATAGACAACTTGGAAACATAAGAAGCAATCAACAGCGCACAGAAAAGTAAGTGGAAACAACCTATGGACAGGAAATGCAATCTTTAAAAGAAAACCAAACATAGAGGATGATGTCTCTACCAAAAGGAGTAACAGACATACCATGTAAGTGGGTTTTTTCCAGTGAAAAGTCTTCTAGATGGTAGTGTTGAGAAGTGTTGAGACTTGTCATTAAGGGATTCAGTCAATGTTAGGGAGTAGACTACAGTGAAAAACTTTCACTCCAGTAAGCACAATTCAAACAATGTTAAGTGTTGCTGTGGTTGAGAAGATGCACTTAATTCAATTTAATGTTTCCACAACATTTTTGTATGGAGAATTAGATGAAGCAATCTACATGCAACAGCACAGATCAATTTTGCAAGCTAAACTGAAGCTTATATGGACTGAAGCAAGCCCCAAGATGCTGGAACAAGTGATTTGGAGGCTTTCTTTTATCAGCAGGTTTCAAGAAGAGTGAAGCAGATCTATGTTTATATATTAAGCATATTAAGTATAAGAACAGCAAGAAAGTTTTAGTTGCTCATTATGTGGACGATTGGTTAATCATGGCAACAGATCAAAAAGATGCTGACAACTTCAATGAAGAGTTGAAGATTGAATTTAAAATTACATGAAACGTCATATTTTCTTGGTCTTGAAATTGAACATTTTGATGACGGTTCTATTAAGATTAAACAAACGGCATGTGCAAAGAAAATTCTAGAATGCTTTCATTTTGAGACTTTCAGACCTGTTTCAACACCAATGGTGAAGTAACTGGAGATGTCAAAAATAGAAGATGAAACAACAAAGACATGTGAATTTCCTTACCAACTAGGAGTTGGTACATTAATGTAGCTAATGGTAGGAACAAGACCAGATTTAGCATATAACATTAGTTTTTTTATCAAGACCCTTTGATTCTGCATCCACACAGTATGTAGTCAGATTGAAAAGAGTAATTCAATACATCGCAGGCACATGTAACATGGGCATTGTCTATCGTCTGAATGAGAATAGTGGTAGATTATAATGCTTTAGTGGTGCAGATTTTGGAGGATGCAACAAAACTGGTTGATCAACTTCAGGAGTTGTAGTAACACATGCAGGGGAGCTATTTCATGGCTTAGTCAGAGATAGGCTATTACTTCTACATCAACAACTGAGGCAGAATGTGTTGCAGCAACAAAAGCAGTTAAAAAGATCATTTGGCTGAAAAGATTACTTCAAGAAATGAGGAAACTAAAATATTTACCAGCTCTTAAAGTTGATAATCAGGCAGTGGTGAGACTAGCACAAAATTCTGAGTTTCATCATTACACTAAATACATCAAGATTGTATTTATTTCTTTATCCGACAAAAGGTAGTGGAAGGAGAGTTGAATGTTCAACATGTATCAACCAAAGATCAAGTGGTAGATATCATGATGAAGGCTCCAGCAAGACTAAGACTACAAGTTTTATGCTGTAAAATGGGACTTTTTGTTGAAAGTTGTTAATGTACAAATTTTGTTCAGTTTAATTATTCTTTTCATTAAATAAGGGAAAGTGATGTAGTAAAGTAACTACTAATATCTAATGTAAAAGAGTCTCTAGGAATATTTAAGTTTAGTAAGTTGGTAGTTCTTGTTTCATGTATTTTGTTTTCATAATGGTGATACGTAGTAACAGTCCTGTGTAACCTCAGACAGTTATTTTTTATTTTAATAAACAACATTAAGTTAAGCTATGTATAATGTTTCATCAAAAAACAGAAAAAAACAGCAATAAGGAGCAGTAAATTTTTAACTAAATTTGTATAAATATCTCCTTCTGGGTTTTACAATGCCCAGTAGGTTGTATCTCTTTCTACCTAGAGCTTTGCATTTAAAGATTATATAAGGGGCATCGAAACAAAATGAACTAAGTCCATCTACGGATGAAATGCTTTTTGATATGGATTCCCCTTTTTTGATAGCATTGAATTGATGTGTGCAATCCATTTGCTTCAAATTGCTTTCCTTCCTATCATAAAATGGCTTCAAAATACAGTGCTTGGTTCAGAAAGTGATTAATCCACTGAGATGAATGGAACAAGTCGCACATTTTATAGAAGTGAAGAGTTGCTTATGCAACTTTGTACATACATGCTTTGATAGCATCATGCTAAATGAATAAATGAACAAAGAAAACAAATCTCCTTATTTGAAGATCTGAGATAGGGAGATGGGTCAAGAGGTCTGAGATAGAGAGCTGGGTAAAGGAAGCACTAATAGTAGATTTGATCAAGTGTTACAGAAAAAGGAGATAATTGTTGCAGGCAACAGTAGAGGTATGAGAAAGCAAATGAAAATGCAGAAGCCAAGTGAAGCAAAGAAGTAAAAACGGAGTACCTACATAGCTTGTGCCATGTCATTAAAATATATGTACTGTATTACTCTCATGCAAATAAATGCAGTGGAATGCCTGCAAAGGATAATCAGATGACTTTCTGTGTTGTTCTGTCTTTATGCTAGTTTTCAAAACATGGAAAGAAATATTAAGTTCTCCTTTTCTTGCATTATTCTTCAGATACAGTGATAAAATCTGTCCCTCTAAACCATTCATATTTCAACTGAAACGGGGAGTTACATTTGAATGTATACCACAGGTCCAGACTTTAACACTCCAAAGCAGAGTTAATGAAGCAAAGAAGTATGCACTCTTACAGACGAGGTTTGGGAGTGAATGGAGAAGTGACGTGAACTGAGGTTTTGTGTAAAGGTTGTGGATGAAGAGTCTGCATTCTGTAGCAAAAATTAGAACAAAGAAGAATTTGATTGTTTGGAGGAAGAACTAGGCATTGTTTAAAAATACAGAAACAAGTTGTGTTTGTTGAAAGAGGCATTGACATACAGGTGTTTACAGAAAAAGTGAGAAACGAAATTTGAAGATTTACTTTTATTCAAAAAAAAAATGCACAAAGTAAAGTACAAAGCTACTTTTGTAATTGTAATTGAAATTGGTTATTAATTAATTTAAAACCATTTAATTATTTATCTGGGAAATTATTTGGGCTTGAACTTTGAGCATTTGCAAAATCATTTATTTACTAATATAAAGTATGCCAATTTTCAAGCAAATAGCTTTAAAATTATAAAAGTTAGGAAATTCAGTCCCAGTGTTCCATAAGGCTTTCTTGGAATTTTTGCTCATTTTAAGGAGGGGGTGCCTATGAAATCCTGTTTGCTTATATTTTTCTATCTAGAAGTAATTTTAATACATTGCCATTTTCAAATGGCATATAAACTAGCATTAAAACACTCATCTCATTTTACCCATTCATTAGTTACATAAAAAAGAAATAACAGAAATGCAGGTGTCAATAGAAACATAATAACTTCAGTGTTCTCTCACATAAAAGCTTTATTTTGGTTTTAATGAGAAGCTATTGAATTAGTGCACCCATACGTGATGCCATGAACACTCATATTTAAGTTTCTTTTAGAAAATGCTATCTCATTTCATAGTATGCACTAACCACATCTTCACTGTTTTCCATCCATTAACATGACGACCACTACTCTTATTACCGAAAGGGACTTGGCACTGATCCAGGGACGATATTGTGCCTATGCCCCACAAGGGAGTGCCCCTGATAGAGGGAGGAGGCGAGAGCAGACACCAGGCAGCCGGAACCAGAAGTGAGGGCACAGCAAATATGTCCAATAAATAATTCCTCTTTCACATAGGCCATGTGTTTATTCAAATTTAAATTAGTTGTAATGGAATTAATGTTACATATTGTATGTTGCAAATAAATGTTTGTTTACATAACTTTAACTGCCCCACGTATGGGAGCCAATATGCGACGGTAAATGTTATAATGTTTTGCCATTATTATAGCACCACATTTGGAAGCCAATTTGCAACGGTATTACAAATTATGTTGATGCTTGTGATGTTTATGCATATGTATTTACTTCATGCGTTGCCATCTTGTGACGTCATTCGTTGGTTGGTTCGTAGCTCCCTCTGGCGTAGCAATTTGTATCAATTAGTTTCCGAAAGAATTTAAAGTTTTGTATATTGTCCTCCGGCTAGCTATCATCTTATCTTGGTAGAACTTGTATCTCTTGCAGGGTGTGAATCGGAAAGGAATCTTTTATCCAGAAATTATACTGATGAAGAAATTGGTTTTATAACTTTTATTGTCGAACACGTTCACTAACACTTTTTACATATGCATCTGGATACTTGCCAAACTGAAACTGTTTGTAATAACTTCTTACTTATCACTTTTAACTCGAGTACTTCAACTTTGTGTATTTTTTTTAACTGTATAATACTTTATAATAATTCTCGTAATTCTGCTGCGCGTAACTTGACGAAATGAAGGACTGGCTGACGATGTGTAGTGTACACGAAATTTTGATGAACTGAGAAACCGACGCGTAGAGTACTGAGAATTCTGTTGAACTGGGGGACACTCTACCTCGAACCTACACTATTTATAGGCCTGCATCAAGATACGCCTAAAGATTATAAATGAACTGCCATTGGCTAATAAAACGCGCCAACATTAGCATCTATTTTAATATCCAATGAAAACCACTAATACATATTGCTTTTAGGGAAACATTCCAGAAGCTTCTACCGAAAAGGCGCGAAACATTACGTAACTTCCTTGTTCCCGGTAATGATAAACAACTCACCCCATTGCTGCATTATTGCGTTATTGTTGACAGTTTCAGTAAAGCCGTATATTATTATTTACCAATAATAATTACAATTAATAAACCTCTGAAATCAATGTCACATAAAAATACATATTCATATTACTATCATTAATTACATTTAAGTAATTTGTGATACAAATTACCGTATCATAGTGTAGCATTAGTTTTTTTCTGATGCATTACCAGTCAAGTGTTTTTAATGTGCAATCTAAAACTATCAGGGATTATTGGAACAAACCTATTTTATTTACGCCCAGCGGTAATTTGCTTATGGGGTTTCCGCAAGGTAACTTGAGTATAGGGAAGGTAGGCCACTCCGGCCATTTCGCTCTCATTGGCTGCGCGCCTGTGACGTCATCTGGAAGGCAGAGCACGCGCGCTGTTTGGATAGTAATTGAAAGAGAACGGTTTAAACCCGTTTTAACACGTACAATTTAAGGCACAGATTGTTATACCCATTGTGTAAATGGTTAAGCAGTAATTAAGGAAGTGTAACATAATGCAATGGCATATGTTATGAAAGATACTTTAACTGCAAATGCATAGGAAACTTTTCTCAACTCATTCTACTATTTACAGACCAATTTTATCAACACCACCATCCAAACTATTACTAAAATAAAAAGTAACAAATTATTATTTGTTTAATCTTAAAAGTAGATTTAAATTTAGAAGTGGCTGGCCATGCTGCTGTTGTAGAAGAAATAGATGTCACCCACTGCTGACATTTCCTTGTATTTCTTTTTTCCACGGTTGCAGCTTTTAATTTTGTATTCAAATGCCGTATCCTAATTAATGTGCAGGTTCTGACGTATATATAAGCAATTCTTTTGTTGAAATCAGGGAATTTAGAGCAAATTATGTCGCTAAGTGTTTTCATCACTGTTAACACATTTGAAATATGAAAGCCATGGAATCATATCATCGGGAGACAGGCACGGCACTGCACACCACGTAAACTTTTCCGTAGAGGTAAGCCAAGTAATTCATTTTTTTAAGTCCATTCATAGTCCTCAGGCCGAAAATATACTGAGCAGACTCGAGCATTATCAGTGTTGAATTTATCATTCCGTTTACAGCAACACACCCATATGCGCCCTACTTTATTATTTTAGGAAATCTATGATACATAATTCCAGCGGTTTTTGTTCCTATATTAGAACATTACGCAACAGCACAGCTAACTTTTTTTTAACATTCATTTTGAACACGAATGCACACCACACTTGTATTTCCAAATCCATCCACAACTAGAACTAACTTCTAAGTAATCGGAAAGAGCATTCTTATTTAGTGAGCAACTATGCTTACCAAACAACGTTTGCAGCTGTGGGGTACAAAATTGTTGCTCATGATTGGTCAGTACAACGCATTACAGAAAAATATTATTTAAAGAGTTGTTCTGCGATTCCACGAAATAATTATTTAAAAATGGTTTTTCCCCAGAAAATAGGGAATATGCTGTTTTAGAAATTAGTGCGTGAACACGTGCAATCAAATGCACCTAATAGGGTAATTTGGCACGCTTTATGATACCTGTTCACGCTGTTTCAAATGCACAAGGACTCGGACACAACGTCTCCAAAACTTTCAAGAAGTTCAACAGAAAGATAACAGAAGGCGAAATCTAATAATTTTCGCTTTGCCTTAGGGTAATATACCGCCTTAAATACCAAATCATTTGGAAATTCAGGTATAACGTGGACAAAAGGCTGATGACACTTTTGCATGCCTATGCAAGTGCTGTTTTAAAATCCGAAATAAGAAAACCCTTTTCTTTGCCATTTTAAGGGAAAAAACACTCGGTCCATGCTGAGTAATATCACTGCAATGATATAACATTGTGATGGTATTCAACTAGAAAGTGTAATCTGCGATAAAATTACATTATTTTACAACCTCAAATAAGGAGTTTCTATAGCTTACTTTTATCTCTGTGGTCATCTCTGAAAACGCGTAACATATATAACTAAAATTATTTATAGCTGTTTAAAGTGTGAAAATATGCATAATATATACTGTAATTATAAAACTCGGATTTTCTACATTCACATGACTTTCTTTGCACACTCTTCTACAAAATATTCATAAAGAAGTTTATTCTTCTATCTAACTTGTTAAAGAGAGATGAACTGTAATTACATATTTAGTTGTATGCGTAAGAAGGATTTAGAAAGCTAAACCAATAGTCAAATTATAAAGCGTGTCGTTATGTGATGGCTTTGAAATTCCATGCTCTTTGCATGACCACGAGGGAAAAAAGCCAAATAGCGACTTACCACTTAAAAAAAGTTTAAGTATTTGAACATTCAGACAAGTAACACAGAATACCTTGTACATGGTTAACGCCATAACATTATTTATTTGGCATAAAGTGTGTGCTTTAACGAGATCTATTTCTTTTTAAAGTAATTTTTTAATCTTTTAACCTTTACCAAGCCATTCAAATGAAGTTTTCACAGGTTAATTACACGAAATTCGAAATATACATTTTATTTGCCATGCAAATGTTTTAAACATATGCACTTTAATCAAAATGGTATTAGTCATTTTTGAGAACAGAAAAGTAATGGATAATTTCCCATGTAAAGAGTAGTTCGTGATACGGAATCTTCTTAAAAAATCATGTCGCATCCTTGGAAGATGCTGGAGTTAAATTCCAAGTTTGGTATTTAACCGACTTTTCGTTTTGAGTTATGCTGTTCACACGCATGCACAACCTTTTTCTAAAAACGTGGTTTTTAGATTCAAGAGTCTCAAAACATGTGTTTCCAGTGAAATCTCGGTATCGAAATTTTGGGTGGAATACAATACTTCCTCTACTTACTATAAATAAATAGGAGGGAAAGTAAAATTGCAGAAATAGTGCATAGCCTTAAGGTTCTATTTTATTTTAATATAATATAGGTTTGCTTCACCCTTGTCTCTCTCTCTCTCTCTCTCTCTCTCTCTCCCTCCCTCTATTCGTTTATTACGTGTTTAAAAGTCAATAATACTTGCTATCTTTTGCAAGAAATGCATTGCAATTATAACTTAAATGTTGAAAAATTTAAAGCAAAAAAAAAATGTGTTGTTTAACAAGACAAACTGTTAGATAGAGTATATGGATAGTTTTGTTTCTTCCTCTGTATTATTTTTCTATTTTATATGTTACGGAATGAGAGTTTTGTTTCAAATAAATTTGCTTGAGGTGACCATATCATGTCAGAAAGCATGTCAGGATTTGAATTATATCGTAAACTCCGAGCTTCCACATGGGAATAGCAATGCCTGCTACCTTCCACGTGACGTCACTAGCAGACAGCTCGACAAGCAGTGAATGCGCGGGAAGCGGGAAGAGGCCCCCCTGGGGTTTCCGTAGGATAGTAAATGACACAACAAATATAATAAGTACAATAATACACCTCACGGCTGTTTAAGAGGTAGCACAAACAGCAACAACAATTATTTTAACAACAACAACAACAATAATAATAATAATAATAATAATATTAATAATATGTGGAGAGTATGCAAGATGATATATCATGGTTCTCCCTGTTTTTCCTCTAACCAACTTAAATGATCCGAAATGCTACATGGAGTGTGTAGCTCCAATCGAAAATGACAGCAACAACTATACTTCATACATCATGGTTGGGAAACAAGAACGTGACATGGAAAGTGTAACTGAATTAATGTTTTCCCTCATTACCGGTAACAAAAGAGATAATTCTAATCAAATCAGATTGAATATACTAGTAGAATTTACTTCTGTGATTTTAAAGAATTTGAAGAATACACATTTTTTTAGGTATTTTCCTTAGTCTTTGGCACTGCATTAGCAGCATGAGGTTCAAAATTTACATTTTATTAGTACCTATCAGATAGGTGGGCCACTTGACTCAATAGGTGTGTTCTTTTACGTCCGTAGCGAGCGACATGTTGGTAGGCTGAGAACAGCCAGATGGAGCGTTATTATCACACATAGGAATTCTTAAACAGTTGGCTCCAAATTATCAACACTCAAACCAAACCATTAACACTAGAAAGAATGCGGACAACAGTGGCCAAGAGTCACTGATAGGCAGATAAAAACTGGTTTGAATCACAAGCGTAGCTAGGGGTTTGGGGATGGATTTCCTTTTGCTAAAACAATGTAAAAATGAATGGCAAAATAGCTTTGTTAAAACAATAGCATTCTTTCTAGGTTGGCGGGAACGAGATAGTCCGTAATCATATCACTGGTAGCGCTATATTTACGCCACATGTCTTAAACAATATCGCCAAAGGTGATCATGTTAGAATATCGGGGCGTGGTTTCATTCCGGTGCTGAATTTGGGTGGTTTCTAAATGAGTGCAATATCTCCCAGTTTAGAACATAATATAAAGCCTATTTTGTAATGAAATAACATGGCCTGCAGCGGTAGTATAAAATATGTACTTCACAGTGGTCATTAATTCTTGTCTCACAACAGATTTACCTCTTAGAATATCCTAGTGTTAATTCTAAATATGTGAACTTAAAATTCTTTATTTAAATATTTCGACTCAAGGTTAATTCATAATCATTTGAATTGCTACAATTTTTTAAAAAAATGGATCAATATATATATAGCTCTCCCTTTAATATATTTCTGGCCATGCCACTGGTTTGAGTGCTGTCTACAAACACCAAAAGACTACAGGGATTGGGGGTTGGCTATCTGCAATGTCCCCATCTATGGTGTAGTAATTTACTTCCTTCTGTCCTGGCTTTAATGCTTAAAAAGTCCTATGCCTGGTTATATTTATAAAGCGTACCTATCTGCGATTGGTTTAAATGCTTATAGTTGGGATGGGGATTGCAGGATGATGGGTGAGAATCTGGCAGAGGGAATGACAGGAGGTAGCAAGATTGTTCATCCACGACTGCTGGTCATGGTGCAATGGCCCTTCTGCACCAGGTATTATATTTTCTCCAAAATTGTTAATAATGGGGGTTCTACTGCAAATTTTGAGTCCAAGGTTCTCTTGGAAAGATCGTAAAGGAGCTCAGCTTTAGCTGCTGTTTGAAGATGTCCACATGCCATGCAAGGAACACAGTGTCGCCTCAGTGGGTCCGGAGGATTCTGTGGGAGGAGATAAACACAGATTGACATTGAAGTGAAGGATAGTTGATTGAGATGATTGTATTGATACCACCCTGCTATCCGATCTGAATACAAGCGATTTTATTATTGCGATATTATAATTAAAGCTACACGAAACTGTGATTAAACATGTTCAGAATAATGTTTACTTTTCCAGTTTAAAGGAGGAACCTTATATAAATTATACTATGTATAATAGATATCCTTCAATACTGAAAAACATGAACATTGAAGGAAAAAATATCAGTCATAACCTTTCTGGCTTCTCAAATTTAACCAAAATGTCAAAATACCTTCGTGGCAATTACTAAAGCTTTGCAACGCGTTTTGAAAGATCAAAAAGGCTGCAAAACAAAATTTTTATTGAGGCTATTAAGATAGTATCTAGAATGGCTATGGTACATACTGAGCTTATTGATGTAGCAAAGGTGCGAAATAATTACAAGGTCGATTCATGGATTCTTGTATGTTCTTTATCGTCAAATTCATTAGTCCTTTGTAGATAAACCGAACATTCCGTTATATTAAATAGCTTATGTAGGTATCTACCTATCTGAAGAGAGAAGTGATTGTTTTAAAACCAAAATACAGATGATTATAATCTAGGTTAATACGTTCGTTATACTGCCGGGCTGCATGCATGCATGCTCCGCGCATTGTCTGTTACATTGTGGGGTTTTCCGTTCTAAAACTCCCGCGCTACTTGCTCATGAACACAGATTAACATGAGTGAAAGTAACATGCACTATAGTGACTTTGTTACAAGTTGTGTTGAAAGGGTGTTCGTCTGCATTGAGGTTTATCATGAGGTTGTAATTCATGAACTATAGTCGCTCTGTAGGATTTAAATTTTAAAATCTAGCAGCTCTATGAACGCAGCTTTTTAAACACCCACTTGTTGTGCAACACATCTATGACACTTTGGAGAGCGTTTGAATGATGCACTAATTTTGTAAATGTTTTCCTCTGTTAAAACATATTTTCCTTTTTGCTTCTTAGGTTTAGCGTTTAGCGATCCCATTGTCCTAAACAAATTTCTCATTTATTATCTGTCAATTAAAATTAAAAAATAATTCATGACATTGTCAGTACAAACAAAGTAAAAAAAAAACAATAAAAGATACAATATATACAATAGTATGAATACATAATAATCACATGTTAATAAACTCATTTTGGAATAAAAACTTTAAATACAATATTTTTTCAGTTCCTTTTTGAATTGATTTAAATTATTTATGTTTTTAATATATGTAGGTAATTTATTATAAAAAGTGCATGCAGCAACAGTAGGTTTAGTTTTAAATAACTGGATTCAATGAGATCTGACATAAAAGTTTGTATTACCTCTTGTATGATTATGAATTTGATTATTAGCTGTTTCACGATTTACATTATGTCTTAAATGCATAATAACTTTAAGTATATATAAAGAATGTAAGTAAGAATATTTAATATTACAAAAATATCCCTTCAAGATTATTGTGGTTTTAAACCCATCATCACCCAATTGATCTTTTTTGTAGAAGAAAAAAGTCTTTTAGTATACTTACCAGCACAGTGACCCCAGACAGTTATTCCATAGGACAAATGTGTATAAATTAAACCATAATAAATGTTCATTAGTATACTTATATCCACAACTTTTGCCATTATTTTTAGAAGAAAAATACTGGAGCTTACCTTATTACAAATTTTGTCAATTTGTATATTCCAAATGCTTTAGCCACACAACTATCTTAATGATATGTTTTTACTATATATCATACAAAACTTCTTGGTTCAAGCGTAAACTTTTCGTAGGCATTTTAATGGAATATAAAAATAGTCTTATCTCGTAATTCACACAGAACACAGGTGTCTTGAATAAACTTTCACTTTTGAGATACACAATGAACAAACTATTCTTAAAAGCTTGAACAGAAGGTAGAAACTGTCGCAGTAACACAGCTGATAAACGTAGCCTCGAGTGGGTTATTTATAGCTAGTCAGACATACCGAGGTCACTGAAGCACTAACGAGCTAGGCGATTTCTGACCAGTTATAAATCGAACGCATGGTATTTCACATGCATTGCATAGGTACTTGATTTTCATTTAATAAGCAGTACCCTAATACTGTGTCTAGAATATAATAACAGTTACATTGTCTGTAATTCTCTAACTTTTTGCATTACTCAGAAGCAACTTACTGCGAATCTAAGTCCAATCGGCACTCGAGAGTAGAGAGGGACAGGAATTGGTGATACCGATAACCGAGCAGGTAGAATGAGCAAAAATGGAGTTCTGTTCATTACTATTTTGTATTTCCTTATTGGATTAAACATTGTACCATGCAGCTGGCTGTCTCTTCATTAGGATTAATCAGACAGAAGAGGCCCCAGCCACTGAAGCTCAGCACCGCACTTGGACCATTGTAGGCCTTTGTGACCCCTGTGAGGAATAAATGAAAGGGAGACATGAAGGGCAATCAGATCCGGATGACGATGCGCACTAGCAAGAATAGGATCCCTAACAATTCCAGAATGATTCAATTCTGACCCGGCATGTTCTTGCTTGTGCTATCTCCAACCTAGGAGTCCTGGAATGAACGAGCCCCCACAAAGGGGCACCAACCGACCATTCAATTGACATGGAGAAATCTTTACATAGTGTAAATTGTATGCCCCCACTGCAACACACCATCGCCGTCGCCTGGTTTTAGAACCCTGAAACATATGGAAGTAAATGATGGGGACAAGAAATTTGTGATAGAAGAGGAATCACCCAGCATTCGCCTGAGAAAACCAAGAAAACAAAACCCAAAGGTGGAGTGGCCGGCACAATAGAAGTGGAACCCAGGACCTCCCAAATGCGAGTCTCGCATTACCACAGAGCCATCTCGCTCAGTTTGTTTCTCCATTACTGTGAAATGAATATGAGCATTATCATTCACTGCTTGGAATTTAAGTTTACTCTGCCCTAAGCTCTACAATATCTACTGTAAGGGACAGTTTTACAATAAGAGCCATACACAATGCATGCTATACATGTAAGATTTCTTAGTTACTAGCTTTGTGGGGCAGTGAGGGCAAGAAAGTGTGAAATGACTAACTCCACATTTGCAAGTGAATGAAACCTAGTGTAAGCAGCTGAGTGCTAAAGAAAACTTTTGTCTACAGGCTCATGGCTGAAGTAATTGGCAGATCTCTCTACCTCTCTCTGCTGTCGAAGTCATTATATTTCTTTATTTGTCTCTCACTAATATACTTTCTCTCTCTAGCAGTCTTGACCAAAGTTTGATGACTTTACTCTGAGGTAGTATTTATTTATTGTGCTAAGAGTTTTACAAATTAGATTGTCTACTGCATTTTGACCCTGGTCACTTATTCAGTAGACAATCACTACAGTTTATTTACATTTTACAATCTCTTGTCACTAAATTAACACATTCACTATAGTTTTCCATTCAAAGTAAGATGCACTACCTCTTACTTTTCTCTTTCCACTGTCCAAAGCCATTTATTTTTTACTTTACACAAAAACTGTCCAATGCTTCTAGCGTCCTTGCATATCATTTCAATTATAAGTGTATTTCTAACCCCCTTCAACCACTTCTTATTAAAAAATTCTTTTCTCCAATTTTCTGTTCCTTGGCACTTAAATACTATGTGTTCAATGTCTTCATTACCACCACATATTGAACTTTGGTTCTGAGGAATACCCTGTCTTAGCCCTTTTAGCCTCCATGCTCCGGTTCTTAACCATGCAATAGATTCTCTCTCTTCTTTATTTACTATGTCTATATATTTTTCCCTACCCCATGTATTTTTCATTGGCCTATAATAAACTAATGAGCTCTTTTCGGCAATCTCACTGAACATGATTTGTATTTCTATATCTTCCAGTCTTTTCCTTGCCTTTTTCCAAAAATGTTTTACGTTATTTTCTCTCCTTCTCCATATATCTCCTAACCCATTTTTCTCCAAAATATTCCGTAATTTACTTACCCATCCATCATTCATTAAGCTCTTGTCTTGGTATTCAATACATTGTCTTAACACATTACTTTTTCCTAGATTTAAACTTCTGAACCAAAATTTCAAAGCTCTTTCCATTATCTTCCCCTTAGTTGGCACCCTGCCCATCTTTAATTGTGCTACCTGTCTTACAATTGACTTCGGTAGCCCTAGTATTTCTCTACAAAACATCCTGTGCACCACATCTATACATTCCCATCCTCTATCTAATCCCCATATTTCTATACCATACATCATTTTTGCCTCCACAACCATCTCATAAACTTTTTCCAGCCATTTAACATTTATATTAGGTACTTTATATTTGCAGCTTCGAATTGCTGCCATCGCCCCTTTACCTTTTGCCAATGCAAACTTCTTTTGTTTCTCCCATTTATTACCTCCATCTATTTTTACTCCTAAATAGATACAGTCACGCACTACCCTGTAATCTTTATTCTCTCCCTTCCACTTTTCATATTTGCCTAATTTTCCCCCCTTTTTGAAAACCACAATCTGTGTTTTCTCTTGATTCACTTTTAACCTCCATTCTTTACAATATGACTTTACTCAACAAACTGGCCAGACATTTCAAAATGTATGCATGATACTAGCAATTTTTACTGCTCTCATACTTCAAGAAGAGCATTTCAGTGATGGCAATGGTCACTTTTGCATCACAATACATCAAGCTGTGCGTTAATGCTGAGTACCTGTGGTACCACCCGTTAAGAGTGGCAAGAAAGTCAAGTTCAATATGCCTAGTTCCTTTTACATGTATAGTATGGCAACTAAATTTGGTAACTTGACCACACTTGCTATGGTGCCAATGCTCAACCACTAAGCCTGTTGCAATTGATACCTCTGAACAAATGTTAGGTTTCCGTCATCTGATTCAGTATTGGCATGGTAAGGCAAGTTCCGTTTGAGATGCATTTGTGACATTGGAATTTTCAAAATCTGATGCAGTTTTCCTACCTTAGCCAGTATGAAATAACAATATAAATGAATACTACCTATAGTGTATTTAACCATACACTTGAAATAAATAGTAACTGCAACATTGCATGTTATCTTTAAGGAAACATTTTAGAGTATTTTAGTATACTGGAGTAGGAAGATGAATTGGGTGAATCAAATTTGATTCAGTTTTCCAAATTTAGTCTATGCATGGTCAGTGTGAGAGAACAATTACTATACAACAGGGTTACCACTGGAGGGGACATAGGTTTAATCCATCCCCCTGTTTTGTTCTTCAATTTTTCTACCATCCTAGAGGCTTCTATTCTATTAGCACTGTCTCACCATAAAATCCAACCATCCCCAACACAAAAAGTTGAAGGGAGAAAGGAGGAGAATGTCATCAGAGTCACAAAATTGCATGCTTGCTATACAAGAAACAAAATGAAAATATTAAGCTTAACTTCTAATATGTTGAGAATGATGTTCTTCTGTTTCTAAAATCTGGTGAACAAACTACCAATTGAACACTTAGTGAACTTTTACCCAAAATATGAGATTACTCACAGGATATTCTCTTCTAATTTGCTGAATATATGGAGATTACTTATAAATGCTGAAGATTCCCAATAACAAAAAATTGTTATAACTTCTTAAATAGGTACTCATTCTATTAAAACTTTCTAAGCAATAACACTTCTTAGAAACATTATACTTACAAACTTTTGTTACCTATGCAGCATATTTTTTTCTTCAAAAAACTGAATAATAATCGAGTTGTTTTGATTTTGCAACACATTAGAAAACCCCTTTGGGCAAAGTAACTGAGATGCTATGTAACCTATTTTCTAAGAGTGACCAAGTTTTATAACAATTGGGTAGACCATTTTACATGGACACGTAACAAACATACATACTTACATATATGTTTACACATACATATATGCAAACAAAGATTTAAAACTGTGATTTTGGCTTCAGGTTAGCCCAGTATATGCATTAGTATCAACAATTCATTCAAAATAAAAATTTACCAGAATATAATATAAACCAAACAGTCTTATTATCTATATAATATATCTTCACAAAGTAAATATTTGGATTTCTATTGGTAAAAATTAACAAGTAATTTTTATTTGATTCCAGGTGCACCAGTGTTTGAAATCTGATGATAGCAAGTACTAGGATATCAACCAAGAAATCTCTTTACATCTTCAGATTTGTAATCTCATTTTTTAGAAAAAAAGAAAATTTCATTACATTTACTTTTGTAAACTGGTATATCAAATAAATATAATTAAAATAAATATTTATATTACATAATGTATGAACTAAAGAAGAAATTCATTCGTAGTTCCATTGCTCCATTTTAATCATTATCCATCTATCCAATTGTTTACTTTCCTTTCCATGAAAACTCATACAAATTCATAGCTCAGGACCCTGTTGCATAAACACTTAATAAGTTTATCTAATATTATTAGATTCATAAAATAATTGTATTAGATTGCCAAATCTTATTTCATAAAATTCTAAATAACTCATAAAATTGCACCATATATTGTGAAGTCTTACGCTAATATTTAAAGTAGATGTTTTGTTGGAAGCTGTGGCATTGGGCACCATCAATATGATGCAGGATGGGGGTCAAACTCACTGCTGGGGCAGATACCTCTTCAGGGTCCTCTGTTCCAGTGGATTTTGCCTCTCAGTATTTTAAAGCGAGGCTACCAAGGGCAGAAATTCCCTGCATGGGTCTTCTCTGAACTTTAGTCAAAGCTAATTCAGTGTTGGCCTGAGCTGGTAATGGGCAACTATGTAATATATGTTTGCACAGATCTGCAAATTCTTCCTTGGCTGATAGAGAATTTTCCTAAGGGTTGCCTCGCAAAGGAACATATGATCACTTTGCTGTTACTAGTGGTAGCTAGGTACAATACTACTTAAGTAATTACTCATGAAGTTGCGTCATTAAACAAACATGGTATTTTCACAGAATTCAAAATCTTGAAGATGCACGCTTTAATCTGTTGACACTAACTGATATACATAATATTTCTAGATGTTCCAAGATACTTGTATGCACTGATATATGCTGTAAATTAATTCAAGTGTGGAGTGATACCACAGCATCTGTCCTCCTTGAGGTTCTCAATGCCTGTAAATAGTGTGAGCATGCTAATAAAAGCATCAGGAAAGGGAACCTATTCTTGAACCCCTACTATCATCCAATCATATGAAAATGGTAATTGCTGCATAATTGTGGTGGTAATGATGCTTTGCATAACCCAAACATGAAATATGGCTATGCATTAAAATATAATATGATGATACAATCAAATACCCTATTAACGAATGCACTTTAATGAATATTTCAGTTCAAGGAAAAAAGCTGAAATTCCCTTCTATAGCTCCATAAGCATCTATGTTAAATTACTTCAATTGTACAAACATCGGTGCAATGAAAATCTTAGTATAGCAAAAATAAGAAATTCCCCCTAATGAATATATGACCAATTGAACAAATTTTTAAAATGTTTTCTTGACTTATGAACAATTACAGTGTCATTTCCTGATTCAAAGAGTGGTTTGTTCATCCCTGACCATACAATGTTTTGCCTCAGCTTTTGACATAAAAGGTCTCTTTTGTCTATCGAATTCCATAGTCTGGCAGTCTGCTTAAAAGATACAGTTAAATGGTAAAGTTTTGTTTTGTCTGCTTATTGTTGTCTCATGTGGTTTAACCTATATAAGAAGGGAACTTCAGTGTGCTCAGAGCAAGTCCAGTTTAAACAATATCAACAATGGAATAGCAAAAAGTAAAGGATAGCAGTTTTCTCTAAAAGAAAAGTTAAAAATCTTAGAAGTTGACAGTGTGACAAAAGGCGCAAATTTCATTGTAAACTATTGGAAGAATCAATTGTGAAGTGTTCTGTTGATACGGTAATTTGTATCACAAATTACTCAGATGTAAATAACTATTTTAATATGAATATGTATTTTTATGTAACATTGATTTCAGAGGTTTATTAATTGTAAATAGTATTGGTAAATAATAATATACGGCTCTACTGAAACTGTCAATAATAACGCAATAATGCAATGAAGGGTTTGAGTTGTTTATCGTTACCGGGAACCAGGAAGTTACGTAATGTTTCGCGCCTTTTCGGTAAAAGCTTCCAGAATGTTCTATAAAAGTGATATGTATTAGTGGTTTTCATTGGATAGTAAAATAGACGCTAATGTTGGCGCGTTTTATTAGCCAATAGCATTTCATTTATAATCTTTAGGTGTATCTTGAGGCAAGCCTATAAATAGTGTAGATTCAAGTGAGCGTCCCCCAGTGTTCAACAAGATTCTCAACACATAACACGTCAGCTCCCAGTTCAACAAGATTCTCATGTCGGTCTCTAAATTCATAAAGTTACGCGCAGCAGAAGTACGAGAAATCTTATAAAGGATTATACAGTTAAATATATAAAGTTGAAGTACGTGAGTTAAAAGTGAGAAGTTATTACAAACAGTTTCAGTATGGCGAGTATCCAAATTAATTTGTGAAAGTGTTCGTGAACGTGTTCTGCAATAAAGATTATAAAACCAATTTCTTCATCAGTATCATTTATAGACAAAAGATTCCTTTCCGCTTCACAACCTGCAAGAGTTAAATGTCTACCTAAATAGCTAGCCGGAAGACAATATACATAACCTTAAAACTAATACAAATTGCTACGCCAGAGGGAACTACAAACAGAACAAATGAACCAACCAACGTATGACGTCACACAAGATGGCTACACGCGTGATGTAAACAACATTACGTGAGAAACATTATCCACAACGTGGGGCTCAACAACAAAATTACGTAAAAATTATATTACGTAAGATAAACCGCGTCAAATTGGCGCCACCAACGTGGGGCGAAGTGACTAGGAAAGGAACGCGAAGTGACCAGGAAAGGAATAAGAATAACCAGAACGTGGAGCTAGATGACTAGGAAAGGAACAAGAATAACCAGGAAGTAGCAGAATTAACTAGGAAAGGATCAACATAACCAGGAATGCAGAGGTGAAATCATCTACAAGACCCAGATTCAAGAAACGACAGGGACGACTGACTTCGATCGTAATTCCGAGATTACGATGCAACAAGGAATTCAACTACAAGAAAACATCGAAACAACGTAGATTCATCACAACACAACGCAGAAGCGACATCAAATCTAGGAGAAAGGGGCAGAAAGCTGAGACATCAAAGTAACAGCAACATACAGCATCAGAAAGGTAAACAACTTTCAATGTTATTGAGGAGTGGTAGGATAAAAAAAACAATGGCTACCAATAATTCAGAGGAAATAATTATGGAAGATGAAAATGTTAGTGCAAGAAATAGCCCAAACTTTTTAGGATTTGAAGATGAAAATGTTAGTGCAGAAAGTGAGAGTAGAATAGCAGGAAATGTTAATCCTGATACTATTATGATTATGGAAATGTTTAGAAAATTTGGTGAAAAACTAGATAAGAATAATGAGAATAGTAGGGAAATGAAGGAAGATATGCAAAAATTAGAACAAAAATTAACTCAGAGTATAAGGGAAGAAATTTGTAAGAATAATGAGAAATTAGAAAAGAAAATAGATCAAAACAGGGAAGATATTGATAGGAGTTTAGAACAAAAACTAACTCAAAATAATGAGAAATTGAGGGATGATATTGGTAAGAGCTTAGAACAAAACAGGAAATCAATTGAAAACATTGGTAGGAGGAATGAGAAAGTAGAGCAAACAATAGATCAAAGCAGTGAAGAAATTGTAAAGAAAGTTATGAAGCTAGATATTAGTATGCCAAAGATGAGAGATGAAAATGAGGAAGTAATAGCAAGTGAGACAGGAGAAATTTCAAAGAAAATGCTAGACATGAGCAGGGAAATAGGTAACAAAGAAAGTGAGGTTAATACTAAAAGTGAGGTTAATGTAGAAGGTACAGAGTTAGGAAGTCAAGTGAGTAATATTTCAAGTGAGCTAAGAGAGATAAATGAGGTTATGAATGTAGATGTAAATCAGGCGCAAGTTAATTTCAGAGGGGAAATATCAGAAATACAGAAAGAATCAGAAATGCAAAGAAATAAATTGTACCAAGATGTTCAAAATGAAAACTCCAGTCCAGTACAGTTTAGTACAGATTTGTCAGAGTACTTTCAAAGTAAAAAGATAGCAGATGAATTGAAAATGACAGTTGTTAAAAGATGTATTGTTCAAGAAACTGTAGATTGTTCTCAAATGTTATCAGGGAACGAAATGTCATATGAATACAAGAGGTTATTCATGAATAAAAATTTGAAGGTTAGGATACGACTACGAGTAATGTTTAGCCACACACAATTTGATCCAGGAGGGTAAATAGCAATGTGATGTAAAGTAAATGCTGGATAGTTAAAGACGACTTGCAGAGAAATGTATTGGAACGTAAGAGGGTTAACTATTTATGTGTCATTTGAAAAGAGAAATAAATTATTATAAAAAAAAAAAAAAAAAAAGAGAAATGTTTAAAAAAAAAAAAAATAAATAAATAAATAAATTTTTAGTAACTGTAACAACATTTGAAAATTAAGAATGCAAAGATTGAAACTTAAGATGATATTAAATTAAAAGTACGTAAATACAATTCCAAGATTTAAAAATTAAGAATGCAAAGATTGAAACTTAATATGATATTAAATTAAAAGTACGGAAATACAATTCAAAGAGTATTGTTAAAATAAAATTCAAAATAACAAAAATGGTAAAAATAATTTAAAACAAATACTTATGTAGCAAACAGAAAAGGTGAAACATTGTCTAGATTTAAGAGATGTAAATATTTGTGTAGAGGGTAAATATTTTGGTAAATATGTATAGTAATTACAAGAAAATTCTTGAATTGATAAATTTTTGGTAACAATATGAGAAAGTAAACCATTTTTTTTTAACACTAGTTAAATAGTTTAGGGTATAGTATTTGCTATAAAAAAAAATTTTTGTGATGTCAGATGAATATCTAAATTAATTAAACCAGAGCCAGTAAGTAGTGGCGAGATAAAACATATGTCGTGTGTTAAACGCGTGTGAAGTGTTAAGTGAAAGTGAATAGCGTGTGTTACAAGATTTAGGAGACTAAAAACAAAATTATAAAATTTCCAAACAGGTTATAAATGTTTATAATTATGTTTCTAGTGGGGCATATGATACGGTAATTTGTATCACAAATTACTCAGATGTAAATAACTATTTTAATATGAATATGTATTTTTATGTAACATTGATTTCAGAGGTTTATTAATTGTAAATAGTATTGGTAAATAATAATATACGGCTCTACTGAAACTGTCAATAATAACGCAATAATGCAATGAAGGGTTTGAGTTGTTTATCGTTACCGGGAACCAGGAAGTTACGTAATGTTTCGCGCCTTTTCGGTAAAAGCTTCCAGAATGTTCTATAAAAGTGATATGTATTAGTGGTTTTCATTGGATAGTAAAATAGACGCTAATGTTGGCGCGTTTTATTAGCCAATAGCATTTCATTTATAATCTTTAGGTGTATCTTGAGGCAAGCCTATAAATAGTGTAGATTCAAGTGAGCGTCCCCCAGTGTTCAACAAGATTCTCAACACATAACACGTCAGCTCCCAGTTCAACAAGATTCTCATGTCGGTCTCTAAATTCATAAAGTTACGCGCAGCAGAAGTACGAGAAATCTTATAAAGGATTATACAGTTAAATATATAAAGTTGAAGTACGTGAGTTAAAAGTGAGAAGTTATTACAAACAGTTTCAGTATGGCGAGTATCCAAATTAATTTGTGAAAGTGTTCGTGAACGTGTTCTGCAATAAAGATTATAAAACCAATTTCTTCATCAGTATCATTTATAGACAAAAGATTCCTTTCCGCTTCACAACCTGCAAGAGTTAAATGTCTACCTAAATAGCTAGCCGGAAGACAATATACATAACCTTAAAACTAATACAAATTGCTACGCCAGAGGGAACTACAAACAGAACAAATGAACCAACCAACGTATGACATCACACAAGATGGCTACACGCGTGATGTAAACAACATTACGTGAGAAACATTATCCACAACGTGGGGCTCAACAACAAAATTACGTAAAAACATATTACGTAAGCTAAACCTCTTTCACTGTCCAGAAAAAAAGTTACACATTTTTTCTCAAAATGAAAACATTTGTAAGGTATGTTATAGTATATAAGCTTAGTACATATTAATTATGTAATGTTGCCTACTTTATGTTTTAAATATAAACTACTTTAGTAGCAAATTTCAAGCTGTATTGTTTCCTTCTATTGCCAGTCCTAATACAGACATATTGCATTAAAAACAGATACAGTATCACATTAGATTTAAATGTTGCAATTTTGGCCCTTTAAGAGAAAAATTTGAAATAACTGATTTAATGAAATTTCAGTACAACAAAATGAATTTCAGAGTCCCCAGAAATTTGTTATAACAACATTTGGCTGTATTACTTCTTCTTTAATGGGTTACCCTCCTCTTTGTAGGACTTACATTCCCAAGGACCTACAAACCAATACCTTGAGTAGAGCCGCTCATAGGGGGGGATCATGGTGAATGCTGCACCATTAGGAACATTTTTGGGGGGAATTAAACATTTTGAGGAATAGAAAAAATAAATTAATGCAGGCCATATAAATTCATTTACTACAATTTTTAATCCAGTACTGTATTGTTAACTCAGTTTGCATCTCTAAGTTTGTTGATCTAAATGTGCTGTATCCCCCCTCCAAAAGTAATGTTAAGTACAATTCATACTGTATGGTATAATGTGGTGTATCAAATGATAATTTCTGGAAATGTATAAAAAGAATTAACATTATAATAGGTAAGTACGTAGTGATTCAGAACGTATAGCCTTATTGCACTTACTACATTGATCTATTTAGTTAGATACAATAAGATACATTGAAATTGCCTAGTAATAAAATGCACCACCTGCTATATATTTTTGTTTGTAGTTTTTGCAGTAAATATTACGATTTTTTATTGATTTTAACTTTCTAATTATTTGTTTAAGCTTTTATTGTGTACCGGTATCACAATAGCTACTGTAGTACCTAGAAGACAACCCGTTTGCTAAGCTTTCCAGCAACATAGAAAAGGAACTAAATAGTTTAAATTGAGCTCACAGAAAAATGGGAGGATGGGCACCCCTAGTCTTGGGTCAGTAGTGATTGTATTACAATATTTAAAATAAACAAATATACATACCTTGAAGTAAATTTTTAGGTTATCATTATTAAGACAAAATCAACTCTGAGGGGCTTTGAATTTAGCAAATGTCCTATAGATGATATGTATAATTAAAAGTAGCTTGGGCACATTAAATTCAACTTCATATTATTAACTACTTATTAATAATATTAATATATTAACTTTATGAAACACACTCCTGGAATACCTTTAAAATTGAGATGGAGCAGAAATTGCATTTTCCAATGAACTTGGAACCTTTGAGAATATGAGGATAAAAGAAAAATGGGAATATAACTAAGACAAGGCAATGTTCTAGTAGTTATAATGCTAGTTTCTAAACCAGAGGTTTAAAGGTTGGATTCATGGCCAGAGGCAGGAATTTTTCTTCTATTAGAATCATTCTGTACTCTCCCTAAGAGTAAACAGTATGAATGCAAGTGGGAATGAGGAAGGAAGGAAGGAAGGAAGGAAGAAACAAGGGAGGATGAAGGGAGGGAGAGAAAGAAAGAAAATGGAGAAATAAAGATGAGAAGGCTGACTTCATTAAAACATTTTTGTCTCTGAAGCTGTTTGCAATTCACGAGATGGTCAAACAGAGGACCTGAAAAGTATTTGCAGCCATCATTAAAGGAAGTTATAAATATTATACTGTTTACTGAAAATGCAAATAATGCTGATATAGTCAATCACATTCTTTACAGATTTATTTTTATTTTGTTTATATCTCGTGCTATGCAGGTAATTCTCTTTCCTAAATGCTACATATAATGCCTGAGATCAAACGTTTTAGTTTTTAATTTCTGTAGAACCAAACTCTGTTTAGGGACATTGTGTGTTTAGTTTTAAAAAAAATTCAAATGTTTGCATGGAGCAGGGTATAACATCACTCATAAATGGTACATAGGATACCAGCCTTTTCTGATCATGAGGACCATGTTATGTTATTAATTTATGACAAAAACTGCTCTGAATGCTGCAGTTGCCATTAGATAATACCATCAAAGCTTTAAACCCAAGAACAACTGAAACCAGCAGAAACATGTGGATCCTACATGAGGCTCCATCTTACCTTACTCGTAATATTCATGACCATCTAAATCTAATTTCCCTCTTAGTTGGACTGGATTCTATGGGCCCATACTGGCCTGCAAGATCAAACTTGGGAGGTCTAAAAATCAGGATATAGAAAGCACTAATTGCTGATGTTGAAACTGAGAGAATGCATTTTTCTGGATGCAAAGGAAATACATAACAATGAAGAAGTGTTTGCCAGATTACAAAAAACTTTTAAAGAGGTGTGAAGCTTGCAGTTATGCAAATGGTGGACATTTTGAACAATACAGGGCTCTAATTATCACCTCGAAAAAATCAAGCTGCAACCATGAAAATTGATGATGGTGTTAGTCCTTCTCTACATATTCACCCTTCAATGTGACACATTTTGCCCAAAGATGGATGACTTGGTGGAAACCTTGGTTGTAGAAATCTGCGTTTTGGCTGCTCAGAAAATGTTCCACCTTGAAAATCATCTTGTCATCATTCTGGAAATGCCTGCCATGCAATCGTCTCTTCATCCGAAGAAAGAGAAAGAAGTCACTGGGTGCCATGTCAGGAGAATACAAAGTGAAGACAAAATTTGAGGTCCAAAATAAGCAGCATATATGACTGTTTCCTGTGCAGAAAGAGCTGGGGTGTTGTTGAACAACAAGACCATCTTGGACAGCCTCCTGTAACTTCGTTAGGGGATTTTGGTAGTATGCTCCTGTGATGGTTTGTCTCTTATGAGCATACTCTGTTAGCACCACACCATGGCAGTCCCAAAAAATCTCAGCTTCTCCTTGCCTGGTGATAGTTGAGTCTTCGCCCTTTTTGGTGGTGGCAAGCATGTTTCCACTGCTTGCTTTGCTCCTTTGTCTCGAGATCATAGTGATACACTCAGCATTTGTCCATGGTGATTTGGCAGCAAAAGAAATCACCTGGGTTGGGCTGACACAACTGTAACATTTCCACTACTGACTTGGTTCAGCGGCCTTTTTTTAATGAGTGTGAGCAGTTGTGGAACTCAGATGCCTACAGCCTTTGTCATCTTTAAGATGTTGAGAACTGATTCGCACTTTTTTCACTATCGCTTCGATTGTGATATGCTCGTCTTGGAGTACCTGGGCCTCCACTTCTCTTATGATTCCCGGTTCTTCACAAGGAGATGGTGTGCCACTTCGTTCATCATTCAGGATTGTTTGATCACATTGAAAGCATCTGCACCACCTAACTACTGTGTCATATGATGGTGCATTGTTGCCGTACACTTCCACAAGGTCTGCATGAATTGTTGCAGCATTGTTCCCTTTCAAAGAAAACGAATTACTGCATGTTACTCCACTTTATCAATGGGCTGCACCATTTTGTTTCTGCTCCTCTTGTGGCATGCTATGGTACTGTGGCATGGGGATTTCAATGTGTACCAGGACTGCAGACATGTACTTGCAAATAAACAAAAAATCAATTACTTGATTTTATTTTTCGAGGTGATAATTGAAACTTTATGACTATCCCTCATACTTTGAAACAAGTGAATCATTTGATTTATGAGTTATTTTTATGTCCCATGTTAGAAATTGTTATTTAGTAGATACTTTTTAAATTTGTACTGATAATGATTCAGTTACTTTATTGTGAAATGCAATAAAGTGATAAATTCTTTCATTAAGTACTAAGCAATGCAGAATTTCAAAAGGTATTTCACTTTCATGTGGAATGAGTTAATAAATGTCAGTAGATCGTGATTTTAAGTTACACAAAGAATCACTGGAAGATTCAAATTGCAATGATGGTGAAGAGGTAGTAAACAAGAAAGCTTTGTTTATTTATATTTTGACTGTCATGCCGTGCTGAAAGCGAAAGTGAAGTATACTTACTCACTGTCCTCCAACTGGTTTTGAAAACAAAAGTGAAATCATACCTTTACTACTGCCAGAATGTGGGTCAGCAACCTCTGCATTGTTGCCAGAATGTTTGTTTTATGCTCTTGAAAAACTTACAATAACTCACCAAATATTGGTTACTGAAAAACATTTACTTTACATGTGTTGAAAATAGTGAGATCTGTACCTGGTTTCCTTTCCACACAATGCTTCCTTATAAAGCAGTTAATAAGCTCTTTTCAGATTCATAGAAGCTTTATAATGATGACCAAATAATACAGATGAAGATTCTGAAGAGTAAACCAGATTATATAGACTGAAAAGAAACAATTACTGCAAAACTAAACAATGTATAACATAATGCTATTTGACATCTAAAGCTCTCCTTTAAAATATGCAGTACTATTTGATAAAATTGGACGAGTTACATAAAATGTGTTTTACTTTATACAGTTTTATTTTTTAATGATACATAAAATAATTATTGTTGTTACTATGACAAACTGCAGACATAAAGAGAAAACAATGCTACATATGAATATTTCTGTTTCTTTAATTTTTATACAGTATTTTAAACAATAGGGCTATTGATATTTTAAAATATTTCGTACGATCTAACTGTGTGAATACAACACCCAAATTCTAGGTTATAAATAGATTAATATACCTTTGTCTCACTTGTTTAGACAAAACATGAACTGTTAAAACAAAAGTTAAAAAATGTGTAAGGTTTCTATTAAAACCTTTTGAAGTAACACAAGATATAATAGTTTAGCACTCTTTTGCATAACTTAACAATTAAAGTTTCTGACATGCAACTTGCTGATGACAGTGGCATTAAAATGGTGAAATGTAGTGTTCCAAAAAATGGAGTTAGAAGCCTAAGAGTTATTATCAGCTTAGTTTTGCTATCACTCATCACCTTGTTCTGCATTTGCATAATGGCAGAAAAACAAAGCATATGGTAAAAGAAAATTTGCTAGAGATAAAGAATCAAATAAGGCAATTACCATTCAAGCAGTAAACATTTTCTACACAGAACAACTAAATAAATTTAGCAGCTTTTCCATATATGCTGTCTAAAATATAACATCTACAATTTATTTCCTTTATTATTTACAGAATATATGTGATATATACATGCACTGTAATATAGATATGAAACTCTGTTTCATATCTACTGTCTGTTTTAATCATGACATGTCTGCAGTGAAAGTGATTAGTAGTTAAACTGTAGTTTTTAATGTTTTAAATAACTATATTTAAGAAGAGCATTCTTTTCTTTTAATTGCTATTCAGGGAATTTGCACTTCAACCCTGAATTAAAACGTTCAAGCTCTGTGCTTGCTTGCTTTTCTTTAATTCCCTCATTTCTTTTTTTTTTTTGCCCACTTTTTAACGGGTTAGCACCCCATAAACTGCCTTGCATTTGAAATAGTGAAGAGAACTGTAAACCACGCTGGAGCTCTTCATGCCTTAAGTTACCTGGTACACAGCTTATGAAGCAAAGGGTAAACTCAGAAATCACCTTACCCAGCTTCAATCAAAGAATGGCTCTAAGCCCTCTACTGGACAGAGAGACACGCTACCATTTTAAACTAAATGTTTCCTGGCTTGCTTATATAATGGGTTACCTATGAAAGGTCTTCTCAGTAAGTAGAACAAGTACCTACTTTATTATCTATTCTAGTTATAATTTAATTTTCTCTTCAAGATATATTTTTATGAAGATTTGATGATAAACATATTTTGGACTTGTGAGGGGATTGTTACATAAAACAATTTTCTTTTAGTTAACAGATTTATTACTAAATTCTTTAACTATCAAACATACAAATGATCTTATACTTCTTTTAAAAAACATAAATATATACTTTTTATTTTAGCAGAGATAAACAATGTGTTTGGCTTAAAGTTATAACAAAACAAAAACGTATTGCTTGAAAACAAATACGATATTTCAGTTTAGTCTTTTTCTGCTTAAAGGCAATTCAAAATGTTCTACTGGTATGAGCTGCACATATCCTTATACATAGCACATGCTTGTACTGTAATTAGAAACCACATTTATGGCGTCAGTAGAAATGTGAATTCTGCAACAAAAGGTGATTTGCGTGCTTGCTCTCCCCAAGCTGTAGTATCTTAAATAGGAAAAGTCACATGGGAGTACTGAGAATGAAAAAAACGTTTTATTGTATCTTCTGAATATGCTACATGTAAATAATATGCCTCTAAGTGTAAAGATCCAATGAAGAAGAGAAATTAATAGTTGCAGTAGTGTTAAGTTATGTAGCCCTTTGGGTATAGAGCTGCAAGTTAGGATTGCCAGGTTGCCATATTTCTCCATATTTCAAATCTAATTTCTTCAGTCTCCCAACTCTCCTGTATTTTAGTTTTCAACACTATATTTTATCAGCTTAAAATTTCTTTCTAATTTATGTTAGCTGCTTAAAGACACATGAAATGTTACTTTATGCAGTACATTAAAGTATTTTTAATACACTGAAGTAGGTACATATAACAAGTTTCTTTCTAAAATGTTAGCAGTATTGAAAATTACAAAAGGGAAACCAAGTGGTGCTTTACTTATTCATGCCTATCCTTCCTATTGTTTCTGAGCATCTCACAGATCAGCTGTGGATTGGTCACATGTTTTTAAATTGTAAGAAACATGTAGACAGCTTTTACTGTTTGTCATTAACCATCAAAGTACACTGTATGACAAACAGAAGTTATGTGAATGCATTAAATCTGACTATTGTTACATGTTTTAGTATATACTTTAAAAAATCCAAATTTCTAAATGACTGTCATTAAATTGTAAATATGCATACTGTTTTGATGTCAAATTTATGAACAATTATACATAAAATGGTATGTATACATAGCTGTTTTAATGTTGTTCACGAGGAATACTATTTAATTTAGTGACCTAGGTAACATTACATTTAAAAACAAAAATGGAGAAAGCTCAAAAATACAAGCAAAATCTTGGTGTCAAATGGTTCAGCATATGTTTTCAAACCCTTCCTGTTTTCAGTTTCAAAACCTGGCAACCCTATTTAGAGTGTGGAAGTACTATTGCAATAATCTTCCGTTTTCCATCTGCAGATAAACAATCTATGAAAATAATAAAAGTAAATTACAGCATTAAAACACATCTCGCCTGTGGTGAATGTTTGAGACACTTGGTATCATTATATTTCCACCCTGGGAATTCCTCATGTTGTTTTGAGATTGTGTCTGCTCTGATGAATGATCTTCTGCTGTAGAGTTAGCATATGCAGAAGAAGCACCAGCATTTGTTTGAGTAGGTGCTGGTTTTGGAACAATGGGCTTTATTCCAACTTCATGTTGTGAAAAATATATATCCAGTGCTCTAGATGTGGACTTAGATGCTGCTGTGACAGTTACAGGAAATCCTGCTGAAAGACTACGAATGTGATGTCTCTTCCTACGGGTTGGCTTAATTCTTGGTCTGACAATTGAAGCACATCCACAAGCGCCCTCACAGTTGCAGTTCTGTGTTGTACTAGTGCTTGTGGGCGCATCATTTACAGCTATGCCCCGAATAATTGCAGTTGATCTGTCCTTCGCTAACTGGTAAATGTTCCGTTCATCTGCTATGATGCGGCGTCGATAAAGGTATTCCTTCTCACTTGCTCTTGAATGTATTTTATACTCACAGCTTGCCTCTGTTTCTGAATCACTACTTGAGTCTGCTGACATGGAAGTTTGTTGATCTAATACAGTCTGTGATGAGTAGCGCCTCTTATATTTTGTACCTTGCCTTACAGATGGACTAACATTTTCTATATTTCTAGGTTCTGAAGCTGCTTGGAAAAGTCTTTCAGCAATTACGTCATCAAAGGAGATGAATGCCCCTGGTAATTCTTGTACTTGAAGGATAGTACCTTTGCAAATGTAGCTGTTACCTATCTTTAAAGCTGTTTGCTTTGGTGTTGAAGCATTTTCTGCAACAGCATGTGAGCTTGATGATGCCCCAGTACTGTCATTGGCTGCTGTGGTAGCAGCTTCTGTGGACATAACAGAATCAGCTGAGTTGTTTCCTTCAATCCCTTGAACTTCTTGATCAGTTCCTTGCACATGCTCTACAGCTTCCTGTGGAGTACTCACTCCTGTCACGACCACAGATAGGAGTTGCTCATCTGAGTTATCTTCACGGAATAACAGCCAAGATGCTTGACCGCCTGTTCGTTTGTTCATTCTTTCTGGATTATTTAAATGAGATGAGAGTTGAGAAGATGGAGAATGATGTACGCCAGGTACAGCACTGTTATCTGTATAAGGTGGTGGTGGAGAGTCTGGAACAGGTGTTGTTTGACAACTACGATTTATAATACTCTGGTTATGTATTGCACTAGGAATATGACGTATAGCAGGTGTAGAGCATGCAGTCAGTGAAGGAGGTAATGCCACTTCTAATAATGTGCCAGTAAGTGTACTTCGATGCTGTTCTGATCTTGTCACGTCTGAACTGCTTCTGAAACAAAAAGCAGCCACATTTAAAAATTAAATAAAGATTTCATGCAACATAAATTATAGAGCAGAGAGTGTATGCTTACTAATGCAAAATCTTTTGTGCTGAAGGAATTGAGAACAGTGAATTGGTTCCACTTCCTTCTACTTGGTTTTGTATTTGGGCTATACCTAATGTCTGGATATCAAGTAAGCAATGTTGCCTGATCCTGTGTCTAGGCTAATGCTTCTCAACTGCATGCATTTCTTTTGCTTTCTCTCTATTACATACCTACATTTTATGAAGATCTTTACATTAACTGTAGCAAAAGTAAAAATGGTTTGAAGTTTAATACCATATAAATATTTATTTATTTTGACACTTGAATATTAATTACACGTTACATACTTTTAGTAATTTTGTCTTAATGTAAGTGAATTCTTTCCAGTAAAAAAGCTCATCATGATCAGTTTTGTTTTTATGTTTACCATTTTAACAAATTATTAGAAGTATAAAAATTAAATTTTGTTTAATTGTAAGATAACAGAAGCAAGATTAAGGGTACACAGGTAACTAACTATCCTTCCATTAAAATTGTTTCATATATAAAGCTGATATTAAGTGTTCTTTTAGTTAAACTTAAAAAAATCTGCTCCAATTCATTACTGAGCAATTGAGGATGGTGGTAAGCATTCCAAGTTACCCTGGCCAAATATTTTCAATATGTTCAACCGAAATTCAGAGTATTGCTATTAATGTTATAATGGCCCAATTTTTAAAATTAAAATTTTATATCATCTTTTAGGAACTTACGAACTGTCCTCCTCTCTAGGGAGACTCAGCCTACTGGAGTGACTGCGGCGAGGAGTACGTTTCTTCCTCATACGGTTGCTTGCTGTGGGCTCTAGGAACACTTTAATTACTTCATCATAGTCAGGTGGAGCCTCGTATACTGGTGGATCATCTGCAGTTATTACTTCTTCAACTCGTGCTCCATCTGAAGTGACAGAGTCACAATATTACATCACTATATAACTGCATTATCTGTTCAATCACTGGTACTGCATTTAAATAAATTATTTTAGGCATAGCATTATTCTCATTTAATTACAGAATGAGAAGGACATGTTTTATAACTCATGCAGCATATTGTAAATCTATGAAAAAAATCTGATGTGTTACTCTTTCTCTACTCTTGTACAAACTATTTTTACAAATGCTTATTCTCCATCTACTTCATGTTAATCGAGATAAACATTTGCAGACTCTATCTTATTGCTAATTTTCTTGTAGATGTAAGGAAATATATATTTACAAGGGCAATATAGATATACAGTAGCCTTTAAGCACATACATATCTCTTAATAGCTGGTTGCTAGGTGCAGCACCATTCCCTTTGCCACAGATAATACTCTTTGCATATCCAAGATAAAAAAATCTGATGTGTTACACTCACATGACTTTCTCTACTCCTGTACAAACCATTTTTACAAACGCTTATTCTCCATATGCTTTATGTTAATGGAGATATCGAGATGTCAATCTTATTGATAAGTTTCTTGTAGATGCAAGGGGAATATGGTAGGTTTTAAGCGATAGTCAAATATTTTAATGCTGGTTGCTATGTGGCGCATTCCATTCTCTTTGCATGTCCAGGACATAAAAAAATGAATAACGAATTTGAGAAAAAGTATAAGTATTGGAAAATTTAAGGGAATAACAACCAATATCTCGCAAACGGTTCACTCAACAAAAGAAATGTATATGACATAAATTGTGTATTTTAACGCGATCTACATTTTTTGTGTAGTAAAATTTTGTCTATCTCTTATGGTTTACCAGTTATGAAAAAGTCGTTCATAATGAAGAATACTTTTGGAGACATTCCCAGAAAATTCGAGATACACATTTTAATTATCATGACAATATCTTAAACATATGATATTTTAATCAAAATCGTTAGAGCCGTTTTTGAGAAAATTAAAATTTTCGAAAAATGTTCCATGTAAAGGGTAGTCTGGGGTGGGGGGATTTTCTTGAAAACCTTCGTGTCGCATCTCTGGAAGATACTGAACCTAAATACCAAGTTTGGTGTTTATCCGACTCTTCGTTTTTGAGTTATGCTGTTCACAGACACACAGACAGACACACACACGGACATGTTTCCAAAAATGCTTTTTTTGGATTCAGTGAGTCTCAAAACATGTATTTCCGGTGAAATCTCGGTATCAAAATTTTGGGTGGAATACAATACTTCCCCTACTTACTATACGTAGTAGAGAAAGTAAAAATGAATAACGAATTCCCATTTGAGAAAATAAGTATTGAAAAATTTATGGGGAATAACAAACAATATCTCGAAAATGGTTTACTCAACAAAAAAACTGTATGTGACATAAATTGTGTATTTTAACGCGATCTACATTTTTTGTGTAGTAAAATTTTGTCTATCTCTTATGGTTTACCAGTTATGCAAAAGTCGTTCACAATGAAGAATACTTTTGGAGACATTCCCAGAAAATTCAAGATATACATTTTATTTGTCATGAAAATATCTTAATCATATGGTATTTTAATCAAAATTGTTAGAGCCAATTTTGAGAAAATTAAAATTTTCGAAAAATCTTCCATGTAAAGGGTAATCTGGGGTGGGGGGATTTTCTTGAAAACCTTCGTGTCGCATTTCTGGAAGATACTGAACCTAAATACCAAGTTTGGTGTTTATCCAACTGTTCGTTTCTGAGTTATGCTGTTCACAGACAGACAGACACACAGACACGGACATGTTTCCAAAAATGCTTTTTTTGGATTCAGGGGGTCTCAAAACATGTATTTCTGCTGAAATCTTGGTATCGAATTTTTGGGTGGAATTCAATACTTCCCCTACTTACTATACGTAGTAGAGAAAGTAAAAATGTATGACTTAAAAATATTGAAATGAGTCCAGAAGAGCCATTTCTAGCTTATTTCTATGTGAATGCTTCTTTTTTCTAACTTTTCATACATTCATATATTTTCATAACTTATTTTGTTTGATTTTGATGTTAAGACCAATTGTTACATGCTGACCAGCATAAGTACATTTATTGCCAAAACATAAATATTTAGCATAGATTAAGTGTATAGTGGCATATATACTTTGATTATAAAACCATCACTACCCCTTTCTCAATGCTAACTTGTCATAGATACCTATGATCTTGAACAAACAACAGATATGAAACATTCAAATCTACAACTTCTAGCTCTAACTCTCTAAAGCTCACATATTCCCAGAATTTTAAATAAAAATCCAAGGTACTTTATTATATTTTGAAAGCCTGTAGTTGCATCAATTGCATAGACTTCTAACTAATCTTTTTGCTTTTTAAGGAATATTATTTTTACTGGTTGTGAGTTCTGCAAGAAAATATTGTCTCTGTGTAATAATACTAATTTAAATGGTAAAAGGTCCTTAAGAAATAAATATAATTTTAAACTTAATCTTTACAAAAAATGTTATATATTGTCTCATTTCTAACTAATTTTAAAAAAATCAGCCCATCACTCCAAATTAGATCCATCAAACTGGAAAATTCAAGAATTTGTGATCTGACAACTAAATAAGATAAATATGGCAACTATATTAGTAGTATTTTGAGATCAGAGAGTTGCTGGCATCTATAGAGAGAACAGAGAAATGAGTACTTCCTAGTTCATTTAACATATTCATGTTAACTGACTACTGTTGCTTTGCACATTGTCTGCATATACGAGGGCTGATCAACAAAGACTGAGACTGATTTTTTTCACAGATATTTATTACTCCATTTCAATGTTTATATGATCTTTTTCAAAGTAATCCCCTCCTACTTCAATGCACTTTTTATAGCATCTCTGCAATCCTCAAACACATGGTGCAGGCCATTCTTTGTGAGGTCCTAGAGAACCGCTTCACTTTTCTTTAGTACTGCTTCAGAGTTCTCAAATCGAATGCCCTTTGCCATAATTATGGGAATAAAAAAAAAGTTAATAAATAATCACAGGGTGCAAGATTGGAGCTATAAGGCAAACTATGTAGCATGCACCTTCAGTTGAAAGTGGTCAATGTATATATTTGTGTAAGAGCAGTGAATGTGTCAAGCACACAGTGATACAACAGTACAACCAATATTAGAAAATAGCTAAATTACAGCCAAACGGTGAAGAGGAATTCTAAATTATACCTTCTTGGGTTCTTCTGATAAAAAAATGGAATACATACTTAGAATGCCAGTTAGATTCTGCCTGAATGCTGAGAACAAAATGTCTAAAAGCAAAATTGCCCAGGATAAAATGGGATATTTGCAATCTCTATCTAAAACCTACACATGTTCTTCAGCTGAAGTGACATTCAGAAAAGTTGGATAGTATGTGTATTTCTTGTTGTAAATGTATTAGGTAGTAGCAATATGTGAAAGATAGCACCTTCCCATACCATTACGATTTTCAGTTGGAATAAGGGTGAACCATGATACTTTTTATTGACTTTATAACAATTTTATGTAATTAATTTATGTTATAGTATAATGAAAATACACAAATTAAACTAAGCCCAGAATTGAAACTACACAAAATTAATACAAAATGGAAACTCTTGGACAGCAAAGTGTGAGAAAGCCATTAATTTTGTGTTTCAAGTAGAAATTATTAATCCTTGGAACTAATGGGGAACTGTGATTCACATATGCTTCACATTTGCGATATTTCAGTTACTGTGATAAACATCACTGAACTCTCTAGGTCTATTAACATTTTTCATTCATGAAATTGTAATTTACTTATTTTAATCCATTCAGTAGTTATGATCAATGTGTCTATGTGCACACATATTGGAAATGTCCTGCATCACATGATTCTGATCAATGGAATCTTACCAAGTAGCTCACTAATAGTCTGCAGCCTATTCTGGATATCTCTCTGTTGCCTTGCTCTAGCTCCCATTCGATAGAGCAGTACAATAAGGGCCGAGATCAAAAGGACAAGACCTGTAATCAAGAAGATTTATATAAATACATATATTTTTTGTATATGTTCCCTAAAATATCTCTTTGGGACAAAAGAGCACCAAAAATGCTGCTTTAGTGGGCCAATATACCCTTAAAGTCATAGCAACACTAGTGGACTAATAAATAAACATATCATATAACAACAAATGAAATACAATTTTATTTCAATTGTAAGTCTGTTTTGAATAAAGCTTAAATACTGAAAATTAATTTCACAATTCTTTACAAACTTCAGCACCATTACAACCTTCAACACTCGCTGTTATGTAGACCATAATGTTGGTGCAACAAATTTTTTTTAAACGTAATGTTTTTAACTTTGATAAACATATTTCCAGACTCTTTTAAAAACCTCCTTTGTATGCTAGTTTTATAAATAGCTATTATGTGCAGAAAAATGTCTCCTGAAATGCACTTACATGCCATGGTCACTCAGCGTATCTTAATTTATGTTATACACAAAGATGTTGATCAAATATTAAGATTTTGCTTCATTACTCATTGTATTTTAAATACTATTATTTTAATTTATAATTTTTTCTTTAAATCATGGTATGTGCTTTGTTATAAGGTGAACTCACAAGCTGAGAAAACTGATGAATAAATAGTTCAAGAATGTTCAGATAATTTTTTTATATAATTTGTTTAATATGATATAAAATTATTTGTAAACAAAGAAAAGAGCATACTACGTTATTTATTTGCTTTTATTCAAGAAAGGGCCTTTTTAGAAATATGTGGCTTCATCTCATAAGAACTCAGTTATCACATCTCATGATGTGAAAGTAATACCTATGGCATTGCAGTCTCTCAAAACCCTTCACACTAACCAGAAGCAGAATATCACATATAAGACTATTCACTTGCATTTTGATTCAGAATGCAACCAACTATTTTTCAGTTTTTTAGCACTGCTGCCTCAATTTCATTTCACCAGATGAAATGGATATAGATGTCATCCATTTAGGAGATGATCCTATGCACACAGTTGAATGAAAATTATATTTTGTTCTTTGGATGCTTATTTCAGCAGAAAAAAGTAAACATTGTGTACTTTCCATGACATTGCAATTCACACATGGAGCGCAATTAATACAAGTCTTCTTGGAGTGTAGAACACTAGCTGATTTATACTTTTTATCTTCACTTTCTTACTTAAGCACCTTGTTTTGCTGCAATTTAGTATTTATGTTTTGAATAAATTTGTAAGTTGCCATTGGGGTATGTTATCTCAAAAAATTAATTTGAGACACAACATGTGATCTACTAGGAAAACACGTCAGTCAGTTGGAGAATTTAGTATCATGCTGGCATTTTGCCATGGTAGCTCAGCTGGTTAGAGCAGCAATACAATGAGCTGAAGAGCTGTGGTCCAAATCCAGGTATGGCATTGAATGTATCAGTTTGATTCTACCTTTCCAAAAATACAATAGTTTAGTGGTTTCCAAATCTTTTAGGCCATGGAGCACTTTTCAGTAGAAAGTTCATCATGGAGAACTAATTTTGGCCGTAATTTTTGAGGATAGGAGGTAAACATTAGAGTTTAGAACTTTAGACATGTGAAACATGCTTTATTAGCTTATTTCATTACAAAACATATTCTAAACTTTAACTTTACTATATGTTACAAAAAAGGCAATGCATTTTAAAATGAACTAATAGCAATTCCTTAATAGTAATTCCTTAATACGGTGTGGCTACAAAAAAATTGTACCACCTTTAGCAGATACAAACAAATAATAGACAAATAGATAATAAATAAAATAAACAAAAAATAAGCTAATGCAAAGGTCTGTATTTACTGAAACGATCTTGTCTTCTTCATTAGATGCTGAAAATTAGCTCCTTGTGCTTCAATGCACTTTTGCATGCATCCTAACATATTATTATACACTTTGCGCAACTCTAAGGCATCAATTCTCAAAATTTCATTACAAATATTGTCCTTCAAGTCTTCTAATGTCCTTGGATTATTTGTGTATACTTTTCCCTTTAGACTGTCCCACAGATAAAAGTCACAAGTGGTTAGCTCCGGTGAATGTGGCGGCCACATTCCTTTGCTGAAAGTCCTTCCTTCTGTGAATATTTCATGAATTTGTGAGATTGTCTCACACAAAGTGTGACAGGTTGCACCATCCTGTTGAAAGACAGCATACGAGCATTCATGAGGTGTCAACTGTACATCAAATTTGCATAGATTCACATATATACATCAATGTTTACTTTTGTTTAAAACAAATATGGAACCCACAATCCAACTTGCTGACACAGCGCACCATACTTCGGTTTTTTTTTTTCATGAAGAGGTTCCTCATGAATCGTATAGGGATTGTTGGTTGACCAGTATCTGATGTTCTGGGACTTTACATGTTCTGTCAGAAGATGCATCCAGGCTTCATCACTCATGAAATACAGCAGCAGATGCAACATTCCACTCTCAATTGTTTGACATAGCCATGTGCAGTAATCCACGTGTTTTGCCTCGTCTTCCTCCTTCAGTTTTTGAATACATGCCACTTTTCAGGACTTCATTCCTGTATGGTGTAAAACATGTTGACAAGATCTACACAAAGCATTCACTTGTGACAATTTACAGATCAACTTCTTAGGACTCTGTATCATTCACGCTTGAATATCCACAATCACAGCAGATATACGAATGGATGAGGTTTGATTCCTTTTTGTATTTGCAACTGACCCTGTAGTATGTCCTTTTTTTACCAAATCCTGTATACTGCTCTTTGCTGGTATAGAAACGCCAGGAAACTTGTTTACAAAAATGTCCTGTATTTCCTTAAATGAACTGGTAGACATGCACACCTCCTCTATTGCAATTCTTTCTTGAAGAGAATACATCTTGCTGATATATTTACTTCACATGTCTGAACCAAGTCTATGGTTCTTAGTGTCCCATTCTACTTGGGTGTGAAAGACCAGAAGTTTGCTCAGAGGTCTCTATCAGGCTTGAGGTCCTTTTACATGCCATAAATCTATGACATGGGACCACCGGCTTTGCTTCCTTTCCAAAGGAAACCATGCTAAGGATTTTTACACCCGAAAAAATCCATCGCCCTCCACTGGGTTTGAACCAGTGACCTCGGGAACTAGAGGCTAGCATGGTACCCCTACACCATGGAGAATGACACAAATCTATGAAAGACAGAGACATAATGCACATAAACTTTCTTGATGTATATATTGAGATCTCTCTCTGGTTTAAAGGAGGGTATTTACGTCCCTTCCATCCAGTATAACCACACAATTAGTCATACAATTGTCTAATATATAATATAATACAAATGTTGGTTCAATATCCATAGTAAAAACATTTTTTCATTACCCACTTAAACACAGTCAAACTCATTAACATCTAGTCAGAATATGCTTAACAAGATATTATCTCCATGGTCACAAAATGGATGTCATGATAATACCAATGTACCCAAAATAATTACAGATATCATTAAATGCAGGAATATTACCAATTTATATTTAAATAAAGGTTTGCTTGACATCAGGAGGCTACAGTTTTGATGGTTTCTCTTTGTATTTATCCACTACCATAAACAAACCAAAAATTTTTGCTAATCAATCACAGCTTATTTCTAAAAATCTGTTAACACTTAGATGTAAGTGTTTCTAGAAGTATCACATTCAGAAGTTTATTTGTACTATTTTTTCAAACTTTTAACAGTATTGCTTTGTATGTTGAAAAGCTTTCCCACTTTTTTACATTCCTTATAATAATGAACATGTATTTCATTTCTTGGAATGAGAATTTAGAAACTTTCTACTGCACAACACAACACAACAGGAACCTGGAACAAAACAGCTGCTAAAGCTATAAGATATATAGCAGATGTCATCCTTGTTCTTACCTATAAACTGCCATAAACAACAATGTATGGAAGAAGTCTGTAAGCTAGGTGGTTAGAACACTTACCTAGACTACTAATCACAAAAACAAGAGTTGCTGTTTTCAAGTCTGGATAGCGCTCATTCTTTGGAAAATAGTAATTTGGTGTGTGAGAGTACCAACGCCTATCTTGCGGTTCAACATCCCATTCTGAAATAGTAATTAAAATAATTTATTTAAATTCATGACTTACCTGGGCATGTGCGCCTGCATGCACACACACACACACACACACACACACACACATGTGCACACACACACATACATGCATGCAGGTAGGTAAAGAGATGTGTTATGCATTTTGTTGTATGTAGGGATTATTTATATTGCCAGAAAATTTCAAAAGCCTTCTAGCAAAGCTTCAAAGTTTAACTTTTGCTGTAAGGAGCATTTCCCAAACCTACTTGAATTTCTAGGTTATGTCCAAGCACTAAAATATGCACAGAAATTAGATAATTGTTTTTGAGTTGGAATTTGTAACACTAAAACATCACTAAAAGGTAATTTTACCCTGACATGTTTTGAGGATTATTTACCTCATTGTCAGCATTCTCCAACTAGTATGGTATTTTTCCTGATGGTTTTGGAAGGGGTTGGCTTTGATGTGATTGGTGCTTATGAATTTCCAAGAAATTTGCTTAGGTTTGCATCAATCATAAAGAGGCTAATCATCAAGTTGATCAAAAATTTACACTGATCCAAACCAGATTGTCAAGAATGTGCAGAAAAGTTCCTTATCAGTGAGGATGCAATTTGCATGCACCTATGAGGAATGAAAAGGGTGTAAAAGTCTATAAAATAGGTTCCACATTAGCTGAAAAGAATGACAACTGGAAGTTTATGTTTCATTGCTTAGCTGTTATTGTCCAGATTTTTTTTTTTTTGACCATGTGATAGTTTGTAATGAAAAACAAGTTCTTTGTAACAATCAAAGGAATATGATGCTGAAGTTATGGATGGTCACTAACTCTCTTAAGGACAAATGCACACTCAATGGTTACACTTTTGTTCTCTTCACGCTATGGTCACAAAAATGTGTGCTCTGATCATAAGAAATGGGGTTAAGTCTGATATTTCAGACTTTTTAAAGAACCTCAAATCTAGAAAAATGCCAGATTTAAAATCCAAAGGATTTTGTAATTTACTAATGTCCCTGTGATGGGAGATCTACACAGTGTCACACTGACATAGGTATATGTTGGGAAGGAGAGGTTTTCAGTACTGTGGCCAATACTAGGCCTACTGCACCTGTTTTACCTCCTGGAGGAAGGGTTGAGGTGAGGAATTACTAAGACAGGCCAGAACAGATGGTGGTAGGCACATGCAGTGGGGTCCCTAATGTTTCAGATGATAGTACATTCTGGCACAGGTATCTTTTGATGCCCTCCCCCCTCCATCCACATCATGGACAGGTTCAGCAGAAGTTTCTCATGTGAGGGTAGAAACAGTTCTCTCCTCAAAGCAAATCTTCTGCGTACACCTTAACATCACCATCCACTGCAGCTGTCATTGCAACACTGAAGATGAAGAGGGAAGTGAAATGAGGGGCAGGAGAATTCTTGGTTTGTAAGAATTCATTCCAGTATTCACCTAGTAATGAGGGAAAAGCCACAGAAACCCTTAGTCAAGATGGTTGTGGGTTCAAACCTCCCAAGTGTAAGTCTCAAATGCCACATCCTAAGCCATTCCGCTTGTGATATCACTTTGGTGCTGGAACTGTGAAAGAAGTATAGTACAAACAACTTGTTTTTTAGAGAGTCGTTAACTTCACACTGGCTTTGTTTAAAGTGGCATAAGCCACTAAGGCATAAGTTCTTTAAAACCAAAATTTTCCCTTTCAGGTTTAAAAATGAGTGAATATAGTTAACTGATAAATATTTAATGAGACTTCTGTAAATTATCTACAGCAATGCATTAAACATTTTGCTTTTGTATTGGTGGAATAAAAATATTCTAAATGGAAAGTGACTAAGTTTCCCATTCCCTTATAGATATATTTGGGTTGTTTGGGTGTATATCATGGTATATATTTAATAATCATTTAATAGAATTCCTAAAATTAACTTACCTTGATAGCAAGTTGTTGGTTCATCACTATTATCCCCACAATGATCAAATCCATCACAGCTTAGTTGGGATGGAATGCATCGATGATTTTGACACAGATAATCTGAACCAGCAAAACAATCTGAGAAGCAAAAGGGAATATTCATGCTTAATTTCACAGAAAAAAAAAAGAAAGAAAAGAAACATTATTTTTCAGGGTTATGCCCTTTTTCTGAGTTGTAACTGCAACAGAGATTAGTCTTTTACCTTATACAGTAACACCAAGCTTTTAAAAATATCTCCAAAATGTTTAGAAAAATGTTTCTAGGCATTACATACATTAAAAATTGAAAACTTAGGTGAATTTTTTCCCCATAAAATGACAGGAAACACAACAAAAAACACATATATCAACATTACTAACTTTAATTGTTAATAGGATAAAATAATTAAATTTGGACTTTTTTAAAAATATTTTTTCTCTGTCACTGTTCAACAGTCATGTTCAACATGGGAAAAAGTACCAGTATCAGTATGCTTTATTTGCTATATGTTTTACATGATTTCATATTTTATCAATTAATTCAATAAAAAATGAAACACAAGCTTATAAGATTAAAAGTGAAGTAATAAAATTTAACACACAAGTGACAAACATCAGATTAAGATGGCTTGCAGACTAAAATATTAAAAAATATGCATTAGTAGTAAAAAATTTGCTAAAAATTTACAGCAGCACTATATAAGATTATGCAGTATAATATTAGCATCAGTTATTTTGATGTCCATTCATTCACTAACTAAATAGAGTAAGTGGAAAGGGTCATGGTTATTAAAAATTCAGCAAGTTATGGAACAGACAGATATTGGAGATACGTGGATAAATTCAGAATATTACATTACAGGCTTTTAGAAAGAAGTAGAATTAAGGCTGAAAATATTGACAGACAGGGTATTTTTGGCAGTACAAGAGAGAGAAGCTCTTTGAGGATATATAGGGGTGTAAAAACAGTATGGGGAGAGGGAAAAGTATATAGAGATATGTAATAAATTAGGGCGAGAAGGATTTGCATGGGCGAGAACAGGAGTTAGAAACTTGAAAGGCATAAGACATGACGAAGAAGATATAGTAAAATGTTCAATGTGTGGTGAAGGGAACACAGACTTCCACTGTAGTAAAAAAATAAAATTAAAAAAAAAAAAAACAAAAAAAACAAAAAAAAAAAACGAGAGAACAATTTTGCAACAGAAATGGAAAAACTTGGATAGGAAAATATTAATAAGGAAGATTCTGACTGTAAAAGGGGATAAAAATATAAAAGCTATGGGTAACTAGTAACTACTTAAAATTTGAGTCGGTATATGTTAATTCACATCACATAAAGGCGCTAGTTGTTACCGTAAGAGCGCTTTCAAGAGATTTGTTTCTCTCATCCTCAACTGAGACCCAGCTCCTACGGTAACAACTAGCGCCTTTATGTGATGTGAATTAATATATACCAACTCAAATTTTAAATATCATATAACATCACAATAAGAAATACTTCTGGTTTATTATAAAACTAGTAACTATTTGGGTAAGGTCAAAGAGAATGGTTAAGAATGACTACAAAGAAGATGGGGCTAAAGGCAGACGAAATAGATGAATAATATAAGCAAGTAGATAGTGGGTCATCAATATATGGAAAACCAGGAGTTATGAGTACTGAGCCCTTAGATTAGCATAGGCAAGCAACCAAGAAGTGAATTTATAGCATAAATAGTCTAATATTTTCAAATATTATTATAGTCTAAAATGTTTGTAACTTAATTATGTAATTCTGGGTATTAAGAAATAAATATTATTTATTCATTCATATTCATTCATAACTAATAGAAGGCATGTTGTAGTAGGAAGGTCTCACTTAGTTTGCTGAGTTGTCTGATAAAAAGTTTGTTTTGTTCTTTACAAGTCAGGATGATTCAGTAATTATAAAATAACAAATTGAGTTTCAAGAGCAAAACAATCAAATTCTATTGAGAGATGGAATTTAAGTATCACTTAGTTTGCATGACAATTTTCAAGAATTTTATGATAAAGCTCGTAACTTCATTTGACATTCTTATACCAATGTTAACTGGATATTTCTTTGCTTCCTATTCAGGGTTTCTTAGCAGCTTGCATTGTAACATGAAAGAAATATTATAGCTGCTCGAGAATTAAACAGCACAAAGATGACCTTTTTTCTACTGTAGTTATGCTTGACAAGATGAAATTCTCCAGTAAAAATTCAACATTGTCTTCAATAATTTGTTAAATGTAAAAAAGTCTCTAAAGATTCCAAAATCCTTAAAAGTGTAGGAATACTAATCAAGCCCTGTTGAAACCACATAGATTTGTTTTAAAACACACCCAAATTCATTAAAAGACACAAGAAACTCATAAAAATTTGGCTAAAAAGAAAGAAAGAAGGAAAAAAAGGGGAAAAAAAACACAGAAAGATGCAGATCCCTTCTTTTCTTACTTTTTGTTATAGACAATCACGTGAGAAGGGATGTTGGAAAAGAGTTAGATTGAGGATTGAAGATATGGAAAGACAGGAAATAATTGGTAGTTTTAATTCAAAAAGATCATTACATGTATATACAGAGATTAAAAGGACATGAGAAAGAGAAAACTATGTTAATGTTTGTAATAAAATAGCAAGAGAGGGCTTTGCATGGGCTAGGTCAGGAGTGGTGAGGTTAAAAGGCATAGGAGAAGGAGAAAATGAAGGCAAATGCCCATTATGTAATAGCAAATTTAACAATTACTGGCATTTAATGTTAGAATGTGAAGGAACAATGAATATGACGAAAAAATTACAAAGAAACAATTGGTCTAGATTATCAAATGAAATTATAGGTAAAAGGTTGTTAAGAGTTAAATCCAAGGAAAGTTTATTTGAAATAGGAAAATATTTAGGTGTAGTGAGAAATAAATGGTTGAAAAAAATTAGAAATAGGGAATAGAAAGAAAATGTAGATTGTTTAATCATAAATTAAATAGGACCCAATGACTCAACAACCATGGTGTTGGATGTTTGCGGGCCCTTAGTAATGCAGCAACTTAGTGAAAATGATATGTAAAGGGTAATGTGTAGAGATAAAATTATGTATTATAGAACTTATACGAGAATTAATTTATGTAACTAACGAAGTGAAATAAAATATCTATCTATCTATCATACTTTTTGTTAGCTGTAGCATTAGTGTGATAATCTATTATAATACCAAGCTGAATTTATAGCATTTTCACCTTACCCATATAATTGAATGCAGCATACACTATGGCAACACGGGAGAGAGCTCCAAAAGTTCCTCGGAGACTGACATAAAAGCCAACATTCACAGGAACAATGTGCTCTCTATGTCTTGATGATTGTAATTGACTTGCTGGATGTCGAATAGTGTCCAAAATTGGTTTGTCAGATGTAAGTCCTTGTCGAATCTGCAGCTCTGTACTTCCAGCTAAAACAAACATAATATACTCAAATAATGCTTTAAACTTAAATGATGGTTGTAGTAGCTATGATGGTGCTTGTAAATTATTTAATCTATTTCGTGCTAAATTACACCCTTTGAACTGCTCTCCATTTGACTTCACTTAGTGCTGCTCATGATAGGATGGATGTTATCATTGGACAACTTAAGTGAGTGAAAATCTAAAGTTCTTCTAAAGTGTCAAAGCGTAATCTTAGGAAAACCAGGAAACATCCTTGTGAAACTGTTCTGACTATTTCACTTAATGCCAAATACCACATGTTAATTATAGTATCAAAGATGAATAGAACATGTCTGTTGAAAACTCTTTAAATCATTTAAAAACTGTATACATTTAATGAATAAATAAATCATAATAAGTACTTACTTTGAAGTTTTTAATAATGACAATTCTAGCCTGAAACTATAACCTGATTGTTATCAAATATAGTTACTCACTGGCATTTATTGATAGAACTGAGACTTGTTGATAAGATCATTAATATGTACTCATGGTATACATACCCATATCTCTAAACGTGGCAACTTTAAGATAGAGATGAGTTCTGAGATGCAGATAATTCTTTGGAGGTCGAATGAGCCATATGCAGTCATAAGTTTTTAAGCCTCGGTCTACCATATGCATCATAGTGATTGCACCACCAAGATTTTCTACATATCCTCCACAGTCTGTAAGTTAACATAAATTATAATGAGATTCTGTAAGTGTTAACCATTGAAATATAAACTAAAACCTATAGTAGCTTTTTCAAATAATTTAAACTATTACTTTGCTTTACATTAAAATAAGTTAAGTGATTTAGCAGAAAACCATCTGTTTAAATATCTCCCATTAATTTACAAAAACCTCTGTCTTTAGAGCATGAAATCCTGAATTCACAATCATTTCTGTAACCTGACTTTCTCATTCTACAATTATTAAATTATGACTCAAAAACAACTTACCAGTAACTGGCATCAGAGAACTTTCTTGGAAGTTGTCTGAAACAGAAATGAAACAGCTAGATATTTTACATGAATTAACCTTATATACTACATACATCACAGGACATAATTATTGCCACCACTTATTTGCAATTTATGCTTATATCTGAGGATATGCAACATCTTAAACTGAGTAATGCATGAAAAGCTGAAGTGATATTAAAATTGTTTATCTATCAAAATAAATTAAACAATAATATTAAACATTTTTAAAAAGCTAACTGTAAAGGAAACTATTTACATTTGTTAATTATTATTTCAAATTTTATCTATGATATGACAGATTTAGAACAATGCCATTCAAATACGTCTGTTACATAAGTTCTTAGTATTACGTAAGCTAGACTGAAACATGGTTCAATATGGGAATCAATGTGGGCTAAATATTGCCTGTCATTTATGTAGTAAAATGACAGCCATCAAGATTAAGGTATGTGGGTTGGTGTTGTTTACATTTAACCTCACTTACTTTTTAATATCTGAACATGTTTTGAGCAATTGCTCCCATCATCAGCTCTCAACCAACGGCTGTTGTTGTTCTATCTTGAGCTGGAGCTCTCTGTGTAGTTTGTGATAAATAGTTGGAACCACAACAACTGGTTGATAAGGAGCTGATGATGAGAGTGACTGGTCCTGAAACATATCCAGAAATTAAAACTTAGGTTAGGTTCAAGGCTGGTTCACAATAACCAGAGGACGGTAACCAAAACGGAAACAACAATGGGAAGCAATATTCATACAGATTTTGGTTCACAACTGTCTGGTAACAAGAATGAGAATCACATCGATGGGCATATCAATTTTGCGCATTGGGATTTCATTTGTTTTTAATTGACCAATGATATTTTTTTACTTGCTTTCAATTCAGCCAACATAATGTGGGTTAGCTAATGCCAAAATTTCATAGAGTAAGCATTATCTAAATGCAGATCCAGTACATTTCCAATTCCTCTAGTCACACCAAGCTTTTATTCCTTTATTTAATGGCATACATTAAAGTTGTTTGTTGTTCTTTGTTATCTTCTACTGGCTTTTGTTATTGTTTCTGAGGCAATAGCCAGTTTCAAGTTGCATATAAACAAACTACAGATGACCCTTTTACTAGAAGAACCAATGTTCATGGATCTGCGGGTGTCAGAATTTGAGGTTAGGATACACATATGCTAGAATTTCTTCCAGTTTCTGTTTCCAGCTTGCAACTAGACAAAGCACTAGCAGCTGTTTCATGTCATGGTTGCCTACAATATCTCTACAATGAAGAGTCTGGATCTAATATGCCATGCCCAGGAACAAGAATGAGAAAGTTAAGACTTGGCCAAGTCTTCTTTCCTGTTATTGGGAAAGCTTCCCGCCAATTGTGAACATTCCCATTAAAATACCTGTATTTCAACTTTGTCGTTGTCATTCTGGTTACTGTTCTCGGTTGTTGTGAGTCAGCCGTAAGTGCTAACTGTGCCAACCCAGATACCATTATAGATCATCTCACTGTATACAAATTCTGCTTATAGTAGTGATGAAGCCATCAAGATGCCTCGCATTGGTCAGAACCCAAAGGAAAATTGCTTAACTCAATCCAAGTTTAACAATTTCTTTAATTATCCAGGAATATGTTAAGTTTACTATTTAATATTCAGCCCCAGGAAGATAGAATTTATTAGCAGAGAACTTGAGAATGTGCTTACGGAAAGACCTGTGATTGGAAAGGTTATATAACATCAGCATTTAATTAAAGATAGATAACTCTAGAACTACTTTACCTAGATATGCTCTGAGATGTTACAAGCCAGTTTAAGTAAAAAAATATATGTTTTCCTCTTTAATTATTTGGAAATAAAGGAATGGAGTGTGCTACAGCTCGTGCAGCTATAGTTGCATCAATAGATTACAGATATCATGTGAATGTTTCTTTTTTCCCAGCCAATTTTCAGGGACCTTCAAGCAATGATCTTGGTTGATTTCATTACTTGTGGTGAGTTTATGAATGCAAGGCCCAGTTGATGGTGCCCAAAAGACTTTCTACACAAATGGAATTAACAGTGTATTCCCCATTCACCATGATCCTTTCATCTGTTTGTGAAATTGAACAAACAGCTAAGGACAAATGATTGTCAGTTAAAATCAAGTGGTGAAATGGTTCCTAAGCAGGACAAAACTTTTTATCATGAAGTGCATTACTCAGAGGTCAAGTACAAATTATACATGGTAATAAAGAAATTCTTTAGTTCTCATATTCTTTATATTCATGTCATTTTTAAAAGTTTTTGGAGATTGCGGAAATCAATTATTTACAAAAGTCAAATCAAGTATTTATAATGCTGAAACTTACTGGATGAACCAAACTTATACCAAAGGCAAGTTTCTACATTAATCAGCATATATGTTTAAAAAAGAGAATTTTATTTAAAATTACTGATGCAAAACATGCGTCAGTGCTGAAATTGAATGTAAGTATAAAAATCATTTAGGTATTGAAAAAGCTAAAAACATAAGAATGCAGGTTTAATTTTGAAAGTACTAAAAAAATTTTAAACTTGCTATACTCACCAGATACAAAAGAATAAATAGCTTTAAATCCTAAACCAGTTCCACCATTAGCATAAAAGCGGACTAGTAATGATGGACCTGTAGAAATAATGACTGGAGGACGGAACAATGTACCACTGCTCACGTCAAGGCGATGGCCATTCCAATCATAAAACTACAGCATGAAAGCAAATAAAAGAAAGGTTTGGTTACTATTTTAAGAAAAATAAGCACAATAAGATGTTTAAAACTACTGAACAGTTCAGGAACAAGATTTTCTTTGTGCTTGCTGCTGAATAATTTGTGGCCAGTGGCTGAGAGGAGTGGAAAAAGTCAAAATTAATAAAACTATACTGTTTAATTTAAAAATATAAACAAATAGCTGTTTGGTAAAAATACAGTAAAGTGCATTAAGTGTTGCAATATTTAAGCAAGTAGATCACTCACTGAAAAACTTTGCTATCTTTGAGTTAAACTTTACTATTTTGAGCTAATTATTTGGCCAAACTGTGTAGCATTATTAAATATTTATTTACCTATCAAGTAATAGAGTCCAGATAAAATCTTACATATCCTCACCTCCATGATTGAAACAGATGCCAGTTGAAAATCTCTGAAGACTACTCGTACTCTACAGCTGCTGTTTGAATTAGGGGACAGTTCGGGAAGACAGTTGATAACATATTCTATTCCTAAATCTCTTGGGTACTGTGCCGGAAAGAAAGGTGATTTTAGCACACCACTATGACTCACATTATTAGATGCTACAGAAAAAGCACCTCCTGCTGGTGAACCTTTCAAAAACTGCCTATTGCCTGAAATGACAAAAAAATGCTTTGTACATATGAATTGCTCCTTACTTTTCAAAATTTCATTTCTATTTTCACATTTTCAAAAAAAATATCAGCCTACTGGTCATTATAGATTAAAGCTATAATTAAAAAAATTATTTGGAAGCTTCCTGGTATTTTAAATTTATTTTATATAATGTCATAGCTTTCTAATGCTCATGCTACGCTGATATTTTCCCATAAATATGTGACAAAGTAACAAGCTAAACTGTGATATATAAATTAAAACACTGAGTAATCAGGGAGCTCAATTCTTTTGTTCCAAAAAAAATCCTTTTCATTTTTATTGGATATGCTCAGATTGGTTATTAACTACTTTTTGCGAATAATGTGTACAATTCAAGCATACTATGAGGATTTGCAGTGCATTTCATAGACTTCTGCTCCTTAATAAATGTATTACTTCTGGTAACTACACAAGTATTACATTATTTTTAAGTCAAATATTGCTAACATTGCATTGCTCATCAGTCACATGCAACAAATTCTTATTAGAAATGTTGCATATATCTGTGTAACCTGCATATTATAGCATAGAAGAATACAAATATAGCTTGTAAATAAAAAACTTTATTGTATATGCTAAAGGATGAATAAAATGACATGACTTTTCTATTACTGTAAAATATTCCTTTGTTTTTTTTTTAATAATTTTTTTTATTTTCATATTGTTCAGCATTTGCTTAAATACTAAAATTAGTTATAACTTTATAATAATGAAGGTAAATGCTTAGAAACTTAATTATGCATTCGGTATTTAAATGGATTGATTCCCATTCTTGAGATATGCTGCTTTTGCTCCACTTATGTACTTTTCAATTGAGCCATTTTTTTTTCTCTCCATGGTAATGGTAATGTTTAATATTGTAAATATGCAAGTCTGGTGCTGACAGTGGTAGGAGAAGGTTATGCGGAGTGACAGCTGATGCAGTAATGGTGTAGATACAGAAACATATGGAGCACGGACAGGCAGTTTCAGAAGAAGAAAAGTTATGAAAGCTAGAAAGATACTGATAGATTTCCAATTATGATGGCAGTAATCTTGATGCTGCTAGTAATTGGTGGAGTGGAGCAGAATCCAGGGCTGGTGAAAATGGACCGGCTGATGGAATCACTAAAGGCACTTGGAAAAGAATTAGGCAAAAAAATGGATAACAATATAAGGCGACTTGAGGAGGTTATGAAGGCACAAAGAGAAGAGATGGAACAGCATATAATGGACTGCAGGAGGAAAATTGAAGATACAGAGAAAGGATTCAAAGCAGGGCAGAGGAGAAAGAACTGCATAATTTTCGGAGTGACAGAAAAAAACAGAAGTTTAGAAGAAATAGTATACAAGATTATGGAAGAAGGGTTAGGTATAAAAATATTTGGTTGGGAGATACAGGACATGTTCTGAATTGGAAAAAGAGGAAGAAAACCTAGACCCATTGTAATAAAAATGACACTGGGAAAAAAAGAGGGAAATTTTAAGAACACCAGAAGACTAAGAGGTACAAGAATTTTCATAGAGCAAGACTACTTGAGAGAGGAAGTAATACCCAGGATGAAAGAAGCAAGAGCAGAAGGGAAAAGGGCATTTTTGAAAGGATTAAAATTATTCATGGAAGGCAAAGAATGGAGTATGAGCTTATGGAGGAATGAACAAGAAAAAATGTGCAAACATCAACAGAAGCAATGGCCCAGAGTCAAAGAAGAACTGAGCAAACAGCTGAGTTGGTAGCCTAGGGAAAGAAGGGGATCCAACACTAGATTTGGCAGACGCAGGAAACAGTCAGGGAAGGAGTACAGAAGAAAACCATGACGAAGAACCAACAGTGTGGAAGGGGGAAGAGGAGCTAACATTGGTGGCAGTGACAAATGGGGAAGTGATGCAAGGAGGGGGAAATGGGGAGGGGCCAAGAGGACAGAAGAAGATCAGTGTAGCAGGAAATGCATGTGTGTAGGAGGGAGAGATGCAAGAGACAAGCAGGGAATTATTAAGAGTGGAAAGTGTTAGCCAAGTGGAGGAAATTGCAAGAAGGAGGAGGTTACAAATAATAAAGTTGAGGGAAGGGAGAGTAAAGTGATGATGAGCCAGTACACAGAATTACTAGATTTAGAAAGGCAATGGAGAAATATAAATATCTAGACAAACACAGGAACTAATAGGGAAAGGTGATAAATTTGATGTTCTGGAATGTTGAAGGCATAAAAAATAAGAATACAACGGGAAAATCCAAAATTTAATGAGAAATATGTACATTGATGGGGTGGTAGAGACATGGTTGGGAGAAAGGGAAGAAATAGAGTTAAAGGATTAAAAATTTATAAATAAAAGTGGCAGCAAAAGACACGAGAAAGGAAGAACTTTGGGAGAAAATGATATATTTGTTAGAAAAGACATGGGCATAAGCATTGAAACAGAAGTGATAGAAAACAAGGTTAACAAGGCTCTATGGTTGTTAACAAAACAAGTAAATAAGGTAAATGTAAATATTGGAATTGGTGTAATATATAACTCCCCAGAAACATCATGCTTTTATGAGAATAACCTATATAAAATTATAGGCGAGGACATAAAAGAAATCAGAAATAAGTGCCCGACAGAGAGTTTATTATAATGGGAGATTAGTAGAGGATAGAGGAAGGAGAAAAAAGCGAGGTAAGAGAAAGGAAAAGTAGAGATAGTGTAATAAATAAGAAAGGAAAAAAATTATTAGAATTCTGATGCAGTAAACAATAAGTTAATATCTAACAGGACAACACGAGAAGACAAAGAAGGAGAATTTACATTTACAAGTGCAAATGGTAAAGTGTAATAGACTATATGTTATGTAGTGAGAAATCAGAGGAGAAAACTAGGTTTTAGGAAAGGAAGACAGACTATAGATAACATATTTATAATAAAGACTACAATACATAAACATTTGAATAGGAAAAGAAGAAGGGTATACCTGTTGTTTGCTGACTTTGAAAAAGCTTTTGGTAAAATAAATAGAGAAGCTCTGGCATATAAACTGATGCAGTAATTTGTATCACAAATTACTTAAATGTAAATAATGATTGTAATATGAATATGCATTTTTATGTGACATTGATTTCAGATGTTTATTAATTGTAATTATTATTGGGAAATAAGTTTATACAGCCTTACTGAAACTGTCAATAATGCAAAGAGGGAGGTGAGCTGTTTATCATTATTGGAAACGAGGAAGTTACGTAATGTTGGCGCGTTTTCGGTAGAAACTTCTGGAATATTTTCTCCCTAAAGCATATGTATTCATAATTTTCATTGGATATTAAAATAGACGCTAATGTTGGCGCGTTTTATTAGCCAATTGCAGTTCAGTTATAATCTTTAGGCGTATCTGGATGAAGGAGTATAAATAGGGTAGGTTAGAGGTAGCGTCATGCCAGTTCATCGAAAATCTCATTACACTACACGTCGTCTTCCAGTCAATTCGTCGAAAATATTTGTATGAGACACGTCGGTATAGATTCACAAGTTACGAAAATCTAAAGTATTGTAAAGTTAATTATACACAAAGTTGAAGTACGCGAATTAAGAGTGATTAGTAATGAAGTTATTAAAACAGTTTCAGTTTGGCGAGTGTTAAGATCAATGTGTAAATGTGATAGTTAAAGTTTTCGACAATAAAAGTATAAAACAAATTTCTTCATCAGTGTTCTCTTTGAATAAAAGATTCCTTCCGTTTACACATCCTGTTTAAGAGATATGTTTGACCAAATAGCTAGCCGGAGGACAGTGAAACAGAATTGAATAGAAATTAAAAGTTAAATTCTTTCAAACACAAAACTAATACTGCCGCAAATTGCTAACACCAGATGGAGCTACGAACCTAACAAAGAATCACGTCACAAGATGGCTTCAACGCGTGATGTAAACAAACATTATAAGTAATACCGCAACAAAACGAAGGGAAAAGGAGGTAAGTGACAAGTTCATAAGAGAAATTAAGAAAATATATAAAGATGCAAAGTTTGGTATACGTAATGAAAAAAGCAGCATCACAATTCACAGCAGGGACAATTCAACAAAAAATATGATTAAGACAGGGATGTAAGCTGAGTCCAATACTATTTGCCATATTCATAAATGATATATTAGAAAGAATAAAAATAAGAAATCAGCATTATCCAATAATAAGGGATAAGGGATTCCAGGTTTATTACATGCAGATGACCTTATGGTAGGTGCTATATCTATAATAGGGTTACAGAAAGCAATAAATGAAATTCAAGAATTTTGTGAAAAATAGGAAATGAAGGTAAATATAAATAAATCCAAAGTGATAGTTTTTAAAAAAAGGAAATAAACTGAGGAAGGATGAAAAATGGCTGGTCAAGAACTGGAGGTAGTCAAAGAATTTGACTATTTATACGTAAGGTTCAGAAATAATGAGGAGCACATGGCAAGAAGATGTTAGCTAAAGTGAAGGCAGCTATGATAGAAATAAGAATATGCAAATATAAATTAAAGATGTCGACAAAATGATTGGAGATAATGTACGAGGCATTGATAGAATATAAAATGCTCTAGGCGGTGGAAATATGGGAGAGGCTAGTTAAGTAAGAACATTGACCAAATACATAGAATGTTTTGTAAATAACTAATTGGACTACCAACAGCAGCACCAGGTGAGGTTGCATTAGTACAACTAGGAAGAACTAGGAGGAAAGGTATAATAGTAGAAAGAATTTTAAAATTTTGGTTTAGATGTATGACAATGTAGGAAGGTGAAACCTTAAAGATATGCATGACTCAGCAAAAGGTTCTAATAAACAAAAACAGCTGGTGGAAAGAAACGGAAAAAATAATGGAGTTAATTGGAATGGGGGATATATAGGGGATAAAGCAAAGAAATACAAATGGTTTTTGGAAATTAGTAAGAAACAGAGTGGAACATATAGAATGACAAGAGATATGGGGAAGCCTTAAACATAAAATAATCAATAAGATTTTATAAATTGATAAAGAAAGGATGGGGAAAAGAGGTGTATGTTGATTGCTGTAACAGACAAGAAAGGGAAAGTTTAGCATGGATGAGAATGGGATCAATGTATTTAAGAAGCTGAGAGGCATTGGAAGAGCAATATGTGAGCTGTGTGGAGGAAGGGATAGTACAGAACATTATATGACTGAATGTAAGGAAATAAGGAGCTGGAGCGAAAGAGTGTGGGAAAAGAAATGGGAAAATATGGATAGAAAAATAATAACTATAAACATGTTGACAGGGAAAGAAGAAAAGAAAATCAAGGGCATGGATAAACTTTTAAGGAAGGTAAAGGAAAAATGGTCTAGAAAAATGAGAGAGGCAAAGAAGGAAAGGCTGCTCAGTGAGCTATGCAACCAAGCAATCTGGGAACCAAGCAATCTGAGTGGTTCAATAGGAAGACAAGCACAATTGTACATAAGACGTAGAAGTACGAGAGATGTATATTGTATAAAAATTGTAAACCAAATTGTGATACAAATTGCACAATAAATTCATTCATTAATTTATTCATTTTGTGAAAATGTCACTAAAATGCATACAGAGTTTCTTAAGGAGTGGTGTAATGAAACAGGAAGAGTGAAGATTTTATTAGATTTATTTAATGTAATTATTAGAAAGGGTTATGTACCTAAACAATGGAGGGAAGCTATCATCCATCCTGTATATAAAGGCAAGGGTAACATCGATAAACCTAATAATTACAGAGGTATTGCATTATTATTGAATATAGAAAAACTTTTTGTGGGCATTTTGGCAGCGAGACTACAATTTTGGGTTGAAGAATATAATATCCTTTCGGAATTCCAGATGGGCTTTCGCAAGGGAAGGAGAACAATTGATAATTTATTTATTATAAAGACATTAGCAGACAAATATTTAAAAGAAAAAAGGCGTAAATTGTATATGGCTTTTGTAGACTTAGAGAAAGCTTATGACCGAATTGAGCTACAACTTCTATGGCATAAATTAGTGTGTAAGGGAGTAAGTCAGCAATTGATGAATATTCTTAAAGCACTGTATTTTGAGAACACCTTCTGTGTAAGGGTGGAGACAGGCAGTGTAACAAGAGAAATTCAACAAAAGAAAGGCCTCAGGCAAGGATGTAAGTTAAGCCCAGTTTTATTTAACTTATACATTGAGTGAGTGAGTGAGTGAGTGAGTGAGTGGGGTTTAAGGGCCCGTCAACTTATACATAGATGATGTCTTACTAGAAATTGGAAGGAATAATAACTGTGCACCAGTAATTAACAACATCCAAATCCCAGGACTTCTTTTTGCAGATGACTTAGTGGTAGGATCTATTACAGTAAGTGGTTTAAAAGAATCATTACAAGCAATTGATGTATACTGTAAAGAATGGACGTTAAAAGTGAATCAAGAGAAAACACAGATTGTGGTATTCAAAAAGGGGGTAAAATTACGCAAATATGAAAAGTGGAAGGGAGAGAATAAAGATTACAGAGTGGTGTGTGACGTATCTATTTAGGAGTAAAAATAGATGGAGGTAATAAATGGGAGAAATAAAAGAAGTTTGCATTGGCAAAAGGTAAAGGGGCAATGGCAGCAATTAGAAGCTGCAAATATAGAGTACCTAATACAAATGTTAAATGGCTGGAAAAAGTTTATGAGATGGTTGTGGAGGCAAAAATGATGTATGATATAGAAATATGGGGATTAGATAGAGGATGGGAAAGTATAGATGTGGTGCACAGGATGTTTTGTAGAGAAATACTAGGGCTACCGAAGTCAATTGTAAGACAGGTAGCACAATTAAAGATGGGCAGGGTGACAACTAAGGGGAAGATAATGGAAAGAGCTTTGAAATTTTGGTTCAGAACTTTAAATCTAGGAAAAAGTAATGCGTTAAGACAATGTATTGAATACCAAGAGAATAGTTTAATGAATGATGGATGGGTAAGTAACTTACGGAACATTTTGGAGAAAAATGGGTTAGGAGACATGTGGAGAAGGAGAGAAAATAATGTGAAAAATTTTTGGAAAAAGGCGAGGAAAAGACTGGAAGATATACAAATACAAATCATATTCAGTGAGATTGCCGAAAAGAGCTCATTAGTTCGTTATAGGCCAATGAAAAATACATGGGGTAGGGAAAAATATATAGACATAGTAAATAAAGAAGAAAGAGAATCTATTGCATGGGTAAGAACCGGAGCATGGAGGCTAAGAGGGTTAAGACAGGGTATTCCTCAGAATCAATGTCCGATATGTGGTGGTAATGAAGACGTTGAACACATAGTATTTAAGTGCCAAGGAACAGAAAATTGGAGAAAAGAATTTTTTAATAAGAAGTGGTTGAAGGGGGATAGAAATACACTTATGATCGAAATGATATACAAGGACACTAGGAGCATTGGACAGTTTTTGTGTAAAGTAAAAAATAAATGGCTCTGGAAAGAGAAAAGTAAGAGGTAGCGTATCTTACTTTGAATGGAAAACTATAGTGAATGTGTGATGGTTAAGTAATCAATAAGTGAAAAGTGAAAAACAAGTGGAAATGGGGCATGAAAAAAAAGAACTGAATAAAAAAAAAAAAGTAAGATAATTTATTGCCAAGAAATTGTAAAATTAAATAATCTGTAGTGGTTGTCAGCACAATAAAACTAAAACTAAAATGCATTGCTTAATTAATTTGCTTAACAGCAGCTACTCCTAAATATTTATGAAATGTATAATTCTTCCTCTGTTGAGCATCTATTTTAATATATAAAAAGAACATTGAATTTGTTATCACTACTCTCTTTAATATTACAGCCTCAAAACCTAAAGTTTAGTTTCAACAAATACTTCATGAGACCAATGAGAAAAAAAAAAATTGAGAAAGATGCATTATTGTTTAGCCTTGTGATAATGATAGTGGTATTAGTTACTACTTTTACAGTATATATGAATGCAAGCAGATTACGTAAAACAAAAACCAACTTACGCTCTGCAGTGTATTCCAAGGTAAAGGCATGTCGGTGTGCCTCACTGTATAGAAGTGTGATTGCCAAAGAGCGTGTCTGGGATCGATAGCTGAGTGGTTCCACACCAGAAGAAGGTGTAGAGGCAAGCAGTCCACAAAATGGTAAACCAGATACATCTTCATAGGGGGGCTCGGAAAGCCAAACATAGTCACAGCGACAAGGGCTATCCATTAGCATATTGCTGCCTCCACAGTTGTGGGGCAGATCCAAATGACGGAAGGTGACTGAGATTACACATGCTGGACATGTGACCAGTTCCAAACTACACTGCTCGTGTGAGGTGAGATTACCTGGAAATACATCATGAAACTTTAGCAACTCATTAATTAACTTTAGTAACACATTAAAATTACACCTATCTCGGTGGTGTAATTGGTAACATATCTGCCCAGTAATGTGACCAATCAATTGTCTCTGTAGACCTACAATGATATAAGGGACATTAAGATCTCAAAAACGAAAAAAAAAAAAAAAATTGAAATTAAGATTCTTTACACAAAAATTACTGTTAAAAACACTTCAATTTTAAAATGCACAAATGTTACTAAGTTCTCCCTCAGATCCTATATATAGTGGCATTCTTGTTATTGGTGTATAAGCATTCCATAATAACAGTAACTACTCTAACTCTTTTCTTCTTTGGACTCTCCATTCATTTTTTCAGAAATCTAATCATTTCTTTCTTATCCTCCCCAAAAATATTTTCCTCATTCTTATAATAAACTTTCCTCTAGATTTGTTGCAAATTCTTTCAGACTATTCAATTTTTCAAGCCTCAGTTTCCCTAACCATATTATTTTCTAGCACTCTGGGGTGACATGGTGGGTGACATTCATGTCAAAATTTCCTAATAGCTCCCTTAATTTTGCCCATCTATTTTTACCTAAACTTATCTTTCTCTTCCTGTAATATTACATGTATACATGTACCTTCTCTACCCATTCCATTTTCAGACTTCTTTATAATTCTAATGGGTAGTAACATAGATGTAGGCAGTTTTATCATCAGCAAGATTTCTAGCATTGCATGTAACATTGGATATATGTGGCTGTTAGATATCCTTTATTTCCAAATACTCTTATTTCACTACAACTTCCTTGCTTCTCTTGATTCATACACTTACCACTATTTGTCCTGTGTTTTAGCCTTTAAGTTCCTTTTAGAGAATGGAAATTTCATTTTTAAATGTTATTCCATGTGCCAAATCTAAGTCCACAACAATGGCTTCTTTCTAAATGTTTGGTAAGTTGGTAATCACAAATGTGTGTATACTTGTGTTTATGTATACTTTCTTTTACTTGTGAACATCCTCCAGTTTCATTTTACATTTTGTTAATAATCAAAAGTTGCAGCAATATACATTTGTTGGATGAATAGTGTTGAAGTTGGTTACATGGCTATTATATACATCTAGCATAAAAGATATTCTAGGATAGGGTTTGGCAACTGCTTGCTGGATGGATAGAACCAGGCCACAAAACAGGTTTTACATGAGGCATCCTACTGTTTGATGAAAAGGAGAACCAACCTTAGCAAACATATTGTAAGCTATTTACTGTGGCCTTATATTTTTGCTATTAATGAATGTTCTGAGACTAAATGTCTCACAGACAGATATGTTACACAGATAGCATTGTTCATCAGTGTAGCAACAAATAAATGTTGTCGTCATTTCTAACACTCCCCATATGGCCTATGACCTTCAGGGGATACCTCATTCCACCAAGCAATGATGACTGGACTCATTCTGAGGTGGAGGCACTTAGTGTGCGGAATCCATTGTCTCCGAGGTAGAGTGATAGTGAGGATGGCACTGGAATGAGAGAACCTACAGCTTTTACTGTGGATTTCAAACCACTTTGGGCCTTGGGAATACTTCACATGAACGAGTCAGAAACGAAGGTGTGGATAGGGTCAACTTAAAATCACCATCCCAGAGCCAGGAATCAAACCGTGGACCCTCAATATGAGAGCCAGAAACGAAATCACTATGTTACCCTGGCGCCCACACAAATAAATGTCGAGTATAAATTTTTGGCTATTGCAGGCTTATATTTCCATTGTTTACATATGTCATCTGTGTAGTAGGTTAAATTATCTCCAGATAAAGAAATACCACTTAACCCACTTCCCTGCAGAAAGGTTGCTTAACACATCTGTGTTCTAATATGCAGATACCACAGTATTAGAGATTTATTTTGTATTGTAACTTTTAGATGGCCGTACTAAGCATTGTAACAATGTTACAGCAATAAATATAATAACACTACCTAATATAAGTACACTTAAGTGATATGCTTTACCTTGCACTGCGGTTTGATGAAATCTGGATGAAGAAAATGATGTTACATTCTCAGCTGTTAAAGTACCACGTTCACCCAATTCCAGATAAAGGCGGCGACCATTGGAGTTCCCACATATGTTGTCGTGTCGAGATGCAGCACATTGGAAAGCACTTAGTAAAATCAAGAACAGAAAGCTGGCATACAGGTTGTCTGCATCTGCTGAAAGATCAAATAAATGCTAATTAGTATGACATGATAGCACACAGTAAATTATTATAGAAATGGAATCACTAATAATCTTATATTTTGACGCAGTAATCTGTATCACAAATTATGTAAATATCAGAGTGATTGTAGTGTGACATTGATTTGAGATGTTTGTTGATTGTAATTATTGTCGAGAAGTGGGTTTATACGTTACTGAAACTGACAATAATAGCGTGCAATAATGTAGCGAGGGGGTGAGATGAGCAAATGACGTCAGAGTGGCGTGTTTTTCTTAGAATTTTCGGGAACATTTTCCCCAGAGCATATGTTTTCGTAATTTTCATTGGATATAAATATAGACGCTAATGTTGGCGCATTTTATTAACCAATAGCAGCTCGGTTATAATCTTTAGGCATATTGGGGTGAGGAAGTATAAATTCAGTGTCAGAATCAAGTTTCACGTAGTCCCACAGAAGCATTCGCGTATAAGACATCGATGAGTTCAACGGAGGTAATCATGGAGTATACATCGCATGCAGTTCATCAAGGTTATGCGTAGCAAATTTATGACAAATCTCTCGTGTCGTAAAGTTAATTACATAAAAAGTTGAAGTACGCGAATTAATAATGTGCAGTAAATAGTTATTATAACAGTTTCAGTTTGGCGAGTGTCATGATTAATAGATGAAAGTGAATAATGTGTTACGACAATAAAAGTGTAAAAACAAATTCTTTTATCAGTGTTATCTTTGGATAAAAACTCCTTTCCGTTTACACACCTGTACAAGATAAGTGCTTGACCGAGAAATCATAGCTAGCCGGAGGACAGGGAACCCAAAATTAAATACAATAACAGGTGCCCAGTAAAAGATAACACGAAGTGACCGCGACAAATTGTCTTTCATACATGCGGCAGATAAATAGTAGCATCTTTCGACTACAAACATTAATACCACTACATATTGTTTCCACAACGTGGGGCAAACAATAATAATACCCCCGCAATTTTCAATAAGATAAACCCAAAATTTGTTTTTCCTCAACAAATTTCTTCTTCCAAAACTAGCAGCTGAGTTTTTCCTCTTGAGATTAAATTATAACTACATATGCCTCCTTTTCACTATAATAATTGTATCTACTATTCATTAAGAGCAGACAATTTTTATGTCTCTTGACCAACTGGCAATGATTATGTACACTGCAATAAAACTTCTATTAAATATTCACGTAGAATTAAAAACATCAGAATGCTTCTACATAAGTATGTTTTCATTCATTTTATTCAAAATCAGAGCTGTTGCTATGTGAGTCAGAACAGACAAATGATAGGAGAGCCCTGGGAGGTTCTATACAATAAAATATTACAAGTAGAACAGTGGATATGTTACTTTACCAGTGTGTTTCTTCCCCACCAATATGTCATACTTTTCCATTATTATACAAATTATGTGGGACTTTGTGCTTAATGGGGTTCCAGCCTAAGACTTTAATAACGAGCAAGAGGGCCTGCCATGGGACTTGTTGAAAGGCCCATTTTAAAACACTGAAAAATCCCCAACAACTTTGACATATGAACAATTGAGTGACCTCTATAAATTCATCAACCATGCTTCAGATGCCACCACAGAAGACCAAAGCTTCTATAAGCCCAATGATCAGTACCCACAATAGGCCAGCAGCTGAAGATGGGAACAAGTTCCCAAAACATATTCTAGTTTTTCCAAGTTAGTAAAGTACGCAAACTAGTTAATCTATTCATTAGTAATAGAGCAATCAGAAGCTATGCCCAGGACTATCCATGTAAATTCTGTGTCTGCTAACAAGACAAATGGTGAATTCTTGCATTTGTCATAAGGTCCAAAGTAAGTTCCCCTTTTTAGTCGTAAAAGTCCCACACAATTTGTGCAATAATGAAAATGTAGTGACATGTGAGTAATGGAGAATAGCATAAAATGATGCATCACAATAAAGTAGCATCCAAATATCTACCGTTCTATATTTATTATCTGTTTTGGGTCTCCAATAGTGTCTGCACTGCCCCTCCCCTCCTTATGGGTGGCCCTGGCAAGTCTTCTGTGAAATGTACCTTTATCTATTTGTGTTTACCTCATATTGCAATGATTCTAGCTGACTGGTGAGCAATTTTTATGAAATTGGGTCATCTTGCTCCACTTCCCTCACAATAGTGAACTAAATTTCAAGTTAAAGCAAAGCCATTCTTGTAGTCACAAATGCTATGTAGGTAGATGATGACATTGAATTTATATGTTTTTCCAGTATTGTGTAGTTTTCTTTTTCTCCTTGGATCCCAACATGTTCAGTGCCCTTAAAGGGTAAATATTTTTGTAGACATTTTGTAGAAATGCACTCTCAACTTATGTTTTACCTTTAAAAGAAAGGTAAAACACTTCTTATTGCAGCATACTTTTATTCTATAGAAGAATTCTTATCATTTTAGAACATTGTATAGTATTCTTATATGGTACTATTTATGTTTCTATTATATATGTATATTCTATTATCATCTATTTGTATTATATCTTATTTGTATTGATGATGCCATGAATTAATGTAATGCCCATGGTTGAAATGAAATGAAATGTAGCTGAATGTTACCAAGAACTTTCCTTTATCCCTGACAGGTTTTAGAAGTTGTACAATTTCATAAAATAGGGGTATTTTGTACCAAGAATAACACTAATAGAGGTTAAAATAATTTAAAATGTAAATGTGAACCTTAAAAAATGCTGCTGTTTTTATACACATGTCAATTTTTTTGTTTGCAAAAGTAGGTGCAATATCCAAAATGTTAATTATTTCAATCATATACATATACACTCTGATTTTAGGAAAAGGAGTTATAAAGTGAAAGAAAATGTTTCATGGGACACAATAGAAGTACTGACAACAAATTGATTCTCTTCTCTAGCTTATTTAATTTACTAAATCCAGATAAATAGTGCATAAATGTCCAATCCATAACATTGGCATAATTTGATTTTGATCAATGTAAATTTTTTTTCTATAGCTTTCTATAAAAGATAATCTTTAAGGTATTTTAGAATTTTTAGCTCAAGCCTTAATGACTTCCCATTCATTAGTGAAATTAAAAATACAATTAACAAAAATGTTAAATTTCAAGAATGGAATTTAAAATACATTGTTAAACACAGTACTTTTTCAGATCACTATCAAAGCTCTGAAATGTATAACTTAATTATTCAAAACAAGAGGAGCCAGGTACAGTTTATTGCATAGAATATATTAATGCGTCATGGATGTGATAGAATATACGTTTACAGTTACTGGCTGTATTTTATAAAAATATGTAGCAATCTGATATGCATAATCTTCCAACATCTATCTAGCTATATCTCTTTTTCTTTGCATTCTTCGATTCTGATTTTACAGGATGGAGCAAGGAAATAAGTATATTTACCATTGGCAACCTAGAAAAGCTGTACTTATGTTAACTATTCCATCTATCTTTACCAACAAGATATCCGATTAACTTTGGCATGGAAAGTTGACCAAGGGGTGCATATTGAGACAAAAGAAAAGCTTGCTGATTTGAAGAGTGCTGTGGCCATGCAAAATGAATGGTGCTATGACAAGAAATAAAGCTTGTATTTCAGATACAAGGACAGCAAAGAGATAGATATGTTTTGATGTAATGTATAAAAAGCATACAAAGTCAGACTATATCCAAAGATGACCAAAAAATTCAATACCATAGCCATGGATCTTCCAGTTTCCATCCAGTTGCTCTAACCAACTGAACTATCATGGGAATTTAATGTCGTACTGGCATTTTGCCATAGTAGCTCAATTGGTTAGAGCAACTGAATGGAAACTGGAAGATCTATGGTTCAAATCCTGGCTATGGCACTGAATTTTTGTCATCTGATTCTGTCTTTCCAACCTTGTCCTACACACAGCTTGTGTAGAAAAACAATTAATCTACCCAAAGAGTTTGAGTTTCTTAGGACTGACTCAGTGATCTGTTTGTCAACATTTCAAAATATAAATCCCTCAAATGTCCTTGAAAAGGACAGGGAAGCTTGATTTAAGGTTGCATCTTCATAAGTTACATGCAAGTGACTTAACAGTTTCTACCAGTGGATAAAATAAGCATGTGAGAATTTTGTATAACATCATTCCAGAAAATTAATCATTATGATGTACTTTTGAAAGGTCTGGTGATGTCCAATCCATCTTGATGAAATGTCAGTAAATGTAACTTACAGTGCTATTCAGAAAGGGAACCATAATTAATGATTCATGGACAGCAGCAACATCACTCTCTGATGTGGTTTCAGGCTTTCCATAGAAACTGGTGCATCACATTTAAAAAGATATTAGATGGGCAGTGGTTGTTGATGACAAGTATTGGTAAGCATGAGTGAGAATTTTGTTTTACAGCAGCCGCTGGCACTGTCATTGCACATGACTTTGTTTAAACAAGAAACGGAGTGGGTCCAAGGCCTCATACATTAAGATGTATCTTTTTCTAACAGCAATTCTAAAATTCAAGGATATCCCATGGCTGTTAGATTTCTCCATCCATCATTGTCTGTTGTTTGTTATCCATAGCACTGTTGATTAAAAGCCACATTTCAGAAACAGATTGAAATCATTCTTTATTAAAAACTTTGGGTTGGCATGGTGAACTTTTGTAAATGATTACAGCCCAATGGATGACATGACAGTTCTGATGTGATCTGAAAAAGCAAACTTGTACTTATTGTTTCAATAAAGGTCATATTTGTACAACTGAGATTAAAAAATAATGAGATATTTACTACCCTACTATTATCTGTATATTCTCAAACATTTGTATTCAGTTTAAATAGTTTTCCCCTTCTTTCTAAGTTTGAAGTACCGTAAAAATTGAAAATCAATTATTAGCATAATGTATCATATTAATAATTAGGAGCTCTAGCATTAACAGTTTCTGATTACACATAGTTAGGAAACTAAGCAAAGCAGTATAAGAACAGCTGTTATACAAAGTTACAGATATTACTTACCAATGATGAAGTGTTTCATTGCCAGCCTGGATGTAGAATGAGCAGTTCTTTGACACTGAGGGGGTGAACAGGTAAGATACTGACTGAAGACCCAGCAGGACATATATTGCTAAATTGCATTAGTCTTGAGAGTGATGTAACGCTATGACACTTTCTAGCAACTTGTATGGCTTTGCATAACTTGCTGTCTGCATAAACTTAGAAGCCTCACAAGGAAAAGGAACAAAACAGATGCTTAAAACCAGCTTCCACATTTCTTAGGTCCAAAACTTATTTATCTCTGTATTTTAGTATATTTTTAGCTGTCTGGTGCTGCAGAGTCTTAACATAATTTATTTTAAGAGTATGTGTACTTCTTGGAATAGGATTTCTTGTATTAGCACATTAAAACTACCACAGCTCATATACTTTTCAATTTTTTGTTTAAAATTATGATTTAACACTCTAGCAATGCTTTGGCTCCTAATTTATATTACCAATAAATTTCTATAGGTACTTGATTTTGTAAATTTGTATACATTCATTCCAAATAAGCTCATTATATGAATGATTTCATGTTTCATTTTCTCAGAAGCATTAATTAATGTATCAGTGGATACTATAATTAACTGTCTTCTGAAACATAATCAATAATTGGTAAGAAGAGGACAGCATATTTTAAAAAACATACATGCCTGTTGGATCAGAGACTCTCACAACATATGCTACTCATGTATAAATATTTTCAGTTACATAAAGTTTCGGATCTCTGAGGAAAAAGTATACAGAAGAAATATTTGGTAAACTGTACATCTCCAAAATATTAAACTGATATATCCTTCAGCTTGTTATTCCAAATTTTCTGCTATATGAATATAGCTACCTACTGTCACTTAGAATTTCCAAATGCCACAATTTTTTATTCAATCATTATACAACCTTAGAGGTCCAATACTTATTTTTCAGAAACTACCGAAGCTTCTCAAAACCACCTCTTGTCCATCCCCATACAGTACCAGAAAACTTGGTTTGATAATACTTATTACGCAATATTAATGGAGGGAAAAAATAAATACGTAGAATTTCATAAAATATTATTAAATATTAACATTTCCCATACCTAGGTGTATTCTATAGATACATGTCATTTGCAAAAGCTCCTTTTTCCATATTGTTACCATGTGCAGTTGGCATATGCTGCATATTTCAGTGATTTTGTGTCAATGATATTATAATGAAAGTACACTATATATAGACGATATTCTCTGAAAATTAAAAGAAGAAATGCCAATTATAGTAAAATTAAATAAAAATTATACACTAAATATGCTACTCTTTGTGGACAACATGATGTTAATTCAACATAGTGAAAATAAGTTTCAAATACATGTGTATAAGCTACCGAAATTGACTTAAGTATATTCCATGTATATTCTAAACATTTCAATGGAGAAATAAAAGATAACAGCATTTAAAAAAAATTTGAAAATAGTTTTAAACATCAAAGTGCTAGAACAAGTTGGAACTTTTAACTATCTAGGCTAAAATGCAACATACAAAAAAGACAATGAATAAATAAAGTAACTAAATTTCAACATATTTGTTGAATAATAGCCAATACCTTGGGAGGGGGGAACCAGAAGAGAAACCAATTTAAAATTTTACAAGACAATGGCAGTTTCTCTTTCAATATATGGTTTGGAGACATGGTTTATAAAAAAAGAGAGATTGGAATCAAATACATACTGCAGAAATGAAATATCTCTGAATAGTAAAAGGCTGTACAAGATTAGATATATAAGAAAAGAATTAGGGATATTTTTGCTAAACAAAAAAAAATATGAGACAAATGGAAAAGCTGTTTACAAAGAATGTGTAATATCCACATTCCAATTCAAATATACAGGTATAAATTCCCAGCCTATAGAAACATAGGTAGACCTACAAAACTGAGAAGAAACATGACGCTTGTAGATCTCTCATAAACCATGAAGAGTTGAAGTACACTATAACTTGAAGTCTGATGCTGCTTTGATGAGTTTGATCCACAGTAATGGCATGGGGATTTTTTTTGTTAGGAAATCTGGTACAGGGTGCACTCAGCTTGTGAAATTCTGGGGACCTACTGTAGAGCTATCTGATGGAAAAGCAGTGGCTCACAGATATGAAATGCTGCAAATATCACTCTCTGCCCATAATGTCCTGTGTAGGTTAAAGCAGAGGAGGTAGAAAACTGCTGTTCCTTTGCCTTCTCTGCACTGTAATACCAGGAATTACCATTTAAACTCTAAGAATATTGGAGATGAAAAATATACTGACATTTTCATTCATAGGTCACATGTTTAATTAACCAGTTTATTCCAACAAAGTACACTGCTTTTCCTTCACACTAGCAATTGCATGGCTGCTCGTAAGCTGGCCGCTGCAGCTCGGACTCGTGCTGAAATAGTTATATTCCCACAACTGACTCACGTTCTCATAGTTACAGTTACAAGCACATACCTTATCATGAGATGTTGCAAATGTTTTCCTTCTCTATCCACATATTTCTAGCATCTTTTCACAAATTTTTCATTCACACTGGAGAGTTCTATATCTGAAATTGAATGAATTTTTCACCTGATGTTTTCTTTTAGTTCTTCCAACGTATGGATTTGTTGCATACACCTAATTTTTCATGTGATCATTAGAGATGAGTAAATTTCTGTAATTCAATATTGCAAAATGATAGAGTAATTGACCCATGGTTAACAGTCTTCTTTGATTAAGCATGGTTCCATTTATATGGCTGTTTGATTGCAAAATAAGATATTGCTGTACAGAGAAACCTGATTTTATTCACGAGATTCTCCTGCATGATGTGAGAATTGGTGTTCAGTAAATACATACAGAATAATAGGACCTGTATTTTTTGAAAAAAATCTGATGGGTTACACTCACATGACTTTCTCTACTCTTGTACAAACTATTTTTACAAATGCTTATTCTCCATATGCTTCATGTTAATCGAGATGTTAATCTTATTGCTAATTTTCTTGTAGCTGCAAGGGGAATATGGTAGGTTATAAGCGATAGTCAAATATTTTAAGAGCTGGTTGCTATGTGGCGCATTCCATTCTCTTTGTATGTCCAGGACATAAAAAAAATGAATAATGAATTCCCATTTGAGAAAAAGTATTGGAAAATTTAAGGAAATAACAAGCAATATCAAAAAAAAAAAAAAAAAAAAAAAAATGTATATGACATAAATTGTGTATTTTAACACGATCTACATTTTTTGTGTAGTAAAATGTTGTCTCTCTCTTATGGTTTTCCAGTTATGCAAAAGTCGTTCACAATGAAGAATACTTTTGGAGACATTCCCCAGAAAATTCAAGATATTAGTTTCATTTGTCATGCAAATATCTTAAACATATGATATTTTAATCAAAATCGTTAGAGCCATTTTTGAGAAAATTAAAATATTCGAAAAATGTTCCATGTAAAGGGTAGTCTGGGGTGGGGGAATTTTCTTGAAAACCTTCGTGTCGCATCTCTGGAAGACACTGAACCTAAATACCAAGTTGGTGTTTATCTGACTGTTCGTTTCTGAGCACGCATACGCACGCACGCACGCACGCGCACACGCACACACACGGACACACACACACACACACACGGACATGTTTCCAAAAAGGCTTTTTTGGATTCAGGGGGTCTCAAAACATATATTTCCATTGAAATTTCGGTATCAAATTTTTGGGTGGAATACAATACTTCTCATACTTACTACACGTAGTAGAGAAAGTAAAAACAATAAATGCAGAGAGGCACAGGAATGACTTACACCATTTTTTGAACAGCTGACCAACAGTAAATGTTAGTATGGATTTTTCCAACTAGACTTTATTACTGCACTTACAGCTGAGAGTCATTAAACAGGGTAATTAGTAAAGAATTAGGCCCTCGCTATCCCCTAATTTAACTGTATGTGATTTTTATCTAGGGGGAACTTGAAAAATAAGGTGTATGCCAAATCCCATACATTGTGGCCACAGTGTGATGGAAAAGCAGTGTATTTCTATAGAAATTTAGAATCCATTATACATTAAACTAAACAAAGCATTACTGCCTAAAAAGTAAACTAAGAATGATAGCTGAATATTGAAAGAAATCACACCTCACAAACTCAAAAGCATGTCTAAGCCTTCATCTGGAGAGATACAGCTAGTATCTTTAATACATTTACTGCATCTCAGAAGTGCATTTCCTCGGTAACTATTTGTATTTCCTGAACAGATACAGCAGTAATCTTCCATCATGGCTGGATCCTACCTTCCTTAGTAACAGCTTTCCACTGTAGCAATACCTTGATGGAAACTGTTGATCACTAACAGTGCCTAAATTGGATGATGAAAGGAAACACAGCTTCAAAACTAAGTTTCTATAGTTTTCTTTGATCGATCTTTAGTTTGGATTAATCTGGAACTTTTGCATTTCTAAGTAATCCAGAAGTTAGTACATAAAAGGATTTCCATGCATCTAATTACAGTTGATATAATTCCTATAAAATTCTATTTTAAGTTTGGAATACTGGTGTGATGAATAAAATGTACCTATATCTTGAATCTTCTGTAAATAGCTTGTGAAGTCTTCCTGATTCACATTTGAATGACTGGGAAACCAAAACTTACATATGAAAAATGGACAATTCATTCAAATATGTAATTTTTGTCAAACATCTTTTCATTTAGCTATTTTTAAAATGTTTATGTTTAAGATATTGTCATCCTGTGCCAATTAAGCACGTTTGAAAATGTGTAATTCTTTTTATTTTTGTCATATGAACTCATTACTGCAAAACTCTGATGTGTTACATTCACATGACTTTCTCTATCCATTCTTCAGCTACCCATTACTAAAAAAGGTTTCTTCTTCTATCTACATCATGTTAATCGAGATAAACATTTGCAGAAATTGTCTTACTGCATATTCCCTTGTAGGAACAAGGGGATTAAGGGAATACAGTAGGGTTTAAGCAATAGTCAAATCTTTTAAGAGTGGGTCGCTATGTATGGCTTTGAAATTCTGTTCTCTTGGCATGGTTCAAGAGAAAAAAACGAATACTTATTTTTCTCTTGAGAAAAGTATAAGTATTTGAAAATTCAAATCAATAAAAAAGAATATCTCAGAAATGATTAATGACATAAATTGTGTACTTAAACAAGATCAACATTTTTACTTTCTCTACTACGTATAGTAAGTAGGGGAAGTATTGCATTCCACCCAAAAATTCGATACCGAGATTTCACCGGAAATACATGTTTTGAGACCTCCTGAATCCAAAAAAAGCATTTTTGGAAACATGTCCGTGTGTGTGTCTGTGTGTGTGTGTGTGTGTCTGTGAACAGCATAACTCAAAAACTAACAGTCTGATAAACACCAAACTTGGTATTTACGTTCAGTATCTTCCAGAGATGCGACACGAAGATTTTCAAGAAAATCCCCCACCCCAGACTACCCTTTACATGGAAGATTTTTCGAAAATTTTAATTTTCTCAAAAATGGCTCTAACGATTTTGATGAAAATATCATATGTTTAAGATAATGTCATGAGAAATGAAATGTATATCTCGAATTTTCTGGGAATGTCTCCAAAAGTATTCTTCATTATGAACGACTTTTGCATAACTGGTAAACCATAAGAGATAGACAAAATTTTACTACACAAAAAATGTAGATCGCGTTAAAATACACAACTTATGTCATATACATTTTTGTTGTTGAGTGAACCGTTTTCGAGATATTGCTTGTTATTTCCTTAAATTTTCCAATACTTTTTCTCAAATTCGTTATTCATTTTTTTATGTCCTGGACATGCAAAGAGAATGGAATGCGCCACATAGCAACCAGCGATAAAATATTTGACTATCGCTTAAAAGCTACCATATTCCCCTTGCATCTACAAGAAAATTACAAATAAGATTGACATCTCGATATCTCGATTAATATGAAGCATATGGAGAATAGGCGTTTGTAAAAATAGATTGTACAAGAGTAGAGAAAGTCATGTGAGTGTAACACATCAGATTTTTTATGTAGTACCTAAGATTTTATCTATCTCTTGCGGTTTACAGTTATGTAAAAGTCATTCAGAATGAAGAGAACTTCAGAGGCCATTCACAGAAAATTCAAGATATACATTTTATTTGCTGTGAAGATATCTTAAACATATGGGATTTTAATCAAAGTCGTTAAGAGTCATTTTTGAGAACATCAAAATTATCAAAACATTTTCCATGTATAAGGTAGTTTGGAGTATGGGGATTTGGGGATTTTCTTGCAAATCTTTGTGTAGCATCCATGAAAGATGCTGAACTTAAATACCAAGTTTGGTATTTAAACCATCTTTGTTTTAGCTGTTCTCCCTCACACACATATAATGTGCCTTTTTCTAGCATTTTTACTTTCTCTACTACATATAGTAAGTAGGGGAAGTATTGTATTCCACCCAAAAATTTGATACCGAGATTTCACTGGAAATACATGTTTTGAGACCCCCTGAATCCAAAAAAAGTATTTTTGGAAACATGTCCGTGTGTGTGTCTGTCTGTGAACAGCATAACTCAGAAACGAACAGTCGGATAAACACCAAACTTGGTATTTAGGTTCAGTATCTTCCAGAGATGCGACACGAAGATTTTCAAGAAAATCCCCCCACCCCAGATTACCCTTTACATGGAACATTTTTCGAAAATTTTAATTTTCTCAAAAATGGCTCTAACGATTTTGATTAAAATATCATATGTTTAAGATATTTTCATTACAAACAAAATGTATATCTTGAATTTTTTGGGAATGTCTCCAAAAGTATTCTTCATTGTGAACGACTTTTGCATAACTGGTAAACCATAAGAGATAGACAAAATTGTACTACACAAAAAATGTAGATCGCGTTAAAATACACAATTTATGTCATATA